>OY728141.1:2068182925-2068782925 GCA_963277665.1 Viscum album
TTTCGTTCTTATATATACATATATATATGTGTGTGTTATGTATATACATATATACATCCTATGGTTATGCACCTGTTTTTCGCTTGTTGTATCGCCTTCTCTTCTCCTCCCCTAAATTTTGTAAGGATCGTACTCTATTTCTAAAGTTTGGTTTTAAACTTTGGTTTTCTTATAAACATGTGTATATTCGGATTATAGATATGTATATATATGTTTCTACAACTTGTATATTTATACCCCTGGTTCCCCTTGCCTCATTTATCATTTTTTCTCCTCCTCTCCGAAGGTATGATGCATGTTTATTTTGTTGTGTTTGAGTTTTGGAGTATATATATATATACATGTTATGTGTGTATATATTTCGGGTATATGTGAACCGGGTGCGAACCCAGAATTTGAGATCTCTCTCATCTTGATAAATCGAATAGTGGGTAAAAAGGGAAAACCCTTTCTTATGTTTAGTTTCCTCCGGCCTTGGTACACTATAATTTATAAACACCTTACATAAATATATATGTGTATATTAATTTGCATCATGGCCTTAAGGACCGGTTACCACTGTTTTTATCATCCAGAATTCGACCAAGTTAAGAGCAGTTTTCTTTTGAGGTTCATTCTAACTCGGTTTTAATGTTATACTCATTGTGTATATAAATGTGTATATATATACATTTATACACATAAGTAAAAGAGGATATATGCAAATATACAATTCTTCTTTCGTATTTATAACCTTGATTTTTTTTTATTTCGCCTATAAACATGGAGGTTTTTGGGTAATTGTACGAACATGCAAAATCATGCAAGTATACGAAGTATATTGGTAAGTACATACATGTGATTATATCGATGTGTGTGTACACCAACGTGTACTTGGTTTTCTTTTGTAATGTATTTCGGTATAACATGATGAATTTATGGGTTGGTTGGATTTCAAAATCACTCTCGAAACTGAGAATTTTCATTTATCACTGCTTCGAATAATCAAGATTTTTCCTAAAATGGATAGTATGGGCTTCTTGAACTTTTATAAATACATTCATGTATTAGTAGGTATGTTCTCATGTGATAATGGAAGAGTTTACACAAATATACATGATGAACTGGATTATGCACTTTGTAACCTCAGCTGCCTATATTAAACGCCTAGGATATCCATTTATCATCACATGTGTAATTAATGAATGACCATGATTTAATTGGGTACTATGATGTTATGTAATGTTATGTAATATGTTCATTCTCTTGAAACCCATGTTTTTAAATGAAAGGTAACTTGTTATGTGCAAGAAGTTTTATCATGCATGTCATCATGTTTTTAATGTTTAAACTGTCCTCGTGTAATGAATAAGTATGTGAAAATGGGGTTTAATTAAGAATTCATGAAACCCTATGAACAAATGGCCATGTCAAGCATTGTGAGGGATGTATAGGGATTACATGTGACGGGTGCGCCCGGAATTATATAGCGCTCCAATGCATTGGGTAAAGCAAGAGTCTCATGTGACGAACATGTGCGACGGTCTTGGCAGTTAGCCTTGACTTGTGCTAAAGAAACAGGGCGGGCGGTGAGCCTCGACCTATTAAGTATGTTATACGGTCATGATGAAAAGTCATGACAAAGTTCAGGATTATACATTCCCTCCGCATGTAATGATAAAGGATAACCAGGGGTTTGTTCAACTAATTGGACAACCCCTAGTTGAAAGCTCCCAAGATCATGAAAATGTACTCTATGTAACAAGAATTGTTTTTCCTATGGTAAACTGTTAGATGAACTGCATTTTACTCATGAACCATGATATGCATGTTTTCCTGCATAGCCATAGAATATACTTAGAATTGAAGTAACATTGTTTTCACTTTATGCATTGTTTATATTGTGCACTCTGATCATGTTTACAATAAATCTTATTTTAAGTGCGTGCCTCTTTATGCAAGTGGTTTTCAAACAAAGATGGAATTTCATGTTTTTAAGAAATGACAATTTTTTGTTTTAGAAAAGTATTTTTATTCATTTCAAAAGGACTTAAGAAAGGATTTTCTTAAAATGTTTTAAAACCCCTTACTGGGCATTTTTTCTCACCCTACGTTTTGTTTAAAAGTTTTCAAGCATGGTTGATATTAATGAAGCTAATCAGAAGCAGGTGGTTTCCCAGAATCCTGAGACTCGCGATCCTCTTTTGTGATGAGATATGATATTTCATTTTGTAATGATGTAATGTTAAGTATATCATGTCTCATTATGCACCCCGGTTTTGGGGGTCGCTACAGTTGGTATCAGAGGATGGGTTCAGGAAACTCTAGAAAACCAGGTGATATAAATATATTGCTAAGACTAACTAAGTAAAAATAATTTTCAGATGGCTGATGTACCTACCGACCTTTTGTCACTTCCCACCGAGGCTCTAGAGAACATTATATCTCTAGCTAGCCGTGAAAACATCAAGAACTATGCCCAAATTCTCATGACGTGTAAGCACTTGTACGATGTGTCGAACTCATCTAGGGTGCTTAGTCTCCACCGGGGAATGGGGATGGATTATCTCTTAATGATGATGACCCAGTTTCCCTCGTATGCACGTCGAGGAAGGTATCATGAAGGACTCTTCCGAGAGTTTACAACTGGCGAGAAATTTGGCACAATGTTAGATAACCCTTTCCAAGAAGCTGTTGTTGCCGGAGACCTCCGAGTGGCTTATCTGTGCCAGGTCCTGCACTATGGCTTCTGGGGCCAGTTAATGGACTTCAGAGCATTGGAGAATGAGTCCACACGTGTGTGTCTTAGGCAAGAAGTGTACACCGATGTTTCCCAACTCCACACCCCTCACGCGAAACTCAAGAGTCGTTATAAATGTTCCCATGAGTTTAGTCATGTATGTTCATCTTGTGTATGGTTTGTGGAGTTAGAGAGTTTCACCTCTCTTTGTGGTGTCCGTTTGGAAAACTCAGACTTTAATGTGTAAACTTTTTTAATTAAAAAGTTTATGATATCTTTCTTCTTAGTGTTGTTAAGTGACCTCTCTTGTTTACCTTTTCTTCCAGATGTCAAGTCATATGAACCTCTCGTCTCTACCTGATGAGTTAGTAGAGGTTATCTTGATCAGAACTTGTATGGTGGACTTTCCCTCTTTTCTCCACCTACGAGGGTCCTTTCAACGTCTTCTGGACATAGCGAATAGTCCGGAAATTCTCCGCGCATGTCAGGAGAATGAACATGTAATTCACCTCCTTGCCACCACCCAGCTCCCCTACTATAGGCGAAGGGGGAGATACCATGAAGGGCTTTTTCAGTGTTTCTCTATGGCGCGGAACATCTCCGCCAGAGCTTGCTTTCTCATAGTAGCTCAGGATGGCCACCTCAATGCCGCCTACATGTTCCAGATCTTGAACGTCAGCCTTCTCAATCACGTCGTCCCCCTCGACTACATCAAGCGTGATAAAGTTCGAAGGGTTACTAGGGGATTTGTCCGCTCGGACATCTCATAGCTGTTTATTGCACGAGCCTCCCTGTGGAAGACTGTGTGTAGTACCCATGAGCATGAGTACAAGTCTTATTGCTCAAAGTGTATCTGGGTCAGGGAAACAGCGGAGCTGTGTACCAGTTTAGGGGTTCCGTTAACCGATCCAGGCCTTCAGTTTTGGTAATGTTGTGCGACCGAGGTCTTTTTCTTGTCTTTTTATGAATAGAATTGCGAGGACGCAATTCCTTGAAGGGGGAGATGATGTAACAACCCGAGAATTCATGTTTCATGTAATGATATGTTTCCCCTTTAACTGGACCATCTTTATATAAAATGAAAATTAAAATAAACAAAAACCGTAACAACAAGCATGAATGAAATACTCCTTTATTAAGAAACATGACGATTACAACTCCCCACGATCAAAACATCACTAACCAAAGATTCCAACCAAGAATCCAATTACAACGATGGGAAGACTGCTTAGAACTACTAGGAGCCCGAGAATGCAGTAGGGATTTCGAGCATCCATCATAAGGAACATAAGTATGGCTGACGCCACCGCGACCGTGCTCAGCACCAAGGGGATCACGCGAACCATCTTCTTTTTCTTCTTCGGTCACTTGGAGTAAGGGACACCCGAGACCAAACCCTTTTATAAGCACCAATATGACTATTGGACCTCAAACGGCCACAAATCCGACCGTTGGTTTCCCAAAGAATCCAATGTACATTTTTACCGTTGGAAATAAAATGATCGTAATGATAAATGTGTAGTTTTGCTATAATATTTAAAAATGACATCAATGTTAATTATCTCTTGTTTTCCAAAAATAAGAATTTTATTTTATATTTCAAATGGAGAAAAATTTAATATTATTGTCTTCTTCCTCTATACATTTTGATTTGAACAATTAGACTTTTGTTTTTCTAGTTATATCAAACCTGATGGATTTCTTTTATGAGTTATATATTTATACTGCATCAAATTAGATACATTATTTCTCATATAATTTAACCTTTATTAACTATTTTGGAAACTATGTCAAATTATGGTTTCTTTCACTTGTTTGTTTTGTGTGGTGATAATATTTTCATCAACACACTTTTATGTGTGATAAAATATAGTTTCATTAAATGATATTAATTAATTAAGAAAATTAGGGTAGTTAACTAGAAAAGGAAATTAAAATATATATTTGTGTTATGTTTTTACTACTCAATGTTCTTGATCCTTAATTCTCATAATGAAATACTAAGTAGTTAATAAATAAGGTTTAATAATAATGATAATATAATAGAAATTGTGGATGTTTTAAAAAAAATTAAATATATATGTATGTACATATAATAAGATGTTTTTATTAAATCAATTTATAATTTTATTTGACCAATGTTTTTACTAAAATAATAAAAGTGGTTTAATAATAATAAAGATAGCATAATATGAATTATTGGTGTTTTTAAAAAATAATATATCTATATATATAATAATATGCTTTATTTGAATCAATATATATATTTTATTTGGCCAATGACTTTTTTAAAATATATATATATATATGTAATAGAAGCTGGAATAATCATTTAATACTATAAAAATAAAATATTAAAAAAACTTTTTTTTTAAAACTGCAGGAACAGCGTTTTTAAAACCGCGGTGAAACCCCCCCAGCCGTCTGATTCACTTCCCCCCTGATCTCGGCCGTCAGCTTCTTTTAAAGCCGCATCATCCTCGAGCCGTCCGATCGGTCGGTGTGTAATCCCTGCCGTCTATGTTTTTTTCGTGTTTTCCCTCCTTTCATTTTCCAGCTTTCTTCCTCCTCTCGCGCCCGCGGTTCGCCTTCTTCCCCACGTCGCCGGACCAGTGGAGCGTAGGCTTTTTTTTCTCTTAGGCCGGAGAATAAGACCGGCGCTGCTCCCTCCTTTCCACTGGTTGACGCGGAATCCTCGCCTCAGATGCCTCGGCCGATGACTCCTTCCCTCCCCCGAAGTCTTCTTCTTCCTTGTTGTATTTTTTTTAAACCCCCTGTTGCACAGAAGGCCGAAGGGCTGCGTCCGATCTCCTTTGATCTCTCCGACCTCCGGACCTGTCGCTGCTCCGGCCTTCCTCCTCCTCCTCGTCGAGCTAAGGTAAGGGAGAGGTTTTGTCGTGGTTTCCGATTGAGTTTGATTTTTATATATACATATATATATATATGTGTGTGTGTTATGTATATACATATATACATCCTATGGTTATGCACCTGTTTTTCACTTGTTATATCACCTTCTCTTCTCCTCCTCCCCATTTTGTAAGGATCGTACTCTATTTCTAAAGTTTGGTTTTAAACTTTGGTTTTATTATAAACATGTGTATATTCGGATTATAGATATGTATATATATGTGTCTACAACTTCTATGTTTATACCCCTGGTTCCCCTTGCCTCATTTATCATTTATTTTCCTCCTCTCCGAAGGTAAGAGGCAAGTTTATTTTGTTGTGTTTGAGTTTTGGAGTGTATATATATATATACATGTTATGTGTGTATATATTTCGGGTATATGTGAACCGGGTGCGAACCCAGAATTTGACATCTCTCTCAGCTTGATAAATCGAATAGTGGGTAAAAAGGGAAAACCCCTTCTGATGTTTAGTTTCCTCCGGCCATGGTACACTATAATTTATACACACCTTACATAAATATATATGTGTATATGAATTTGCATCATGGCCTTAAGGACCGGTTACCACTATTTTTATCACCCAGAATTCGACCAAGTTAAGTGCAGTTTTCTTTTGAGGTTCATTCTAACTCGGTTTTAATGTTATACACATTGTGTATATAAATGTGTATTTATATACATTTATACACATAAGTAAAAGAGGATATATGCAAATATACAATTCATATTTCGTATTTATAACCTTGATTTTTTTTATTTCGCCTATAAACATGGAGGTTTTTGGGTAATTGTACGAACATGCAAAATCATGCAATTATACGAAGTATATTGGTAAATACATACATGCGATTATATCGATGTGTATGTACACCAACGTGTACTTGGTTTTATTTTGTAATGTATTTCGGTATAACATGATGAATTTATGGGTTGGTTGGATTTCAAAATCACTCTCGGAACTGAGAATTTTCATTTATCACTGCTTCGGATAATCAGGATTTTTCCTAAAATGGATAGTATGGGCTTCTTGATCTTTTATAAATACATTCATGTATTAGTAGGTATGTTCTCATGTGAAAATGGAAGAGTTTACACAAATATACATGATGAACTGGATTATGCACTTTGTAACCTCAGCTGCCTGTATTAAACGGCTAGGATATCCATTTATCATCACATGTGTAATTAATGAATGACCATGCTTTAATTGGGTACTATGATGTTATGTAATGTTAAGTAATATGTTCATTCTCTTGAAACCCATGTTTTTAAATGCAAGGTAACTTGTTATGTGCACGAAGTTTTAGCATGCATGTCATCATGTTTTTAATGTTTAAACTGTCCTCATGTAATGAATAAGTATGTGAAAATGGGGTTTAATTAAGAATTCATGAAACCCTATGAACAAATGGCCATGTCACGATATGTGAAGGATATATAGGGCTTACATGTGACGGGTGCGCCCGGAATTATATAGCGCTCCAATGCATTGGGTAAAGCAAGAGTCTCATGAGACGAACATGTGCGACGGTCTTGGGAGTTAGCCTTGACTTGTGCTAAAGAAACAGGGCGGGCGGTGAGCCTCAACCTGTTAAGTATGTTATATGGTCATGATGAAAAATCATGACAAAGTCCAGGATTATACATTCCCTCTGCATGTAATGATAAAGGATAACTAGGGGTTTGTTCAACTAACAGGACAACCCCTAGTTGAAAGCTCCCAAGATCATGAAAATGTACTCTATGTAACAAGAATTGTTTTTCATATGGTAAACTGTTAGATGAACTGCATTTTACTCATGAACCATGATATGCATGTTTTCCTGCATAGCCATAGAATTCACTTAGAATTGAAGTAACATTGTTTTCACTTTATGCATTGTTTTTATTGTGCACTCTGATCAAGTTTACATTAAATCTTATTTTAAGTACGTGCCTCTTTATGCAAGTGGTTTTCAAACAAAGATGGAATTTCATGTTTTTAAGAAATGACAATGTTTTGTTTTAGCAAAGTATTTTTATTCATTTCAAAAGGACTTAAGAAAGGACTTTCATAAAATGTTTTAAAACCCCTTACTGGGCATTTTTGCTCACCCTACGTTTTGTTTAAAAACTTTCAGGCACGGTTGATATTAATGAAGCTAATCAGAAGCAGCTGGTTTCCCAGAATCCTGAGACTCGCGATCCTCTGTTGTGATGAGACATGATATTTCATTTTGTAATGATGTAATGTTAATTATATCATGTCTCATTAAGCACCCCGGTTTTGGGGGTCGCTACAGTTGGTATCAAAGGATGGGTTCAGGAAACTCTGGAAAACCAGGTGATATAAATATATTGCTAAGACTAACAAAGTAAAAATAATTTTCAAATGGATGATGTACCTACCGAACTTTTGTCACTTCCCACCGAGGCTCTAGAGAACATTATATATCTAGCTAGCCGTGAAAACTTCTTGAACTATGCCCAAATTCGCATGACCTATAAGCACTTGTACGTTGTGTCGAACTCATCTAGGGTGCTTAGTCTCCACCGGGGAATGGGGATGGATTATCTCTTAATGATGATGACCCAGTTTCCCTCGTATGCACGTCGAGGAAGGTATCATGAAGGACTCTTCCGAGTGTTTACCACTGGCGAGGAATTTGGCACAATGTTAGATAACCCTTTCCAAGAAGCTGCTGTTGCCGGAGACCTCCGAGCGGCTTATCGGTGCCAGGTCCTGCACTATGGCTTCTGGGGCCAGTTAATGGACTTCGGAGTGTTGGAGAATGAGTCCACACGTGTGTCTCTTAGGCCATAAGTGTACACCAATGTTTCCCAGCTCCACACCCCTCACGCGAAACTCAAGAGGCATTATAAATGTTCCCATGAGTTTAGTCATGCATGTTCATCCTGTGTATGGTTTGTGGAGTTAGAGAGTTTCGCCTCTCTTTGTGGAGTCCGTTTGGAAAACTCAGACTTTAATGTGTAAAATTTCTTAATTAAAAAGTTTATGATCTCTTTCTTCTTAGTGTTGTTAAGTGACCTCTCTTTTTTACCTTTTCTTCCAGATGGAAAGTCAGATGAACCTCTCGTCTCTACCTGACGAGTTAGTAGAGGTTATCTTGATCAGAACTTGTATGGTGGACTTTCCCTCTTTTCTCCACCTACGAGGGTCCTTTCAACATCTTCTAGACATAGTGAATATTCCGGAAATTCTCCGCGCATGTCAGGAGAATGAACATGTAATTCACCTCCTTGCCACCACCTAGCTCCCCTACTATAGGCGAAGGGGGAGATACCATGAAGGGCTTTTTCAGTGTTTCTCTATGTCAGGGAACTTCTCCGCCAGAGCTTGCTTTCTCATAGAAACTCGGGATGGCCACCTCAATGCCGCCTACATGTTCCAGATCTTGAACGTCAGCCTTCTCAATCACGTCGTCCCCCTTGACTACCTCGAGCGTGATGATGTTCGAAGGGTTACTAGGGGATTTGTCCGCTCGGACATCTCAGAGCTGTTTATTGAACGGGCCTCCCTGTGGAAGCCTGTGTGTAGTGCCCATGAGCAGGAGTACAAGTCTTATTGCTCAAAGTGTATCTGGGTCAGGGAAACAGCGGAGTTGTGTACCAGTGTAGGGGTTCCGTTAACCGAGCCAGGCCTTCAGTTTTGGTAATTTTGTGCGACCGAGGTCTTTTTCTTGTCTTTTTATGAATAGAATTGCGAGGACGCAATTCCTTGAAGGGGGAGATGATGTAACAACCCGAGAATTCATGTTTCGTGTAATGATATGTTTCCCCTTTAACTGGACCGTCTTTCTATAAAAATAAAATGAAAATAAACGAAAACCATAACAACAAGCATGAATAAAATACTCCTTTATTAAGAAACATGACGATTATAACTCCCCACGATAAAAACATCACTAACCAAAGATTACAACCAAGAATCCGATTACAACGATGGGAAGACTGCTTAGAACTACTAGGAGCCCGAGAATGCGGTATGGATTTCAAGCATCCATCATAAGGAACATAAGTATGGCTGACGCCACCACGACCGTGCTCAGCACCAAGGGGATCACGCGAACCATCTTCTTTTTCTTCTTCGGTCACATGGAGTAAGGGACAACCGAGACCAAACCATTTTATAAGCACCAATATGACCATTGGACCTCAAACGGCCACAAATCCGATCGTTGGTTTCCCAAAGAATCCAATGTCCATTTTGACCGTTGGAAATAAAATGATCGGAATGATAAATGTGTAGTTTTGCTTTAATATTTTAAAATGACATCAATGTTAATTATCTCTTGTTTTCCAAAAATAAGAATTTTATTTTATGTTTCAAATGGAGAAAAAATTAATATTATTGTCTTCTTCCACTATACATTTTGATTTGAACAATTAAACTTTTGTTTTTCTAGTTATATCAAACCTGATGGATTTCTTTTATGAGTTATATATTTATACTGCATCAAATTAGATACATTATTTCTCGTATAATTTAACCTTTATTAACTATTTTGGAAACTATGTCAAATTATGGTTTCTTTCACTTGTGTGTTTTGTGTGGTGATAATATTTTCATCAACACACTTTTATGTGTGATAAAATATAGTTGCATTAAATGATATTAATTAATTAAGAAAATTAGGGTAGTTAACTAGCAAAGGAAATTAAAATATATATTTGTGTTATGTTTTTACTACTCAATGTTCTTTATCCTTAATTCTCATAATGAAATACTAAGTAGTTAATAAATAAGGTTTAATAATAATGATAATATAAAAGAAATTGTGGATGTTTTAAAAAAATGAAATATATATGTATGTACATATAATAAGATGTTTTGATTAAATCAATTTATAATTTTATTTGACCAATGTTTTTACTAAAATAATAAAAGTAGTTTAATAATAATAAAGATAGCATAATATGAATTATTGGTGTTTTAAAAAAATAATATATCTATATATATATATAATAATATGCTTTATTTGAATCAATATATATATTTTATTTGGCCAATGACTTTTTTAAATATATATATATATATATATATATATAATAGAAGCTGGAATAATCATTTAATACTATAAAAATAAAATATTAAAACAACTTTTTTTTAAAAAACTGCAGGAACCGCGTTTTTAAAACCGCGGTGAAACCCCCCCAGTCATCTGATTCACTTCCCCCCTGATCTCGGCCATCAGCTTCTTTTAAAGCCGCATCATCCCCGAGCCATACGATCGGTCGGTGTGTAATCCCTGTCGTCCATGTTTTTTTCGCGTTTTCCCTCCTTTCGTTTTCCATCTTTCATCCTCCTCTCGTGCACGCGGTTCTCCTTCTTCCCCACGTCGTCGGACCAGTGGAGCGTAGGCTTTTTTTTCTCTTAGGCCGGCGAATAATACCGGCACTACTCCCTCATTTCCACTGGTTGACATGGACTCCTCGCCTCGGATGCCTCGGCCGATGACTCCTTCCCTCCCCCGAAGTCTTCTTCTTCCTTGTTGTATTTTTTTTAAACCCCCTGTTGCACCGAAGGCCGAAGGGCTGCGTCCGATCTCCTTTGATCTCTCCGACCTCCAGAACCGTCGCTGCTCCGGCCTTCCTCCTCCTCCTCGTCGAGCTAAGGTATGGGAGAGTTTTTCCCGTGGTTTCCGTTTGAGTTTCGTTTTTATATATACATATATATATATGTGTGTGTGTTATGTATATACATATATACATCATATGGTTATGCACCTGTTTTTCACTTGTTGTATCGCCTTCTCTTCTCCTCCTCTCCATTTTGTAAGGATCGTACTCTATTTCTAAAGTTTGTTTTTAAACTTCGGTTTTCTTATAAACATGTGTATATTCAGATTATAGATATGTATATATATGTTTCTATAACTTCTATGTTTATACCCCTGGTTCCCCTTGCCTCATTTATCATTTCTTTTCCTCCTCTCTGAAGGTAAGAGGCATGTTTATTTTGTTGTGTTTGAGTTTTGGAGTATATATATATATATATACATGTTATGTGTGTATATATTTCGGGTATATGTGAACCGGGTGCGAACCCGGAATTTGAGATCTCTCTCAGCTTGATAAATCGAATAGTGGGTAAAAAGGGAAAACCCCTTCTTATGTTTAGTTTCCTCCGGCCTTGGTACACTATAATTTATACACACCTTACATAAATATATATGTGTATATGAATTTGCATCATGGCCTTAAGGACCGGTTACCACTGTTTTTATCATCCAGAATTCGACCAAGTTAAGAGCAGTTTTCTTTTGAGGTTCATTCTAACTCGGTTTTAATGTTATACACATTGTGTATATAAATGTGTATATATATACATTTATACACATAAGTAAAAGAGGATATATTCAAATATACAATTCTTCTTTCGTATTTATAACCTTGATTTTTTTTATTTCGCCTATAAACATGGAGGTTTTTGGGTAATTGTACGAACATGCAAAATCATGCAAGTATACGAAGTATATTGGTAAATACATACATGCGATTATATCGATGTGTATGTACACCAACATGTACTTGGTTTTATTTTGTAATGTATTTCGGTATAACATGATGAATTTATGGGTTGGTTGGATTTCAAAATCACTCTCGAAACTGAGAGTTTTCATTTATCACTGCTTCGGATAATCAGGATTTTTCCTAAAATGGATAGTATGGGCTTCTTGAACTTTGATAAATACATTCATGTATTAGTAGGTATGTTCTCATGTGATAATGGAAGAGTTTACACAAATATACATGATGAACTGGATTATGCACTTTGTAACCTCAGCTGCCTGTATTAAATGCCTAGGATATCCATTTATCATCACATGTGTAATTAATGAATGACCATGCTTTAATTGGGTACTATGATGTTATGTAATGTTAAGTAATATGTTCATTCTCTTGAAACCCATGTTTTTAAATTCAAGGTAACTTGTCATGTGCACGAAGTTTTAGCATGCATGTCATCATGTTTTTAAAGTTTAAACTGTCCTCATGTAATGAATAAGTATGTGAATATGGGGTTTAATTAAGAATTCATGAAACCCTATGAACAAATGGCCATGTCAAGATATGTGAGGGATGTATAGGGCTTACATGTGACAGGTGCGCCCGGAATTATATAGCGCTCTAATGCATTGGGTAAAGCAAGAGTCTTATGAGACAAACATGTGCGACGGTCTTGGCAGTTAGCCTTGACTTGTGCTAAAGAAACAGGGCGGGCGGTGAGCCCCGACCTGTTAAGTATGTTATACGGTCATGATGAAAAGTCATGACAAAGTCCAGGATTATACATTCCCTCTGCATGTAATGATAAAGGATAACCGGGGGTTTTTTCAACTAACAGGACAACCCCTAGTTGAAAGCTCCCAAGATCATGAAAATGTACTCTATGTAACAAGAATTGTTTTTCATATGCTAAACTGTTAGATGAACTGCATTTTACTCATGAACCATGATATGCATGTTTTCCTGCTTAGCCATCGAATTCACTTAGAATTGAAGTAACATTGTTTTCACTTTATGCATTGTTTATATTGTGCACTCTGATCATGTTTACATTAAAGCTTATTTTAAGTACGTGCCTCTTTATGCAAGTGGTTTTCAAACAAAGATGGAATTTCATGTTTTTAAGAAATGACAATGTTTTGTTTTTGCAAAGTATTTTTATTCATTTCAAAAGGACTTACGAAAGGACTTTCTTAAAATGTTTTAAAACCCCTTACTGGGCATTTTTGCTCACCCTACGTTTTGGTTAAAAATTTTCAGGCGCGGTTGATATTAATGAAGCTAATCAGAAGCATCTGGTTTCCCAGAATCCTGAGACTCGCGATCCTCTGTTGTGATGAGACATGATATTTCATTTTGTAATGATGTAATGTTAAGTATATCATGTCTCATTAAGCACCCCGGTTTTGGGGGTCGCTACAAACCATGGGGTCTCATAAATCAACTTCCATATATTTATCTAATCATGTTGACGAGTAGTGAATTGTAATTATAGAGATTCTTGGTCTAATTTAGTGTCACTATTAGAGTGTGGGGAATATTTTAGGAAAAATTACTCAATGAAAACTCTATTATAACCCCTACTTAATCAATTGGTGGTGGTATAGTCCCATCATTCATATGCTCCAACTATTGATAAATGAGATGAGGAACTTTTAAAGATGAAATACTTATATATAATAGTATTTTAGCCAATTATATTAGATTTAAATGTAATTAAGTGAATCAAAAGGATATAATAAATCAATATGATTATTTAAACCTTTCTATTAACATGCCTCACTCTGTGGTTGGAATTACCTCAGTCAGTTGAACCCTAGGACAATTATCTTTAAGTGGTGTCTATTTCTAGGAAATACTGTGAATACCAACCAATGATGTGATCTTAACTATTTCTATCATAGGATTTCTCTCTTTCCCTAATGTATCATGATATCCATCCATAATGGAAACCTAATTGGCATGATGGGAGGAAATTTCCATGTGAGTTTCATAACTATAAGGATGCTTATAGACAACCTCAAGAATGTTCGGGAGGTCGGTTATTTCTTGTGCTTGAGATAGTGATTATTACACATAGAAAAGATAATTAGGACTTAAGAATCATGTTAAATTGTGGTTAAAATTTTAATGAGGTATTTTATAACTAACATTATTGAAATATACATTTGTCCAATGACTTTTTAATCCATAGTTGTTGAATTCCAGATAATGAAAGATCAGTTTATGCAACTAAATATACCAAAATCAGAGTGGGAAATAGAGAATGGTCTCTCTATATTTCTTCCTTAATTAGATCTTATATTGTGGTAAATTAACCTTACCTTAAAGGATATAGTATCATTATCTTGATGGGACTTCTATTCACAGTATATCAAAGAGACTTTATGTTGTGACTTTCTCTCCACCTTTTATAAATTCAGATGAAAATTTGTATTAGGGATAGTTCCCCTTCCAGAGTATTTATTTAGTTATGATACTTAAATCCTATATATTGATATGTTATTCACATTCATCAATAGATCATTTGACCACTCCATTTTTTGTAAACCAATCAATCATTTCCCTTACCCATCATGTAATGGGGATTTAGATTTTAGTAGAATGAACAAGAATCTCTATCTCCCAAATCAACTTCCTCACATCTATAGGATTGGTTCAATATTTTTAATATTGAGGTGCCTTTATGTACTTGAGTTGGGGAATATAGATAGTGGCCTAAAATAATTAAAATAACTCTTTAATTCTAGATGATGGAAGCCTGTTATGCTATAATTGGGTAGCCTCAGCGTGTGTGTAGACTAAGGAATCCTTGGATAATCTGGATGAGGACTTGGAATCCGTTAATTTTAATTGTTTTTTGTCTGTACCCCTTGGTCAGAGTCTATAATTCCAAATCATGGGTCTATTATTGATAGTGATAGTTGAACCATCTTAGCATAACCTTTGGTATCACTGGATCCTACTCATTGGGTCTCCCCACAACTTTTTGGTTTGAGAAAACCCATCAACTATATATTTTTTCACTATCATTATCTTAGTGACCCACTTTACGGATTCTCTTTCCTCATCCTAGAGTCACTATAGAGGAAACTTGAGGAATTAATCCTTCAATCATAACTTAAGGTTATGAGGAGAACAAGAAATTATTATATCCCTATATTAACCTAATAGGAACGCTCAAAAGTGACAATTTGATAAAATCTTGGTTTGATTATTTGGCTATAATCACCTAGAGATATTTCACCATTATTGGATGCATCTCTGAATGAATTCTTGATGGTGGTGACATGGTCGAATGTTTTAGAACATTCATGCAAACTTGTAAAAAAAATAAACCTTAGAAATGATAATTCCATACTCCTATGCCACTTGGAAATAATCTCTCAACCTAGCTTCATAATTCCAACACTCATATTCAATAAACTTAATAATAGGAGGATTTATATTAGGGAAGAAATTTAGTTTTGAGGATAAACTTAAAACCTTTGTATTTTTTTGGTACTTTAGGGAAGAAGTTATAATAAGAGAAGAAACTTTGAGAAATTGGAAGGATCAGTACTGAAAGATGTTGAATTCATTTTGAATTGTATATTCATTAAAATTCACCATCAAACATCCCCACAACACCATATATTTCCCCAAAATGTGGAAAGGGTAATTTACTATAAAAATTTGTATTAAGAATCATTGAATAGTTGATATCATGAGTAGTTATAATACTACGGATTCTTCTTGTTATATTTTAATCAATATAAAAATGAACTCAGTTAACTAGTGTCGTGGAGAAGTGAACTAAAAGAAAATAGGTTCTTAACCATGTTAGTAAAATTCCTTATAGTAATGTATGAACAATGATGTTGGTATTTTCATTGTATACCCACTTTTCATAGAAAACTGTTCATAGTATAGTAATGTACTTTCCTTGAATCCCCAAATAATCTATTGAGGGGAATCCAATTAGATGTATATAGCTCAATCCTTTCCAATGGGGTTTCAAGAAGGTATTCATCCACAATTCAAAGTTGGTGTCAACCTTTTGGGGGGGTAATTCCCTTCAGATCTCCAAATTCTGCTTCAACAATGGGGCAGTGGGGGCGTCCACTAAAAATACTCCCACATTGCCTTAATGGAAATTAATTTTTAAATCATATCCCCAAGGATATGTTCCAATAAGTATTGATAGATATCATATATATTGATGCCTAATTCTCCACGAATTAGGTGGAAGGTATTAGTTTGTAGGATACATAAAAATGATAACTATGGGAGAAAATTAGAGTTCTTTTACATGTATGACTGAGATATCTAGAACGGAAAAAATTGTGACCACTATGATCTCATCTTTAAATTAATCAATTGTCTTGTGAACCTAGTATTCCTAAATCTATTTAAGACTAACACCACATACTTTGTGTAGGTCCTATTCCTTATTCCATTCTTTTAGTGGATTAGAAGCTAAATTATATAAAATAGATGATCATAAATACATTTTTTTATCTGATATTTGAGTCAATGTGTCTAAGGCCACTAGAGTGGGATGTATCATGATTTCTAGGATATATCTTCCCTCATTAATATAAATTACATTTCCATAAATATTAACTTCAGTCAAATTGGTGTACTCCATGAACTAAGAGCAAGAAATGCAGTCAATTGGACTATAGATGAACATGTACATAAAAATACCATGCCCATATAGTGAAATTAACATAGAAAATAGGTACTTGTGATGAGTTTTTATTCAGGATACTTACGAAACATCATAAGACAGAATCAAATTAATGATTTTTTTCTAAGCCCAATGATCTGAATCATCTCATTGATATGAGTAGAAACCTCATCATATAATGAAATAACTATAGTTTGGGTAATTTTTCTGTAATAAATAATAATTGATCGATCATAAATAAACTATAAATACATGAATAATGAAATGAGTCAATATTAAGCAAAAGAAAGAAAAACTGGGCATAAATTTGAAAAAATATGAAATTCACCATAGTGATTTGAAAAATTCCTTTAACTGTGGAATTTTTCTAATTCACTGACCAAAACAAGTCACCCATCAACAACAATGCATATCCTCCCCCAACACTTTTTACTATGTGCTTCACCCACATAAAAAATACTTGGCATAACTATACTCCTAGAATCAATGCATTAAGGGATGGTCAATGTCAATGTATGTATTCCTACCCTAGAATTGTATGAATCATTAGAGATCTGAAATGTCATTTTTTATTCACTCGTGTTATGGTAAAGGTGTATATTGGGGGACACTATTTAAAGTAACTATTCAATGGTCTAGGGAACAATTGTAGTGTGTGATACCAACATGAAAAGGTATTGCATGAAACTATCACATGCTAATCCATAAATAATCATTGAGTAATCCCCTTAACAAAAATTATTTCCATTCTAGTATCACATTATCTTTAAGATTAAATATTCCTTTTTCCAATTAGATCCAATCCTGAGGGGGTTATTTGTTTCTCTCATTTTGGAGAAGTATGAATACCTTGAATAAATTAGGGAACCATGAAAATATGGAGATAAAACTATAGGGAAAGGTAAATTACGTTCACAAAAAACTAGTATATTTATCCCAATAAGTGCAGTCAAGCCACCCATTTCACATTATTTTCATGAAAAATATGTGTTCACAAGTCACACTAATGTGCATCACTTATGTTACAAATCACCTTCCCCTATGGTCTTATATTTTTCTATAAATTATAATATTCATCTACATATTTGGAATCTTTTGGAATAAATTTTTTTCTCAAATATATCATCAACCTAGTCTCATTAATATGTATTAAAATCCCATTAGGTATCTTATTTAACCCTAAAACCGAGGTAAATTAACTAAAAGATAGGGTAATTGATTTTCATGGGGGTTTGAAATTGTAAGAACCATTTATGAAAAACAAATTATTCTCTAGTTCATTAATACTAGGTCAAAGGAATATTTCCCAGTAATGCTCTTGATTTTATTGGTTCCAATGTAATCTATGGTCCCACACTATTAATAAGGGAAATTTATTCCTATGTTATGTCACATAGAGAATCATCTCACCATAGTAAAACTAGCGAAAATTAAATTTTCTTTCCCTTAATAGGGTGAGGTTTCATTATTCTCCCACACTAGAGTGATGATCTATAATCACCCTGTATTGGGAAAGGATTTATTCTCATCCTTACTATGTCCCCACTTCACCCTAGTATCACTAGTGTTAATTTTTTTTAGTCCTAACTAGGTTAAACTGCCTTACTCATCCTTAGTTTGGTGAATCCTCATTTCCCAACCTCGATAGAGAGAATCTTACTGATCTCCCTCACTTGGGAATATCATCATTTATCTCCCTAAATAAGGTGAAGCATCATTTATTTTCCTCACATGGGTGAAGCCTCTTTTCTCTCCCTCTATAGGGGTAACTTTCCTACTCATCTCACATGGGTGACAACCCTTTTCTCTCACTCACTAGGGTGAAGCTTCCCACTCATCCCTACATGGGTGAGGCCTCTTTTCTCACTCTCACTAGGGTAAAGATTCTTTCTCATCTTCACTAGGGAAAACCACCATTTTCTTACCATACCAAAGTATGGATAATTACTTTTCCTCATTGATAGATCATCCCTTTGTCCATGTATCCATCTTAGGCTACCGATAATCAAGGAATATTCAAATGCCACTAAATATATTGGTTCAGGGTATTCACACAATCAAATACCCCTTAAAATGATATATTTCCTTGATAAGAGGACTCTCATGATTCCCCCAAACTGATAGGCCCCTCATATGATTTTCAATATAGTACCCCCGTGATAATTGGGGTCACCATCACAGGGATATCATTGAATCAAATATTGGATCATAAACCATAACATTACTAAACTAGGTTCAGGCCCTATTAAAAGGTAGTTTCCTGTATTTATTAATACACCCAATGAAACCTGATAATTCCGGATTCCTTCTCTGGTATAAGAGCCAAGATGCTTCTTATTGATAATTTCATCACCTCGAAACATCAACGAGCCAGGAACCCCTACACATTTGAAGTATATGTTCATGAATAATCCCCAATAATTCCCTATCACATCCTGATTATAACATGGGTCTCCTGCTTGGTATAAACCACAACTATAGCATCATTAATGGAAAACACCACTGTCCACCCAATGATCCATGTTACTAAATGGAAACCTTAATGTGTAAGCCCCAACTCATCCACATGGATCCCTATTCTCTATGAAAATCCTCCTCAAAAGTTCATATTCCAAACAAAATATATTCCTTTGGAGAGATATATTTTCATATTAGTATTCATATATAAGGGGAACCCTAATACATGATACTATTTAATCCTTCATTGTTACAAATTTTATGAAATAGACATTCCTATAGAACAAATTTACACTATATACCCAATTTCCTAGTCATATGAAATAAAAAACATGAAAAAGTAATTTCCACATGTTGTTAAACTACATGGTATGTTCCTTCCACATTCCCTTAAACTGTTATATTAAAACAACATAGCCTTTTATTACTGTTAAACAATATACCTAATATTCTTCCCATATGTTCAAACCTAGAATCAGTAACCCTGAATATCACTTATTTATAGGGAAATATTCGTTATGAACAATTATTTAATGAAGTCACGTTTCTGATGAAACCATGTCTCATCGGGACGACCATATACCCTCCGAGTATCATCATGTTCCCTTTGTTACACCATATTTTTTATGAAACCATATTCTTCTTGAGGGTTCATTATCTTACTAGCTAAACCATTATATATTCAATATAATATATCCCATTTGAGGCCAGCTAGATAGGGTCCCTTATGTGGACCCACACCAAATTCTTCCCGGAACCTTTCTCTTAATATTCCTTACTTAATGATTCAAAATTACATGGATTAGTTATTGATGTGTGACCTTAAAAGGTACAAAATTTCCCATTAATTAGAAATATACTATATGGGTACTAATTCATCCCACATGGATATATATGAAGATCACTGTATGGGCCTGATCCCAACATCACAATCACATTCCTCCACCCTAAATAGTGATAAAATAATGAGTTCCCAACTATATTTCCTTAAACCATAAAACACTCAAATTTAACATCTATTAATAATAGTAATACTAGGGGAACCCCTAATATATATATAAACCGTTACATAAATGAATGTTGATGACCAATCACTAGCACATGAGTAACCAGTATCCCATAAGAATTTGGGAACTATTTTGGAAAACATAATAAATATATAAGAGAACCATGAAGTATGAAATAATTCCCCATAATAAGATTATATGATCCTAATCTCCCATTCTCTCAACCAATTTTCATTCCAAGGTGTCACTCATAAAGACATAGAGGCCTTCAAAATGATGTGATGGAGTCATGTCAGAAGAATAAATCATCCAAACCCATAATCACATATAGATAATTCCATAAAAAAGATAAAAAAAATGGAATTAACATCCTTTTTGGAACCACCAAGGTAGGTTATAGAGGTTTTTTGTATATAATGTACATGAAAGTTGGGTTGATATTAGAATATTTTCAAAAGCCATATATATTTATGTGGGATTAATGTGAGTATTTTAATATCACTTGATATGTTAGAGGATATATTCATCATTTCCTATGTTCTGAGTACAGGATCCGATGTATGTGATTCAGTAGACAAATTATCACTCAACATAGAGGGTTATACTATACTTTGATAATTTATTTTTGTCAAACCACCTGATTAATTATTATTAATTTGTTATTATATTATTCAATTTTTATCATTTGGAATAATTTTTTTCTAGGGTGATTTGATCGATTAGGTTCAAGATATGATCATACATTCGGAAAAAAATACATTTATTTTTGATGAGTTGGGTTCAGTTCTTTAGTTGATGGACTTTTCTCTCTGCAATGTCGAGAACATATATCTAAAATTTTGGCCTACTCCTTATCATATATCCATGCCTCCATAGGTTGTTACCGATCCATTAGACTCTAATGAATATTGACCTTCACGTCAATAATATTCCACATGTCAGACTACTACAAATACAATTTCACAGCCACATACTTCACCTTCCTCATCATACATGATTTCACCGGAGATATTCACCACAATAACTTATTTGGAGTGGATAAATTACTATAATGATAACTAGTTAATTGATTATGGCACTAAGTATACTATTTTTTCTTTTTTTTTGGGATCTATGTTTCATATTGAGAACCTTGTTCCCTTCGCAACTCATGTAGTGTTGCATCCCATGAATTAGAGTTCTGATTGGTGGGTTTCACTCAGTAATTTTCCTATCCCCAATCCTAATATCTTTTAATTTCTTATACAACACTCAAGTGGATTATAAGTTGGTTCCATTTTAGTTGTTAGAACCACTAATGAGGACATTTCATTTAGACATTTTGTTGATCACACTCATGAACCTACTGAATGGATGAGTTACCATAGACATACTATTAGATAGATGAGGTGTGGGATTTGAGGACACTTATATATGCATAAACATCAATAATATATTATTTTTTCCATTTCATAAAATTAAATAATTTAATTATTCATAATATTATATATAATTCAATACTCATTTTTACCACTTATAATGTATGCATGTATATTAATGTAATTTATATAACTATTATTGACATCAAAAACATTAACATAAATCATACTACTAAAAACTAAGTCTATAACAAAACTGCTTAAAATTAATATAAGTTATAATTTTATAATATTAACATATATTAATATATATATATATATATATTATAATATACAAATATAATAATTTTAGTTTTTGTTATATTTTTTATAAAATTTACTTGAACCCTAAATTATTAAATAATATAATTTTTTGTTACATCGAATACTGAATGAGGTCTTAGAAAATAGCCACTCTTTACCCACATACCACTAATGGATTGGGAAAAAATTCCTCCCTTATTTTAAGGATTTATTCTTTTAATTAAATACAAAATTTATATGACCTGGCTTCCAATCCCATGTCTTCTTTTTGAAGCACCACACTTATGATGAACTCATGGATTGGGCCATGATGCCAGAGATAGATCAGGTCATGATGTCATAGATGGTTTATTTTCCACCTATTCTAAGTGAATGAGAATATATATTATCGAAAAGGATTAAAAATAGGTATAAACCCAAAATAGAAAGTGTTAGTGGTTCTAGGAAACCATCTCGGTCTTTATCAGTAGTATCCATGGGAACAATACCTCTTATCTATTAAAATTATGGAAAGAATAAGCATAAAAAACCTTCATTCTTAGTGTCACCCAATGCTTGTCAAGCTTGTGATAACATAGCCTATTAGTAAAAATTTCATAGATTGATCTCCCTCATTAAATAAGTACATAATCTTCACCTCTAAGAGGATCCATGTTGTGGTCTGTTGACTACATGGAAATAGTACCGTAATCTCATGGGCGTAGTGGCAATAGTGGGTTATCAAATGAGAAGATATAGTTAAGGACTAAGACCTAGTTTAGTTATTAGACTCAATCTCGTTAAGAGGTGATGCAGTTATATGTAGTAGTGTAGGTTCCTATAGAGACTATGGTTGGAATTGTGACTATGAGTGAAATTATTCTCATTAATTCATTTATATAAATAACTCTGTTTAATTCAAGTGTCTATCAGTCCTTTTTATATTCATGTATCATATATTTTCTATATATCCCTTATAGTCTTATGAAATTTCACTACCACAAAATAGGGAAAATGAAGTGCTTCCCTTTATCAGCGCTAGTTAATAGCACTGATAAATATAACCTTTATCAGAGCTAAAATAAGTGATGATAAAGGTATACACTTTATCAGTGCATTTTTTTAGCGCTGATAAAAGGGCACATTTATCAACCCTTATTTTAGTGCTGATAAATGTTTTTATTCTTAATTTATATAAAATTATAATATTTATCATCACTAAAATAAAAGTGCTGATAAAACATATATTTATTAGCCCTTTTTTTAGCACTGATAAAGAGATACGTTTATCAGCGATAAAAAATCACTCATAAAGGTATCTCTTTATCAGTTCTACAAAAATTGCTTATGAATATATGTTTTATCAGAACTTTTATTTTAGCTCTGATAATACATACCTTTATCAGTGCTTTTAACGAGCACTAATAAAGGTTCCAGCAGTTTCTATTTAATAACCCTAACAGGCCCTCCTCTCTCACATGTGGTAAAGATTTCGCGGAAGCTGAACCAGGACCCTATTTCACCGTGACTTCTCCTCCTCATTTGTGCTGCATCCTCATCTTCCTCCTCCTCCTCGTCTTACTCATACTCTTCATCCTGCTCCTCCGCCTTCGCCGTTGGGTTTTTCTCCTTCGTTGTTTCCTCCGCGCCGTTTGTTTTTCTCCTCTATTGCGACCACCGCGACCGCCGCTTCCTCCGCTGCCGCGACCGCTGCTCCTTCCACCGCCGCTGCCTCCACCGCCACCACCTCTGCCGCCGCTTCCTCCGCTGCCGCTGGTCAATATAGGAGTATATATAATCATTATATATGGATAAAATTTATTCAATTTTAGGATTGTACTATTAAAAACACAAGATTGTTTTCTATAGATTTATTTTGATGATGAACCTCTTAGGGATGAGGATTCAGTGTAGGGAATTGTTCTTGTGGTGGGGAGGATGCATTTCAAGGAAATGGATCATGCTGTAGTGAGTGGATTTAGGGTTCTGGGTTCTGTTTTGAGGTTAGAGGTTGTGTTGCAACATTTTGGGCCATGCCATAGTGAAACAGAGGTGGTGGGTATTTGGATAAATACCCTAGGGGATCATGATTCAATGGGTCTTTTACCTAATTGTTTTAATAGTGAAAAGCATTTCTTTTCCAATTTATCCCCCTTTGTGATTAAAGGGAAGTGTGGATCAAAAAAGGGACCTTCAAAATGATTACACCCCCTTTATTAATTTCATTACCCCCCACTGATGAAGGGTGTTTTAGTGTATTTACCATGGAGAATTGTGGTATGATATCCACATTATTCACCCATTCTGCCTTTCTTATGGTTTTTGTTGATTTTTTGTGTCCCTAGACACATTTCTGTGTTATGATTTATCCAGATCATGGAGACATCATCCCATGTGATGGTTAGCTTGATATAGTCACATATGTTCCACACCTTGTGATGAAACCTCTCAATAAAAAGGTGGTCTTTACTATAATTATTTATATGGTATTAGCTAGTCGATGGTTAATTCTGGTGATGAATAACCATAATGAGAATATACTCACTTGGATGAAAATTAAGTTATTTGTTTGGGTAAAGTCTTATCTAGACATGTAGTGATCAGTTTGTATCTAAGAGATTATGCACCTTCGGAAGAATATCATGACCTTCATAGAGATTTCTCTAAGGATAAAAAATCATTCATAGTATAAAATGGATATAGTTTGATATCAAAGGAATGGTCATGCCTTATATTTGTATAAGGTAAGCACTCTCTATTCTTGAGTTTTGGTGTTATGACTGGGTTGAGGGACATGATCATTTGGATTCCTAACCTTATTGATTTATAGCATGGTTTTAATGTGACCACCACTATTGAACCTAGATGGATTGGTTTAGGGTAATGAATCCTGGTTATATTCGTTTGGTTTTGGAATAATGTTGGGTAACTAGTGATCGTGTGGTGAGATTTGGCATGGTGTGATGTTACGATTGGAAAAGAGTACCAGGGGTGTCCCTTTGGAAATATGAGTGTTCTCCCAAATTTTTGTCAAGATGTATGGGTAGGCTCATTGAGTATGAATAGGGATATGATCCTACTCACTAGATACCACGTTTTTTGTTGAAAAGATTGTACCATTAAGTTTAAAGTCATGCGATTAGGATGTATGCATCATGAAAGGTGTGATAACAGAGGATTGATCAGAGCTTACTCATTGGGATATGCTATCTAGAAAAAACATGTGGATTATACCTAGTAAGGAGGACCTATTCGTTAGGGCTTACCCATTGTATGTTCATCTTTTATATTTTAAAAAGTCTGTTGAACTTGTTCTATCGAAGGTGGGTTCTATAATTTCTTGTTAAATTAAGGCGTGTTTAACCATGGTGTGGGTTGATTTCGGTTGTGGTTGGTTCTTGGGGTTTGTGGGATGTGGTAAATGGTGTACTCAGTTTTAGAATATTTTATTCTCATGAGTTTCACCTATTTTATGTTTTTTTTCACTTGGAAATCTCCTCTGCTGTGCGCCTCTCCTCTTCCACGAACGCATCTCTGCCGTGTGCTTAACGACACATTCACTGTGAGTTTTCTTCTGTTACTCATTGATTTCCTCTTGTTCGCATGTTATTACTATTTGATATTGATGGTTATAATATGAAATGTACGGGCTAAATGCGCTGCTGAAAATTGTGGCTGTTGGTTTTCCTTGTTTGCACACTAAATAAATTGCATGTTGGTTGGTTCTTGTTGAACATTTATATATAAAAATTGGTAATTTACGTATACTTAAATTATGAATGAACGCCCCAGGATGAGAAAACATCTGTGATAACCCCTAAATTAATAAACAAAATTGAATAAGGGATGCTTTGTAAAATCTAAAATTTTGATTGTTTGGTTTTTATCTAAAGTACACACCTTTAGCTCAAGTTTTTCTATATGTCATGTATTCTCAAAGTCGTTATACAGTCTTTTTAAGACTAACTTGGAATTAATTTGATATATGTCAAATTAAATCAGGTATCTTATCCATAGATGATGTTCACTCTACTGCACACACCATGTATATGGATTTCACATGAGTTTAGAAAAGGTAATATACAACCAACCTTTACTGAGAACCCTACACATTGTGTATCCATTGAAAAAATTGTGTGCTATGTTAATTTCATTATTATTTATTTTTACTTAGATGATAATATTTCATGTATGAGTATCCCATTATTAATATCTTCTCATTGTAGAG
This sequence comes from Viscum album, assembly GCA_963277665.1. Taxonomy (NCBI): domain Eukaryota; kingdom Viridiplantae; phylum Streptophyta; class Magnoliopsida; order Santalales; family Viscaceae; genus Viscum; species Viscum album. Next base: position 2,068,209,071 of record OY728141.1, read on the forward strand.
GCCTTTGTACCATTATTTTTTTAATAAAACAAAAGCAATGCTACTTGATTAATTAAAACATAATATTAGGAAAGTTCGAGATCGAACCCATAAAGATGATGAATATGAATAAATAATGGATTAATGGCAATTGGTTGAAAAATGAGTATAAAGATTACAAGAGAGAGTTTATCAATTTTTCAGTAGATCATGCATGTGACCCATCTCAAATCCTCTATCCGTGTTTATGCTATTGTTATTCAAGAAAAAATAGTCCAGAGGAGTTGGAAGAACACCTGATTTGTCATGGAATAGATCGAATTTATACATGTTGGAATAAACATGGGAAAAAACTAATGTAGGTAATATCTTGGATAACACGATAGTTTATGGAAGATCTGATATGATTACAAGTGTGAACAGTGAAGAAGATCGTATGGAGGGTGTGATTATAGATGTGAATGATGATAAAGATCATATTGAGGAAATGACAAGGACAGTTGAAGATGAACTTCTTGATTGCCCAAAATTTTTTGAGAAGTTAAAGAGTTGTGAAAAATGACATTGTATGCTGGTTTCACTAAATATATAGCATTGTCAGCCGTAATGAAGCTGTATAATTTGAAAGCAGGCAACGGGTGGAGTGACGCCAGTTTGACGAAACTACTTGCTCTCCTAAACGACATGCTCCCAAAAGATAATGAACTCCCCAGACGAACATACAATGAAAAACGAATGCAACGATCGATGGATATGATCCCTAAAAGAATACATGCCTGCCCGAATAACTGTATATTGTTTCACAATGACCAAAAATCACTTAATTAATGCCCAAAGTGTGGTGGTTCTCGATACAAGAAAGATGATTCTAGTCCTAAAAAATTTTTATGGTACTTTCCAATCATTCCAAGGTTTAGGCGCCTATATGGAAGTGAAAAGATAGTAGGACAATTGACATGGCATGCAGATACAAGAATTAAAGATGGGAAACTACGTCACCCGGTAGACTCTCCTCAGTGGAAGAGAATTGATCACGAGTATCCTAAATTTGGAAACAAGCCGAGAAACCTTCGTCTGGCATTATCTACAGATGGGGTGAATCCTTTTGGTTTTCAAAGCAGCATTCACAGTACATGGTCGGTTATGTTTGTAAATTATAACTTACCACCGTGGTTTTTCATGAAACAAAAATACATCATATTATATATGGTTATATCAGGACCAAAATAATAGGGTAATGATATTGGTGTTTATTTGGCTCTATTGATCGAGTATTTGAAAATATTGTGGGATTCAGGTGTTACATTGTATGATTCTTACAAAAAAGAAGATTTCACTTTGAAATCCATGTTGTACGGGACGATAAATGACTTTCCTGTTTATGGAAATTTGTCAGGATATAGCATTAATGGAACTCAAGGGTGTCCTGTTTGTGAACATGGAACACAGTCAATTAGGTTCAAACATTCATCGAAAGCTGTTTTTTTAGGACATCGCAGATTTCTACCCTAATGGAATAAGTGCCGATCTTGGACGACATCATTCGACAGAAGTTTGGAAGAACTTACAAAACTGTCTCCACTAACAGGTGATCAATTTTTTGAGAAGGTAAAAGATTTGAACACTACATTTGGTAAACTGTTTTCGAAAAACCATAGGAAAACTGGTTGGAAAAAGAGATCAGTTTTTTTAAATTACCATACTAGAATTGTATGTATGTCAGAAATTTTCTTGATGTTATGTATATTGAAAAAAATGTATGTGATAGTGTCATCGGAACGTTGCTAAATGCACCCGTAAAAATGAAGGATGGAATTAAGGCTATATTGGAAATGGTTGAGATGGGAATACGAGAAGAGTTGGCACCAGTGAAGGGTGAAAAATGAACATTTCTTCCTCCTGCTGCTTACACTCTTTCCGGGCAGGAGAGATATCAATTTTGCAACTTCTTGAATGACGTAAAGGTTCCAGAGGGGTATTCATCAAATATCAATAACATAGTTTCAATGAACGATTTAAAATTAAAGGGTCTTAAATCACATGAATGCCATGTTTTGATGCATGATCTAATTCCTATAGGTTTATGTTGCATTTTGCCAAAGAATGTCCGCCATACATTAACGGAGCTCTGTTTCTTCTTCAAATCTATATGCAGCAAAGTTATAGACCTGGAAAAATTGCTAACTATGGAAAGAGAAATTGCCATCATATTATGTGAATTGGAAATGTTCTTCCCGCCGACATTTTTTGATATGTTGGTTCATTTGATGGTTCATTTGGTGACAGAGATTCGACTATGTGGTCATGTACATTATAGATGGATGTACCCCATTGACTGGTATATGATGATTTTGAAAGGGTATGTCAAAAATTGAAGTCTCCCAAAGGGTTGTATTGCGGATCAATATATTGTTGAGGAAGCCATTGAATTTTGTATTGAAAAGCTATCTAGTGTGTAAAATGTTGGACTACCAAAATCTCGTCACACTGAGCGACTTGAGGGAGAAGGAATTTTTGGAAGAGAGGTTATCACAATCAATATTACAGATTGAGACCAGGCTCACCTCTATGTTTTGCATAACAGTTTCGACGTTGACCCATATGTTCAAACCCAAAAATAAATTCTTTGGCATTTGAATCCATCTAGGGCTGAAATATGGATATCAGATACACATAATCGATAGTTTATAGGATGGTTTCAGGAACATATTTTGAAGAAGTTAGATGAAAATCTAAACTCAATTTCAGAATGACTTCGATGGCTAGCTAGAGGAGCAAGTATGTATGTATTATCTTACAATTCTTATGCAATTAATGGTTATACATTCTATATTAATGAACATGATGAAGACAGTACCATACAGAATAGTGGGGTTACACTTATGGCTGAGATGATGCATGTTTCTGGTGCTAAGGAAAAAAATCCAATTTATGCGAATATGTCATACTTTGGCATCATCAAACGAATATGGGAGTTGGATTATACGAAATTCAAAGTGCCGATTTTTCAATGAAAATGGGTTGATAATAGGAGTGTTTTTAAAATAGATGAATTAGGATTCATGAAAGTTGATTTCAGTAAAGAAGGGGAGAAAGGCAAAAAATTTATAATGGCATCACAGGAAGTACAAGTATTTTATGTTCCAGACACCGCAAACCGAAATTGGTCAATTGTTCTGTTATCGACCAAAACAACTGAAGGGTCAGATAAAAGTTCAATGGAGGATGACCGTTTTATAGGGACTTCACAATCATTTCGCAGTGGTCCAAATGCAGACGGCGTTTAGTATGTCAGAGGAGACCATAATGAAGGGACTTACATAATAGATAAAGGGGTAAAATATCTTCATCCTTTAAAGAAAAGAAAAAGAGTAAAATAATCAGGTTATTTGTTTATTGTAATATACATTGTGTTACGTTATGTTATTATCTATATGTTGCTACTTTTATGTAATCTAAATTAAATGTAAAACCACTTCTGCAGATAATGACTTCTGCACCTGCTGATGTGCCTAATCTCAAGGCACAAAAGGTCTCTCAACCAGCTGCTGGTGGTCCCAGTGCAGAGCAACAAAAGGTTTCTCAACCAGCTACTGGTTGTCCTAGTGCAGAGTAGTAACAAGTTTTTCAACCTGTTGTTGCTGGTCCCAGTGCATAGCAACAAGTTTCTCAACTTGTTGCTACTGGTCCCAGTGCTGATGCTAGTGCTCCAGAGAATGATATTGATGATACTTGTGAGGAAATGGTAGGAAATGAAACCCTTAAAGCGCAAAAAAAAGAGCATCGTAGTTTGAAAAAGTTAGCCAAAATCCTTAAGGCAAAAGAAAAAGGCATCAAATTTTAGGTGGGATGGAATAAGCAAGGCCAACATGTTAACCCCAACAATGCCATCTTTAGTAGCTACATTGCAATCGTCACTCAGAAATGCATGCCGATTGATGTACAGTTGTGGCACCATGTTGTCACTGGTCTTAAGACACTAATGCGGGAAGATATTACGGTAACATTATGATATCATTTTTTTAATTTATTAAAATAAAATACCAAAAAATTGACTTACTCTTCATCATCCATTGCAGAGTGCATTTATAGTAGATTCCTCACACAAGGAATATGTATTAAGAGTTTCAGGAAGGATTCATAGAGGTTTCCGCACAATTTTAACGAAATATCATCTTAAAGATGTTGAAGGGAAAATCAAGCCACATCCACCTCCTCTTTATGCACACTTGACATCCCAAGGAGCGTGGGATGTGTTTATCAACCATCGTGGGGAGCTAAGATTTCAGGTACATTGTGTGGGGTAATACATTTTTTGACGTTTCTTGTTTTCATCATATTGATTGATAGTTTTTTATTTATGAAAAAAGAACTGAGTGCTGAAAATAAAAAATGTGTAGCAAAACCAGCGTACCCTTACCGTAAAGCAAGGTTGGGGTACGCTTCACTTGAGAAAAAATTGGTACGTCTTTTATATCTACCGTACTACTTATATGTGACATAAAACAACACCATAACCATGTTTCTTTGTCTATATGCAGATTGATGAATCGAAATAGGAAGACAAATCCATCGCACACCATGTGCTATGGAAGGAGGCTCATGTAAATAAAGAGGGGATACTGATAGATGAAAACACTCAAAAAGTGTGGGAAACATGTGTAAGTATGACATAATATAAATTTGATTTGTTTTAAATTGTTATTACATTATAATGACTACTTACTTTTCTATATTTTCTATCTGACATAGTCACAGTAATCAACAACACCCGCACCAGATGCAGACATACATTTAGTAGCCTTGAAACAGCCGGACCAGTATGGCCGCACCAGAGGTGTGGGTTTTGGGGTGACACCCCGAACATATTTTCAAAAACAAAAAACCAGCGGACGATGAAAATGAAAAAATGGAAAATCATCAAGAAAATTTAGCTATTTTTCAAGAAGAATTACAATATGAGAGAGAGATGATAGCAACATTGATGGGGGAGAGGAAAAGAGAAGAAACAACTCAACAACAACCCATGCGTGACGATCCTGCCCCACCCCCCACCAGCTTTGAGGCAAGCCATTCCCCTAAAAAACCTTTCTTAGCTGAGGTAATAAATGTTCTAATAATTATTTCTATGAAATGTTATTCAAATAGACATGGATACCTTTATTGTAATAATATTATATAGGGTGAAAATGACTTTTATTTATATCTAGCAACTCCCACGTATCACCTTGTTGTGAGGGCTGCGGTGTCCAATATGCAGAACAACATGCTACACAACTGACAGCTTCCAAAAGATCATTTCAGAGTGTCAATTAATGTAGATAATGAGACGAGAGCTGAGCTACCTATTCCAAATGATGACGATGACATTCATACGGTTGAACAAGCTGTTGGAACATTCATCGCATGGCCGTCAATTCTGGTAAAAAAACTTGTCGACAAAGAGGTATCCATTTACAAGTTGTTTTTCAAGCTGGATCGTTAACATTTAATGAAAAAAGGTCTGAACCAATGAATGTTATTATAGAATGATAAAGAGAAGGGGTGAAACAAAATATCAGCTCAAAACTATCTCAAGGATCAACCAACTGATTGAAACGGTCTATTGAGAGAACCTTCACCCCGCCCATTCTATATCCATAGTTAATATCATTATAGGCTCATGTGGATACAAAGTTGATACACAACAATACTCACAAAGTTTCTTTTGAAAAAAATATATTCAGAAGGGAAAAATCAGATTTCATTAGTGCTGAAAATGTAAATGAAATCCTCATGTATGAATGGCTAGGAACCTCAGCTGTAAATGTATACATGAGGAATGTTTTCAAGATTTGATTTTACAAAAGCCAATATACTTTGATAATAATGACTAAATACATTTTATATTTTTCGTAGGCGTATATATGAAAAAACATTTAAGGGATTTCGCAATGAACAAAAATTTGGACTCATTAGTCCTCACACCACCTCTACAAAAGAAGACATCGATTCTGATAAAGTGGCTGCAATAATGTCATCCATGCTCAAATCATTTGAAAATAGAATTACGGATGATAGAATATTTTTAATACCAACGATGCAGGGGTAAAATTAAAAAATTTAATCATATCAACTGTATTTTCATTTCATTCTTTACTTATTCCTTTTTGTGTTTTTAGGGAGCATTGGAAGCTGATTGCAGTCAATTTGGTTACTCCATAGATTTATTTTCTAGATTCAACGCATGGATATCCAACAAACCGACCATGAATGATGGCGTCTGTTAATTTTTAATACACTAGATCCAACATTTTAAAACAAAACATCTAGTTATATAATTTATGTTAGCGTTTAATTAGGATTCTATTATGATAGGGTGGTGCATCAATATCGTCTAATGCATGGAATGAATCCAGGGCATAAGGATGAGCATGGATACAAGAACAAAAACTGGAAAAGTATCAGGGTATATATAATAACATTGCACTATACAAACACATATCAAAACAAATTACGTATTCTTGTCGATGTTTCTCTAGTGTCCAAAACAATCAAACGGAAAAGACTGTGGTTATTATGTTTGTGTATTTATGAAAGATATCGTATTTCATTAACAAACTAGTATCCCTAGAAATGTATTTTCGAAAATAATTACAATTTCATTTAAAATATTTATTAATCATTTGTGTATTTATATTTTTTCATTACTACCACGACTATCGAAAAAACTCATATTCAGACGATGATATAGATGTGTTTAGAAACGAATGGGAAACATACCTGATTGAAGATTGTACAAAAATAAAATGATGGTGAATTCCTACTAATGTTATCCATATATGATCATTGATATTTCCCTTTGATACACTTAATGAGCATATATGATAACCCTTTATTATGTTTTATATCCTTAGGTTATGAAGATGGTTTTAGATATGATTTTTCTTTCCAGTAAAGCATAACTCATTGGCTAATAATGTCTGATAACATTTTCAAATTGACATTAACATTAGAAAAAAACACTACTGACATACGGATTACCGAGGAAACATGTTCAGATTGTTTTCATACTTTCGGAAAATGATCCATGATTCATTTTTGAGGTGTACGAATCGACCGCACCTCAATCTGATGCACGGTGTGACCGGTATGGATAAAAGTGTCTGATAACTATTTCAAATTGACATTAACTTTAGAGAACAACACTACTGACATAAGGAATACCAAGAAAACGTGTTCAGGATGTTTTGATACTTTAGTACAACGATCCATGAGTCATTTTTGAGGTGTACGAATTGACCGCACCTCAATCCGACCCACAGTGTGACCGGTATGGCTAAAAGTGTCCGATAACAGTTTCAAATTGACATTAACTTTAGAAAACAACAATACTGACATATGAAATATCGATAAAATGCATTCGGGTTGTTTTGATACTTAAGTACAACGATCCATGAGTCATTTTTGAGGTGTATGAAGCGACCACACCTCAATCTGACACATGGTGTGACTAGTATGGTGGAAAGTGTTTGATAACAGTTTCAAATTGAAATTAACTTTAGAAAACAACACTACTGACATACGTAATACCAATAAAATGCTTTCGGATTTTTTTGATACTTTAGTACAACAATCCATGAGTCCTTTGTGAGGTGTACGAATCGACCGCACCTCAATCCAAAGCACGGTGTGACCAGTATAGCTAAAAGTGTCTGATAACAGTTTTAAATTGATATTAATGTTAGAAAACAACACTACTGACATACGGAATACTAAGAAAACACGTTCGTATTGTTTTTATACTTTCGTACAACGATCTATGAGTCATTTTTGAGGTGTACGAATCCACCGCACCTCAATCTGGCACACAGTGTGACCGGTATGGATAAAAGTGTCTGATAAAAGTTTCAAATTGATATTAACTTTAGAAAAAAACACTACTGACATACGGAATACTGAGAAAACATGTTTGTATTGTTTTTATACTTTAGGAAAATGATCCATGATTCATTTCTGAGGTGTACGAATCGACCGCACCTCAATCTGATGCACGGTGTGACCGGTATAGCTAAAAGTGTCTGATAACAGTTTCAAATTGACATTACCTTTAGAAAACACTACTACTGTCATACGGAATTCCAAGAAAATGCATTCGTATTGTTTTTATACTTTAGTAAAATGATCCATGAGTCATTTTTGAGGTGTATGAATTGGATGTACCTCAATCCGACGAATGGTGTGACCGGTATGGCTGAAAGTGTCTGATAACAGTTTCAAATTGACATTAACTTTAGAAAAAAACACTACTGACATACATAATACCAAGAAAATGCATTCGGATTGTTTTTATACTTCAGTAAAATGATCCATGAGTCATTTATGAGGTGTAAAAATCGGTCGCACCTCAATTGGAAGCATGGTGTAACCGTTATGGCTAAAAGTGTCTGATAACAATTTTAAATTGACATTAACTTCAAAAAACAACACTACTGACATACGGAATACTGAGAAAACATGATCTAATTGTTTTGATACTTTAGTAAAACGATACATGAGTCATTTTTGAGGTGTACGAATTGACCGCACCTCAATCTGACGCACGGTGTGATCGGTATGGCTAAAAGGGTCTGATAATAGTTTCAAATTGACATTAACTTTAGAAAATGACACTACTAACATACGGAATACCATGAAAACGCATTCATATTGTTTTGATACTTTTGGAAAACGATCCATGAGTCATTTTCGAGGTGTAAGAATTGACCTCACCTCAATCCGATGCACAGTGTGACCGGTATGGCTAAAAGTGTCTGATAATAGTTTCAAATTGACATTAACTTTAAAAAACAACACTACTGACATACGGAATACCAAGAAAACGTGTTCGGATTGTTTTTATACTTTAGGAAAACGATCCATGAGTCATTTGTGAGGTGTAAGATTTGACCGCACGTCAATCCGATGAACGGTGTGACTGGTATGGAAAAAAGTGTCTGATAATAGTTTCAAATTGACTTTAGAAAACAACACTACTGACATATGGAATACCGAGCAAACGCGTTCGGAAAACATATTGATTTTACATACGGTAAATATTTTCATTAGTTAAATAATCATTATATATTAAATTAGATAAATAATCCAAAAACATATTGATTTTACATTATTCTCTTTCATTGTTATCAGAATGAAAACATTTGAGTTTATCATTTCCATATTTTAGTTTCACATTTCCATATTTATGTATTATTTCATATTAATGTTTTAATTTATTTCATTATTGTATTAATAAAATAATATTTGTTTTATTATATATGTGAATTCTTTTCTTTGAGTGTGGATGCTTTGTTCGAAAACAAATACCGTGGATGAAAATTTTTGAGAGAGGATCACTGATATCAAAGGATGAAAGATTAATGTTTATAACTGTTATTGGATAATTGTAATATTAACCATGTAAAACATTGTTTGAAATGTATAGAGTAGTGTATTGTTTTGTATTCATGGTGTTAAATAAATGTATATAGGATTTTTTTGTCAAAATATTGTGTACGGGTACTGCTTTGTATAGGTGCAGATGTTGTTTTGTACAGGTGCAGTAGGTGCTGGTTTGTGCAGGTTCTAGTTCTGCAGGTGTAGCTGAAGGATCCTTTATCTGCTCTATTTGATCCCTGATAAAGGACACCTTTTATCAGTGCTATTTGAGCGTTGATAAAGGACACCTTTATCAACTCCATTTTGAGCGTTGATAATAGGTCCCTTTATCAGCGCGATCTTGAGCACTGATAATATGGTCCTTTATGAGTGCTCCAAAAAGCGCTGATAAAGGTCACCTTTATCAGCACTAAAAAGAGCGCTGATAAATGGGGGCCTTTATCAGTGCTCTTTTAGCACTGATAAAGGCGGCCTTTATCAGCGCTTTTTGGAGCGCTGATAAAGGGGACCCCCTTTATCTTCTCCAGCATTTACAACGCTTTTCTAGCGTTGTTAATGCCAGTTTTTAGCGCTGATAAAGTGCAAATTTTTAGTAGTGTTTATTAAGGAGATATTGACACCACTTTTCAAGAATAAGGAATGAGGATTTTTATGACCATCATGTATTGTCTCCATATCGAAGTGGATATATCAAGGGATTTTCTTATCTTCGATATGAATCTATTTGATGTTATTACCGGGATGTATTAAATGGATACCATCAAAGATCATGTGGAATCCCATCAGTGGAGGGTGACATTAACCACCCCTAATGAGATCTATCATTTGTTTTAATAGGACTTATATTCATGGTCTAGTCAGGTGAGAAATCCTATTCTTGATATTGCTAAATTGATATCATCACTTCAAGTTGATTCTGATGGGGAAAGCAGACATTAGAAGAAATATTCCTTCGATGTTTAGGGATTTTCTAAAAATATTTTTGGATGACTTATCCAATTTACCCTTAGAATGGTAAGATTATTTTGGGACTGATCCGACACCCAAAACAAATCTTATATCATTTCATTTTATAAATATTGTGTCGATGGAATAATGAGAGGGGTGAATCAGTTCTATATTTTGAGAATTATTATTTTTATATTCAATATTTATAGCTAGTTACAAAAACATTCATCTCTTTATTTATTAACTCAGCCTCACACATTTTTTTGGAAGAAAAATGTCATAGAAATAAAATCATTTCCATGTTTTTACATGAAAACTGACTCCGTTATGTGATTGGTTACTCCCCCCTAATCATTGATTATCTATTATATATACAAATACATATACCATGGACCATCCTGGTCTAATAAACATTTTATCCCTCTAAGATTCAGATTCTAAGTCCCACAAGAGAGTTTTCATCTTCACACTGACCAATTATAAGGTTATGGAAGAAAATAAGGAACAATATCTTTATAATTTTGAATACATCTATTCTGCATGATATAAATCTCCCTCCAAGGATAAACTAGATCAACTATTTCGATAATATACACTTATCTATGTATGTACACCCAGGACATCTTCAATAAGTATTCATCTAGCTTTCTCAAATTACCCAATCTTCAAAAGTTCTTTTACTCCTCAATACATCAAATACTTGTTGAGTCAATAAGGTTTTCCTTATGACTTTTCCATTCCATATTGTTTTGAAAATCACAAACACCTTATCTTTAAGGAAAATCGCTTTTATAAGGAAAATTTATTTTATAAGGAAAATCGCTTTTATAAGGAAAATCGCTTTTATAAGGAAAATCACTTTTATAAGGAAAATCACTTTTATAAGGAAAATCACTTTTATAAGGAAAATCGCTTTTATAAGGAAAATCGCTTTTATATGGAAAATCACTTTTATAAGGAAAACATCTTTTATAAGAAAAACTGATTTTATAAGAAAAACTACTTTTATAAGGAAAACTGCTTTTATAAGAAAAACAGCTTTTATAAGAAAAACTTATTTTATAAAAATAAACTGATTTTAGAAGGAAAACTGCTTTTATAAGGAAAACTGCTTTTATAAGAAAAACTGCTTTTATGAGGAAAACTGCTTTTATAAAGAAAGCTGCTTTTATAAGGAAAACTGCTTTTATAAGGAAAACTGCTTTTATAAGGAAAACTGCTTTTATAAGGAAAATTTCTTTTATAAGGAAAATTTATTTTCTAAGGAAAATTATCCTTATCATATTTTCATTATCTATATCCATATATTTCTTAAGTATAGGAATCAGATTTATTTTTGGTTAGACTCTGAACATTCATTTTGCTTACACTTTTATATTTTGTCTCCTCTTTGACATTTTCTTTACACTCTGAATCATCACTCCAAACTTTTTAACTAATCTTGAAACAATGTCGTACTTTCTATTACACATGTTTTGTTATAAAATGATGTCTTCTATTCCATTATGAACTAACTGATGGTTAAATGACACGTGTATAGGTCCCTCTTAATTTTAAGGAAGATATGACAGTTGGAAAAGAGGCCGATCGAGCCTATAAATAGGAGCTCATTTAAAAGAGCTCAACACAATGAAGTTGATCAATCTAGAGACCACACGCTACTAAGGTTAATTCAGAGAGATAAATCTTTCCATGCTTTGTGTGTACTGAACCGCTCGTTCATTTTTTGCTTCGTGTGACTTCGAATGTTGGTGATTACCTTCGAGGACTTCCAAGGATAGGAAGATAGAGGTGAAGACTACCTTAAAGTTCAAGGGCTTCCTTGCCGAGGAAGACAGAGGTTCCAACTACCTTGAAGTTGAGGGCTTTCGGGGATTGAAAGACAGAGATTCCAATCTTCGTATCGAGGGCTTACCCTAGTGTGGGTAAGACAGTCTTGTTTGAAAGTATAAATCAAGGGTCCTTTATCCAAGGTTGTTGGATACCCTTCTATTTGGGTTAAAACACATATATCTTGATATTTGTAGTTTTACTAACTTCTTGTTTCCGCTGCATATTGTATTGTAAGAAAAGTATAACTTTCTTATATTTCTTTACTTGTACTCTATTTCATTTAGATTCTATACGCTTTAAGGTAGAATCTCATATTGCAATCTTTAGTTAAGTTTCAATTTCCGGATCCATATTTCCGGAACCTACTTTCGGAACCTCTTTCCAGTTTTAATCAAGTACATAGAACTTGAAGTTTATAACTTCATTCCTTATTCCAAGTTTTCAATTGGTGTTATAGGTGTTATGAATTTACTTAGTTTAACTTTGTTAAACATAGAACTTTCCTTATCTAAGGAAAACATAGTTATCCCTATCCAACTATAACGTTTCCAAAGTAATTTTTAATGTATACAATTCACCCTCCCCCCCTCTTGTATATTGAGCATGAACATCATTATTTAGATCCTAAAATTGGTATCGGAGAAGGTCTCTGAAATACTTATACTCACGTATATGTTTTTCTTGCTCACTTTATCATTCCGAACATTATCATTCTGAACTTTATCATTCCGAACTTTGTCATTCTGAACTTTGTGATTATGAACTTTTTCTGCTAACAAGTTTGTGTGACGAAGGTTATTCTATGTATGGCAGGAGTCAATGTTTGTTTCATTGATAATCTAAATCCTACAAGACCACCAATCTTTGATGTTAATGACTATGAGTACTTGAGAGATCGAATGAAGACTTTTGTTATCAATACTGGAGTAGACAACATTGTTATGCTTACTGGAGATTATAAAATTCTTGATAAGGAAGTTAGAATTTTCACTAACCAGGAAAAGAAAGAATATCAACTCAATTAGAAGGTGCACAATACTTTACTATGTTCAATGACTAGAAATATATATAGCCAGATTTCTTCTTGTGAAGCAGGTAATTGTATCTAGAAGAAGTTAGAGGTTACACACTTTAGAACTTCTAGTGTGATTGAAACTAGGAGAGCTATGCTTAGAGCTGAATACCATGGCTTTAATTTTCCTTATGGTGAACCAATTTGTAAAGTTCAACAGAGGTCTATGACTATTGTAAATAGTTTACATTCTATGGGAGAGAAAGGGTTAGATGATGAAGCACTTGTGGATAAGATAATTGATATTATTCCCAATGAGCGGGAATCCAAAATAACTGCTATAGATGAGAACAGGAAGGTCACTCAAATTTCTCTTGATGAGTTATTCGGAAATCTTCTCCAACATGAGACCAGAATGAATGGAGATACTGACAACATCAAAAAGAAGAATGGGAATAGTACTGTTTCTTTTACAACAACATCAAATCATACGAAAGCTAAGACTCCTGAGAGATTAACCAGATCCAAGTCTAAGAAGATGGTTGTTCAATCAGATTCTAGTGAAACTGAAATCTCAGAAAATGAGTTAGAAAATCTTTCTCTAAGGATGAACAAGATAGCCGGCTAGATAAATTTTTAATCCAAGCATAAGAAAAATGAAAAGAAAGAATGGAAATATAGATAAGTTACTTGTTACGAATGCAAGAGAGCTGGACATATTTGACTAGATTACCCTTTTCTCAAAAAGAAAGAAAGGAAGGAAAGGCATTCAGAAAGGAACAAAAAGATGTATTATAAATCCAAAGCTAAGAAAGTTCTGAAAGCTAGTGATCCCTGGTGTTCCAGTGGTGGTGACTCTTCAGATGAATCTTCTGATTATGAATCTTCAATAAAGAAGAGTCTTGTTCTTATAGCTAGAATACCTATTGACAATCATTGTTTTATGCCTAAGGTATGAAATGCTGAATCATTTACCAATGTATATTTAAATTATAATTATAGTAAGTATTATAACTCATCAGATGAATAATCCACTTCTAATGAAGAAAATACTTTACCTACCTATGAAGAAGTTTCTATGTTTTCTGAACTTCTTGATATTGATAACTCTAAACTCAATAAGAAACTTGATAAGGAAAACTATAGGAATTCTATTCTTACAAAAGAGATATTAGATCTTTCTAAAGATCTTGATAGAAAAAATTCTGATTTTATAATTATTTCAAAAAATCTTGAGGAAGTATGTTCTGAGTGGAACAAACTTTCTAAAGAGTTAAAAAAAGTAATTTCTATGAAAAATGTTTTCGAGCCTAGCTCTAGTTCTAAATCTAATGATTTTGAAGATAAAAACTTCGTTATAAAAAACATGTTTGAAATTTTTTCCTTAAATAAGTGTTTATCAAACTTGACCCATGGTAAGGAAAATTTTGATAAAATGTATTCCCAAATATGACCTTTAAGAAATAAATCCATATTTGGTTATACCCATGAAAAAACAATTTTTAGTTACAATTATTTTGTTCCTCAAAGTGCCCCATTTTGTACCAAGTGTCAATGTGCTGGTCACTGGGCAAATAATTGTTCCTTAAATGAAACCCAATCTCTAGGATTTCACAAAGCTTATTTCTCTATGAAGATGTGGGTACCTAAAATTTTGTTATCTGGAAATCTCGGATCCAAAAAAGTTTGGATTCTGAAAGTCTAATTCTTTTCTTGATTTCAAGAAAATAAAGAGAGTACCAACACCAACACATGGTACATGGATAGTGGATGTTCCCGCCACATGACTGGTAACAAAAGCTATTTTGAAAATATTATCAAAACGAAAGGAGGAAAGGTAACTTTCAGAGATAATGCTAAGAGGGAAATTGTTGGTATTGGTAATATTGTTCTTCTAGGAAAAACCTTTATTTCAAATGTTTTATTTGTTAAGGGTCTTAAGCACAATCTCATTAGCATAAGTCAGTTATGTGATGAAGGGTACCTTGTGAATTTTAGGAATGATAAATGCTTACTACACAATTCCAAGGAAGAATTTATTCTCTCAGCCAATAGGCAAGAGAATGTTTACACTTTGAACTTAGAAGACCTAAGGAGCCAAGATTTACCTTGCCTAAGTGCAATGGAAGATCATTCCTATCTTTTGCATAGAAGACTAGGACATTGTAACCTTAGAAACTTATGTAAACTCTCTAAGAAGAAACTAGTTAAGGAAAACTGCTTTTATAAGGAAAAATGCTTTTATAAGGAGAGCTGGTTTTATAAGGAAAACTTCTTTTATTAGGAAAATTGCTTTTATAAGGAAAATTTATTTTCTAAGGAAAATTTTCCTTATCATATTTTCATTATCTATATCCATATATTTCTTAAGTATAAGAATCAGATTTATTTTTTGTTAGACTCCGAACTTTCATTTTTCTTACACTTTTATATTTTGTCTACTCTTTGACATTTTGTTTACACTCCAAATCTTCACTCCAAACTTTTTAACTAATCTTGAAATGATGTCGTACTTTCTGTTACACTTGCTTTGTTATAAAACGATGTCGTCTATTCCCTTATGAACTAAACGTTGGTTAAGTGACACGTGTACAGGTCCCTTCGAATTTTATGGATCATATGACCGTTGGAAAGGATGCCAACCAAGCCTATAAATAGGAGCTCATTTGAAAGAGCTCAACACAATGAAGTTGATCAATCAAGAGACCACACACTGCTAAGGTGATTTATAGAGAGAGAAATATTTCCATGCTTTGTGCGTACTGAACCGCTCATTCAGTTTTTGCTTCGGGCGACTCCAAATATTGGTGATTACATTTGAGGACTTCTGAGGATAGGAAGACCGAGGTGTCGACTACCTTATTGTTCGAGGGCTTCCTTGCTGAGGAAGACAGAGGATCCAACTACCTTGAAGTTGAGGGATTGCAGGGATAGCAAGACAAGGATTCCGATCTTCGTATCGAGGGATTTCCCTGGTGTGGGTAAGACAGACATTCTTGAAAGTATAAATCAAGGGACCTTTATCCAAGGTTATTGGATGCCCTTCTCAATGGGTTAAAATACTTATATCTTTTTATTTGTAGTTTTACTACCTGCTTGTTTCTACTGCATATTGTATTGTAAGTAAAGTATAACTTTCTTATACCTCATTACTTGTACTCTGGTACATTTAGATTCTATACTCTTTAAGGTAGAATCTCATATTGTAATCTTTAGTTAAGTTTTAATTTCCAGATCCATATTTCCGGAACCTACTTTCGGAATCTCTTTCCAGTTTTAAGCAAGTACATAGAACATGATGTCTATAACTTCATTCCTTATTCCAAGTTTTTAATTGGTGTTAGAGGTGTTGTGAATTTTCTTAGTGTAACTTTGATAAACTTAGAACTTACCTTATCTAAGGAAAACATAGTTATCCGTAACGAACATTAAAGGTCCCAATGTAATTTTTAATGTATACAATTCACCCCCCCCCCTTCTCGTATATTGACCATCTACATCATTATTTAGATCCTAAAATACTCAAGAACAACAAGTATCATTTGGTTTTGGTCTCCTATTTCTCTCCTCGACACCACAATGTATCAAATATTCTTAGCTTCTCAATTATCACATAATATTCATGTTCACAAAATCATCTCACAAATTCCTTTAATTTATACACATAAATATTCAAAAATTAATATCATGAATATTAGTGTCAAAAATAAAATTTTTGAAACACCTTGCACTTCCAAGAGAGTAACACTTATCTTTAAAATTGGTTAATAGGTTCCTGATTTTTCACATAATTAAAAATTATTTGAATTATTTGTCAATAAATTCATTCAAATACCTTAAATGACTCTAGGTAATTTCCTCATGTGATATTTTAAATAACGATTCATATTTTCCTCTAAATATTTCAATGCACATAATTCATTTGAAATTGGCTCTATGTGTGCATTGATTCATGAATTTGTGATGTGTACCATGTCTTATGGTGTAAAACACATCTCTTTATGATAGTAGCTTAGATCATGATCCTCTTAAAAGATCATGATATTTGAATTTGTGAAATTTAGTTCTTGAGAATCATGTGAATTAAACTAATTTTCTATAAAATGTATTTTTATAAAATTCATTACATTTATCACTCAGAAATTTGTAATTTTATTTTTACATAGTTTCAACTTAATTTCATATAGTTTTATGTACCTTATTAATTTTATACTACTCTTTGAACCTTATAAATTGAACATCATATGAAGATAGATATTTTAGGATCTTATTTTCCCCTCATTTATAGATATTTAATGGGAATTAAATCATATATAGCAGACATATCATCTTACATGGGATGATAACATATGAAATTCAGTTATTTACATTAACTCATCACACATGGATGGTATTATATGCTCTAGACTTGCATACATGGAATATATATTATGCGTATGAATTATCATATGCACTTATGGTTTTCTTAGCTATCATATACATATACCGTATTACATGAAAAACCTATCATATAAAATCATTGTATGATAAAAACTTCATTGGAATATTAAATCCTAACCATGTATGATAGAATCCCTTTTCCATTTCAGCCATATAAAATTTAAAAATTATTGTGACCTTATCAGAAACAATTATACTAAATTTGATTCATTCTCAACTAATTCAACTAATCGTAAATCACCACCCAAAGATTATTCATCCTCCAATACAACCTTTTTCATAATTGATATGAAATGAGGGGTTTCTCTATTATTCAAACAACATTATCTAGCATCTTTCTTACTTGAGATATATTCTTATAAATCCCCTTAAGTAAGATTCCTCCAATTTCCATTACATGTTATAGGAAAAAAATTCTATATAATCAGTTATAGTCTTTAACATGAATAACAATATTAGAAATCATTATAAGTGCCGCTGCTATATTGAAGTTGTCCATCCAAGTTCTCTGACCAACAATAACTCAACCATCTTTAGAGTAAAATTTAACAATTACTTCTCAAAATATTATTGAAATTAAAGAAAACTTCATTCATTTATTCGCTTCAATATCCCTATTTTTATTCATTGGAAATACCCCTTTTATCTTCACCAAAGATAATTTAATTCATCTCCCCCTTATTCATAATAAATTAAAAGGGAATATATGGGTCTTCTCATCTCATCATGTTCACATTCATTATAAACATATTCATCTCCCTTATTCAGTAAGAGTCACAAAGTTATCCACTTTTTATTAAATCATGATAACATATGTTTTTCTAGAAATGATCCATTGGTTACTGAAATATATGTCTATGTGGGCTAACCTAATGTAGAAAACAAGCGTTTTTTGACAAAGGTATCCAATGTCTTCCGTAATAAAACCCAAATGTGATACTATTTTTAGTTGTCATTTTGGCATTATTTCAAAAAAATAGAAAAAAATATTTAATCATGAAATATCATAGTAAATGTATGAAATAAATTCATTTAAAAGGTCAAAAATGACTATTTGTTACTATTTTATGAAAGAACACATCAAACTTATATTTTTTTATATAATAAAAAAATAGGGGATGTAAGTGTGATTTTTATACTTCATTGCATAGTTTTTCAAATCAATATAGAAATTTTAGATTCATTTTATCATGACATTTGGATATATTTCATTTATTTTTTCTCCCCTTTATGGTATTTACCCCCTCTTATTCATGGTATCTAGAATAATCCATGAAGATTAGATTATTTTTTCTTAAATGTATAAAACACTAAATTTTATCCTTTAATTCTCTGTATGTTAGTGAAAAATAAATAAGGATATGGGAATAGTAAGGGGACTCTCTTTTCTTCAATAAATAACAGTAACGCTGAGAGTTTCCTATCAATAAAGTCTTCTCATTCCTTATAATCTCAGCAAGGAAATATTTTACTATATATCTTTTTCTATTGATCATTAATAGGTTGCATGTACATTTTATTTTCTTGAGCCTCTTCCTTGTGTAAATAATTTCGCTTCACTTCATTCTTTAATTAAAATTCATTTTGTATGTTTCTCATATGCCTTCTTAGTATCCTCAACATCTCATGCATTTTTCTTATTTTCTTCCTAATTTTTTTTCCTTTTATACTACATGGAACTTCTTCAATAAGCATAGTCATGAGAACCTTAAATGTTTTACCATTATACCAAAATCCTCTAAAACATATTCTAAATTACTGAATCTACTTTTTTGATATATTTTATAAATTTAATTCTATGTATTTCTTACATTGAGAATCTATCCTCATTTTCTCACCAAATCTCCCATTGGTTCATGATTATTTCTTAGAAATTTATTTTTTTCTAGAAATAGTAGGATTTGTGTCTATAACATCCATAGAAATAAAAATAATACTTCAAAAATTTATCTTTCATTTTGGTGAAAAATATATCTAGAATATTCGTGTTGTTATCCAAGTGAAAACTGAGCATATTTTTTCCTAGGGACATTGTTTTCTTTGGTATATTCCTCTCTATATTTTAGGCAAAAGAGGGTCTATCGCTTTTACTTTTGGTATAAATAGTTCAAAAATTATTTTTATAACTCATACTACAAAAAATAGTAGATTAAATTTTATTAAATATAGATTTACCTCACCTGTTAGAATCCTTTTTCTCACCATCTTGTGATCATTCACCTTTAACCTCAATGAACATTGGGAAGTCGTATATGATATTATTAAACTCGCTTAGAGTTTATGGAAACAAGGATTCTTTATTATCTAGTTCTTATTATTTCCCAACAATTTTTTATCAATTTCTCTAAAAATATTTTATTTCTCATCTACTCTCATATTATTCATCTAACTCTCATTAATATAAGATGCAACTTTCTTATCATAATAATCTTCCTCAGAAGCTATCTTTTTAGTTTTTACATTACATTTCATTTCCCTTTTACCTTATTAAAAATATTTTTTGAAATGATAACAATAATATTGATATCATTAATAAATCCCATTTATTTAGAATAAATTTATTCTATTATTTTTAAACATTTTATTTTACCCTTCCCCATATCCTTAATTACCATCTCATCATTTACATTATTTTTAAATATGGTTCCTTTACAATTTCATAAGAATTTTTCATATTATGAAACCCATATTATGAAATGTATTATTTATTTTATAAAGCTATAAATTCAGAATAAAAAAATCTAAAAAATTTCTCATTAGTTTTTTAACAATGATAACGTTGTCCAACTTCTCACAAAATCCATATATGTTAATTACGACATCATTGAACCTGGTAAACTATTCATCGATATTCTCATCATAATATATTTTTAGATCATAAAATATTATCTTCCAATTGTGTAGTAAGGTTTCCTTGACATTAATTTTTACTTCATATATGCTTCAAAAAATTTCCCATATTTCCTTCACAATTTGAATCCAAATTACCTTTTTGTATTCTTTTTTCTAATAGAGACATCAAATATGAATTGTTTATTTTTAAATCCACTTAAAAAAATATATTATCAAAAAATACATATGTTCTCATTAATTAATTGAATGAAATCACATTGTATCTATACATCTAACATCTAGTTTTATTGATGAAATCTAGGGTATCATCCTACTCTTCCAACTGTGAAATTGTTTCCATAAAATATTTGGACACCCCTATTATTCATAAAATTTACGTTCTCCATACATATAAACTTATTGGATATTCAAATTTAATGTAGAATTTATTTGATATGAGTTAATGATATTGGATCAATTTCAACACTAGGGGGATAAATGGTATATTTCATGAATTTTTTTTAATATTGAAAATCTAAGTCTAGTTAAAACCATGAACCTGTATTTACTGATTAACTCAAACTCACCAAATTATAGTGGAATATAAGGAGAATAAGAACATAATAATTATTGTGTTTATTTTAAAACTTTATCATTACCAATATTTCTTTTCCCCCCTCCCCAATGATATATTCTTCGCTATATGTGAATGGCTACACCATGGACCATCCTGGTCCAATCATCTTATAATCACACTAACATTTTTCCTCTAAGTCCATTAGGATAGTTTTCTGCTTCACATTACCCCTTTATAACGTTATATCACAAATTAAGTAACATTAAAATTCTCCTCCAAACTGCTCATGTGCCACCTCATGTATATCTCCCACCACAAATACACTAAATCAAATGGTCTTCTCTTATTAACATCTTCTAGTTTATATGGCCAGGTCATCATAGACATGGTCATCTGTCTTGAAAAAATTTATATATCTTCACATAGTTTTGTACTCCTCCTACTTTAAATAAATGGTAAAAGTAATCCTACTTGTTCTTGAATGGATCCTAGATCTGATCTCAAATTTCTCTATTTGGTAATATAGTGTATTGGGTTTTCTCAACATCTCAATTATCACACAGTGTTTTAAAGCATAAACTCCTCTCACTCATTTATAATTCTTTTTATAACACATGTATTCAAAAAATACTATTATGAATTTGATTTTCCAAAAAAAATATAATTTTATAAACTCATTGATCTTTGATAGAAACGACTCTCATCAATTAAATAATTTAATGGATTTCTGATTTATCTCCTTGTTTAAAATTATATAAATTCTTGGTTAGTGTCCTCATTAAAATCCCCAAAATACACAGGGTAATTTCGTCGTTTAATATTTTATATATCATTGTATATTTTCCTATAAAAAATCTATTACACTTAATTCCTCTAATATCTACTCCACATGTCCATGATTTTATATAGTAGTGATGGGAACTGTGTATTAAAGTGTGGAACACCCCTCATATAACAATCCAATTCTTTATTACCCATTAATTAATGATTTATTACATAAAAGTACACATAATACAACCCATAATATCTATTTTTCTTTTGTATTTGTAAATTAGGTAACTAGTATAACATATTGAACATGAGACGCAAAAATATTATTTAAAACATCCCCAACATGCTTCTAAAATTAATTGGATTATATAACTGGATAGGATAACCTAAAGATATACATAAGAAATGGGTGATATATAAGGAACAGTAAGGGAATAAACATGGAATAAGGTTATATATTTTAGGAAGTAATCATATCAATAGGAAATATAAGGTTTTATAATCTGAGACATGCCTAATAATTAATGATATAACTAGATAATCATAACATGGGAATATTGAAAACAACATAAAACACTCCCTCATAAATATAGGACATGGATAAATGGAAATAAATAATGATGGAAAAATTTCCCTTATGTAATTAGGAACACTCCATATCCCAACATGATGTCTAATTAGTCCAAACATTACCCATTTTGTTGGAGTGTTGTATAATTCTGGGCGCACCCATCACATTCATTTCATTCTCATGCTTTAGTGTGCCACATATATCATAAAAAATGGATTCATTCATCAAAATATTTTAATCCATAATCAAGGAGTTTAGAATACATAAATGTAAGTCCAATTTCAATTATGTATAGGTGTATAAAGGTTAAAACTCTTGATAGAAAATGGGTTTGGTATTCACTACACAATTTTTTTGAAATGAAAAATCGCATTGAAAATTTGGCAACATAACGAAATCATGTAAAAATAAATAAAATGGGTGGATGAGAATGAAATGGGTCTCTCATAATTTGTAAATAAAACTGGTAGTAATATTTACATGTAAATAGATATCCCATCATTAGTAATTTTAAATAGAATTCATAACATAATAAAGAAACTTGAACAATGAAGAGAAGGTGAGGATCCCTTACCTTGAGAGTGTGACTCCAAATGCTTGGGAGAAACTTATTGAGATCATGGGGAACCTTGGTAGAATTATATAGAATATAGGGAAGAGAAATTACATGTTATATGGATATTGAGTGACGATAAATGGGAGTTTTGGTGTGTTTCTATAGAAAATGATTGGCGATTTTTTTATTATTTCAGAAAATTAGGTTTTGGACTCTATATAATTAAATAACTAAAAACACAAAAATACTCATGGTATTTCCCATGGTTTCTTCTTAATTGGACTTATTTTATTTATTTTTTAAGTTAAATGTATTAACATAATAAAATAAAGTCGTTTCTTATGTCGAAGTGAGTCATACTCTTAGAGAAATGATTTTAAAACCTTAAAATACATTAATGGTTATGATGGAATCACACATGATTTATAATATTTATAAAATAAACATTAAATAACAATATTTTAAAGGGAAACATTTATTTTTTCATGGAAACCCTTTATAATATTTAATACCTTATTTTTGGGTCATTATTATGTCATAATTCACACTATATATTTATACAATATTTAATTTTTATCCAAAAAATTTACTATCTCAGAAAATTATGAAAAATCATATATTGGTTAATTTCGATGTTATGATTCCAAAAAAATATTTATTTTAATTTTATAAATATGTGAATGTAATTTTTAATCTAATAATCAACATTTATTGAAAAATTTTGTGTTGTTTGACAATAATAGTTTTTGAACCCTCATAAAAATTATATTTGACATCATAAAAATTTTATGCTCATTTATATTTGATAAAAAAAATTTAATAATAATATTTTACTAAAATATTATTTAATTCAAAAAATCATTAATTCATAAAAATAAAATTCTTAATTGAAATTATTAAGAATTAAAGAAAATACTATTTGTGTTTTATTGTTTAAAAATTAAAATCATTTACAAAGTAACAATAAGATGAAAACATGACAACTATTCTGTTGAAAAATAAGATATTCATATTATTATTATTATTATTTTTTTTATAGATATCCCTTTAATACACCATAAAACACCCTAAGAGTGATGTTTTTATTGATGAGACTTTCATGGGGTGGTTCAACATATATATTTTGGGAAATTATCTTGATGGGCTTCAGATTCTCACATAAACAGTTTTACTCATGCTCAAATTGTTGGATATTAATTTGGCCTTGGTCAAGGTAAAATTCCAGTGATGTTATCTCCCATAGAAGCACTGATAGATGGTTTTCATAGGGTATGATCCTACTGATTGGGGCCATCATTTACTTTGTCTTTTCCAATTGAATTTGTTAAAAAAACTATTTTTATACTAATCATGTGATCACTATTCAACAACTATATTATCCATGATAGTGTATCTTTATGGTATTTTAAATATGATGGGATATTATGAAACCAAATAATTGCATGTGTTTTCTATGACTATATTACATAATAAGACATTTAGTTAAATTAAAAGGATAATTTTATTTATAACTGTTCAAGTCATTACACATCATCATGATAAAAACATGGATCATGATATTCTTGAAGGACAATGAAATTTTAATCATTGAATAATAGTTCTTGAGAATCATATAACATATTCATATTTTAGTTATAAGGTATTATTATGTAGTTCCACATTCTTTCAATCTAAAACTTATTATTTTATTTTTATAGATCTTTATCTTGATTTAATAATGTTTGTTACAATTTATTATTATTTGTATGGTTTTATGATCTATAATATGTTCCTATCATAAAAATACTCATATCATACAAAATTAACTTTCTCTTAAATAAATATATCTTATTAAAATTACATTGTACTTTTTGTGCATATCACCCTACAAGGATTTTTTTTATAAAACATTTTGATTCTTAGGTGAACTCATCATATGAGAGGGATATTTTAAGAACTAAAATTTCTTATATAGATTACATCTTACACTGAATACTCATATTACATGTTGATGGATATTTCAGATATCATAAATGTATACCATCTTACTCAAATATCCTATCATAAGAAATTTTCCCAGGAATACGATTCAATATTTATATATAATCCTAACCAAATATGATGAAATTCATTTACCATTTCTTTTATACACAATTCCAGTCTTCCTCCAACCATCTCAAAACCCCTTCCATTGATCCCAATGAATTTTAAAAAATTCAATTCATCTAAAATCATCATCAGAATATTATTCATTAATCAATACAACAACTTCTATTTTTGGTGCTCCGTGAATGGTTTCTCCATTCTTTAAACAACTTTACCTAGACTATTTCTCACTTGACATTCATTCTCTAATGTACCTTCAATCCAGATTTATCCTAATTATATTAAATACTATAGACTTTAATTTCTGCATCATTAGTATTGGTATTATACATTATGAATATTATAATGAATTGTAACATATGGTGCTTCAACATTGAAGCTTTCTTGCACGTTTTTACTGAAAAAGAAACTCAACCATCATCACTACATAATTTTACTTTTACTTGTCAGAAAATTATTGAAAATAAATAAAATTTAATTCATTTAGTGATTCAACTTTATATTATATTAAACCTCAAAAATTATAATATTAAATAATTTAACTGGATGACTTGGAATCTAAGGGCTTCATCCACCCTAGTTTATCTTCATGGTATACCCCAGTGACTATTTCTAAGAAATAGAATGGGAATATATTCTTGTATGTTGATTATTGAAAGTTTAATCAAGATAATATTATGAATAAATATCATTTTACCCATATTTATTACAACTTTAGTTAGTGAAAGGGAAGAAATTGGTTTTCTAAGATTGGACTTCTGTCAAGATATCATCAACTCAAAGTAAAGGAGTCATATATTCCTATGGCTAGTTTTAGGACTACGTATGGTCATTTTGAATATATAGTTATGTGGTTTGGGTTAAGAAATTATCCAATAGTCTTTATGTAACCTATTAATTTAATATTTCATATATATCTCAACACCTTTTTTAGTGTATTCATTAAGGAAATTTTGATTTATTGAAAAACTAAAGAGGAGAATGGTCATCATTTAAGGAATTATTTTGGTAACTCTGTGTGATAATTACCTTTATACCAAGTCATGAATGTGTAACTTCTAGATACAAGAAGTAAAATTATTAAGGAATGTGTTGTTGGAATATGTCATCATAGTTGATCCAAAATAGTTTACAACTATTATGTATTGGGAAGAACTGAAAACACCAAAATAATAAAGAGTTTCTTGGGTTTAGTAGGATATCATTAGCTATTTGTGAAGTATTTGTCCAATA
Source organism: Viscum album (assembly GCA_963277665.1). Classification (NCBI taxonomy): domain Eukaryota; kingdom Viridiplantae; phylum Streptophyta; class Magnoliopsida; order Santalales; family Viscaceae; genus Viscum; species Viscum album. Next base: position 2,068,235,325 of record OY728141.1, read on the forward strand.
TTTCATCTCAATTAGAAACTATCACCTAGATATGGGTGGAATTATTATAGGTCCTCAAGTTTCAATCATTCTTCTATGAGATAAACTGTCATTTGACCATATATCACATCTTGTTTCTAATCAAGGACATGTAGCGATATATGGACTATTGTGATGTGTCGAGTATGGGTTTTGGTTAAGTTGTTATATATTGTGATCATATAGTGGTGTATGGTTCTCTCCAATTCTAACCAAATTAAAATAATTACCTGACCCATGTCATTGAGTATATATTATTTATGATCTCTCATAAATCTTGGTAGTACTACTTTTTGGGGGATAGATTCACAATTTACTCTATTCAATGAAAATTGAGCTACATATTTACTTAGAAATATTTGAATATTAGTAAAAGGAGGTGGGTGGATTACCTCATGGAAGTAACTTTTTTAATTTCTTACATACTAATAAAATATAATATAGTTGTTGATTCTCTCAATAGGAAGTTACCTTTGCAGGCTTCCAAAGATTCCATTAATTAATGGAATTTTATGGGTCTATTTTGATAGAAGCATTTGGAGGTGAGTTTAGAGTAGGAGGATATGTTTCATGCTAGTATTTTCTTGACTTCTATTCTCAATCTCATTAATCAATAGAAAATCAGAGCTGAGGAGTTACACCGTATTGAGAAAATTGTATATGGTGGGTAGACCATTAGTGATTAGTATCTATATTCAGATGATATTTTTTTATTCTAGAACCAATGTGTAGTTTCATTTTCTTTTAAGAGAGCTCGGATAAAGGATTTTAATCACTCAAAATGGTATGTTAACCCATGTTACACCAAGATTTATTATGATTTGAGGTTCAAATATTGGTGTCCATATATAAAACGTGACATAACCATTTTTCTGTTATAATGATTTACCCATTAATATATTATTGCTATGTATTAGAAACATTATGGTCTATTTTAGTCCCTTATTATCCCTACAAGGAAGAGGGACAATATGTCCATATAATTTCTTATCACGTCAGTTCATACCCCTCATGGTAAGATTTATATTTGGGTTATGATTTACATATTAACTAAATTATCTCACATTATTCTTATTAAGGATACCACTAAGGTGTACTAACATGGGAAACTATACATGTAGTATATTTTTAGGTTGCATAGAGTTCTATTATATGAAAATTTGGATAGATATCCTAGATTGAACTCTCTATTTTATAAAGGACTCTAATAGGTGATGGGATCCAATGGAAAGATGAGTGTGACCTAACATCCATATAATTATCTCCAAATAGTGAAAGAAACCAAGATTTTAAAGGATATGCTATGTCCTTGTGTCTTTGAATTTAAAGGCTCGAGATATTACCACTAGTAACTAGTTTAGTTTTATTATACTAATAGTTACTAGTAATTTATCAGGATGGATCTTTTGAGACATTTTACAATCAAACATGCCAGTATCCCCTATGTTGTTCTAAGGTGGGTGAGACTAAGTTGGGGGGATTATTATTTTACAATATATGGATTTGAATATTCATGTGATCCAAAAATTATTATTGATCATTTAGAGTTTCTATAAGTCATACATGTATCATCGATACAAGCCTTTTGAGTTTCTATTGGTAACCATGTGCTCTTAAGGTTATCACCTCTGTTGGGTCACTAACATATCAATAAGTAGAGGAATCTTAATATGTGGTATATGGATCCATTTTAGATTATTGAGAATATTGGTAGGGTTGAATATTAGTTGATGTTACCTACTCATTTAATATTGATTCCTATTATCTTTTCTGAATCCCAGTTGAAGAAGTACTATCTAAACTACTATAATGTTTTTAATTGGAAAAAACTATAAATGGAGTTAGATTACTTGGTGATTGAGTAACTAGTTTGGATTATTTAATCTTAGGTTAATGTTCTATAGGGAAAATATATTTATTTGGCTTAGGTGTTATGTAGACATGGGATAGATTCTCATGATACATGGGAGTGGGAATCATTTATGATAAAACAATGTAATCATGTCTTTATTGATCATTCACCTTCAAGATGACTTTATCAAGGAAAAAACTCTTATGTAGGGGAAATATTTCACATTTAATATGTTACTTTATAGTGGTTATTTCATTGTTTATTGTTTATTATTAGTTTTATTCATTTTCATGCCATTTTGTTTGTGGTTTTTGTGAATTAGGTAAACTATGCATGTTTCATGGTTTGAACATAGTTAGTGAAAATCATGTGAGTTTCCATTATAGGGATCTATAACCCATTATATTTGGAATCATATATTTGATGTATAGTTTTTCAAACCTATGGTTTCACCAGGTGTGTCCAATTCCAGCTGCATAGTTGGTGTATGATTTGGGAAAATTTATGGCCAAACCATGTAGCCGATATAGTTTCATTAAAAAATGACTTGCCAATTTACCCACACACTTTTTTACTCCCAAAACCCTCCTTCTCCCATAACATAAACTCCCTAGGATACCCACACATTTAACCTCTCTTATTCCCATAAATTAGTAAATTTAAATTAGGATTTATCAAAGATACTTCCTGGAAACACTAAATAAGTGGCCTTCCACTTCTTTATTGGTTCTACTGGCCCATAATTTTAGTTTTACTGATACTATAAGCCCATGGAAGCTTATGTTTTATTTTACTCAAATATAAGGGTATGGGTTTTGATTTTTATGTTCTTTCCCCATCACTTAATATGGATTCACACCATTACCATGTGGTTCAACTTGATTAAGGTAAGTGATTTCATGAGCTTCTATTGATTGATGAACCTCAAGTGAATTATTTTATTCAAAAGGTAATTAAAAATTTTTTAATCCCAGTTATATGATCATTAAATGATCTTATATGTGATATATATTTTTTAAATTATTCTCTTTTTCATTAAGAAATTAAATTGATTTAAAAAACATATTTTGTAAATTGAATTTTGGGTTGAATGTATCATGTTTGATAAAATTATCCATTAAATATAAAGTTACTTACATAATAAAATTGTAATTATATAAAAAGGGTATATCACACGGGAATCTAGGTGATTAGAAGATAAGACTAGGATAAGAACTACTGGGCATTGGAATACCCTACCCAGACTAGATAATTTCACACTAACTAGACAACACTATGTAATAGATGTGATTTTCCACTATGAATTTAAATAGTTCTCCCTTGTAGGTTATGTATGGGATTGGATATTATATGTTATATCACTATGATATTACAAGTATACTATGGTTCCTTATCTTATAAACCTTATGGATTTTTTCATGGTTCTTGATTTAAATACTTGTTAACATGGAGTTTACTTTTATTTTTATATTTAAAAAGATCTTATAATATTTTCTAATCCGTAAAATTTAATAAAGAATAGTTTTATTGTGGTTTATCATAAAACCATAATTATTGGATTATCTAACAATTTTTTCAAATTAAACACATTGTTGGATCCTAGTTTTCTAGTCATGACCACACATTAAATACACCCAATGGGAGAATGTAAACCTTTTTTACTAGATACATGAAAAGTTAAGGAACCAATTATATATGGATGGTATTATTGTTAGTGGATAATAGGTTTGAGGTGATGGCATAGTGTGAGGGATTGTTTGTGTCTCAGAAATATGGGTATAAATGTTGATTAATATTTTGGTTTTGGTTCTTGTTGTATACCCTTGACCTAAAAATTCTGATTCACATACCATTTTTTGTATATGTATGTTTAACCCAAACTTTAGTTATGAAATAATTATTTGTAATATGATAATATGTATTTGTTAAATCATTTTTAGGATTTTTGTTTATATTGTGGAATATTGGTGAGTCATTGTTTTGGTTTTTTATTTGATCACATGACTCACCATGATATGTTGGGGTCATATATGATTATGGGTTTGTAATTTCTTGATATATATATTGGTTAAACCATACCCAATGTATGATCTTAATTCCCATGTACTATTTCTCAACCCATAGGGAATGATAATTCCATTAAATACTTTCCATATACCAACTTAGGTGCTTGGATTAGGGTTAGATTAGGTTAGTTCCCGACATAATGTGTTTCACTATGTAATATCCAACATCGTTAGGTGTTAGCTGAATTAGAAAATAGGATTGAATCTAATGAACCTAAATCTATGAGAATTTGAATTTAGGAATTTGGATTGAATGATAGTCCATTTAGACAAACTTTAGGGATTGAAATAATTGATTTATAGGAAACGTACTAAAAGGAAAAGACATGATATAATTTATCAGATATTGGGTTTTTAAAACTGAATTTTTAGGTTATATTAAACCTGATTAAATAAATGGTGGGGTGTTGAATAACCATAAGGGTACTAGTAATGGTATTAAAATATATTCTATGAAATAATAAACCTAGTGTAAATGAAACAAGAGTCATATGGTTCCCTCAATCCTCCACCTTATTTGGATAGAATTTAATTCATTTTATTACCCATTTTTATTAAAATTTTCTCAAAACTACCTTATATCATCTAGTATATAGAGTAGGGGAACACTTATCTGAATTATAACTTATCACTTGAGATTATCCCCCCTCAAACCAATCTACCTATCCCTAATTTGGAAATTCCTCTATTAATGTTGACTTCTGAAAGTGAGTAAAAGGAAATACCTAAGTGTTTGTCATTTATTCTATTCATCTTGTATGTGTTCAAGAATAAATCTAAAATTTGAGAATTGTTGACAAATTATTCAATTTATATAAATTGTGGATTAATTAATAAAATATCATAGAGAATATAAGTCAAAACCTATAAGAGTTATGTTATCCCTTATATATTAAGTAATATATTTTGTTATTTATTTTTTATTTAGTATGAGTGGATGGGTGTTCGATCTAGGGATACATGAATAGGGTTTTAAAGGAATTAAAATTATAAGATAAAATATGTATAGACTCTTTATAATCTAATGAACATTTTATCCATGATTTGTTATTTTTAGGATCACCTAGTGACTATGTCATCATGGGATACGTAAACTAGTTTCATACGATGAGCCCCAAATGGGTCTTTGGGAATGAGATAATTATGAGTAGCATGGGTTAGGATCTTTTGCGATATTTATGGGCATCTAGAGAGTATACTATTATAATAGTTTTTTTAGTGAGATTTTTTCCTAGTATTAGATTTATGAGAAATTTAGTATGGTCTATGGACTTGGGATGCCTCTTAAGGGGATGTAAGGGGATTTTAGCCAAAAATTGTTTTAGAATGAATTATGGTAAAGGTGTGTCATTATAGTCTAAACAGAATGGTGTAGTGAGGTTGTTTTATGTATGATAAAATATTTTAAAATAGGTCCTAATGAGGATGTAGGTGTGAAATTTCCTTAGAGGAGATGCATTCAGCAAAAGGTGATCCATCTCTTGGATTGTAGTTGAGAGGTAGATTCATAAATTTAGGTTGATAATAGTTTTTCTTCATGAGAAATACCATTTAAAAGTGAATTATTTTTTAACCTATGATCCTATTTGAGAGTAAATAAATTTATTTAGGCATAGGTAAAATCTAGTAACTATAGTTTTCCTTATTACTAATTTGGGTATTACTTTACCCAAGGTAGAAGAATAGGTTGATTCTTAGAGAAGGATTATTTTAGGGTGATTTTTGTATATTCTGTATGAGTATATTAGATCGGATTTAACATCACCATGGGTTGATTTTATTTGGTTAGTTATAAAGGATAATATTTTTTTAGGTCTTGGGAGTCCATATTTGATGGTCCCCTTTACGTGATGTGAGATGGAGGATCAATTCGTCTTAACATGGACCAAAGGTAAGAGTTGATATAATAGCTCATAAGCTAATGCCTTGTAACTTTTTACGTGATAATGGTTTGTATAGTTGGATATGTATATAATTACTAAGCCTTGATTGTTGTAAGTGATGATATAAAAATAGTGGACATGATTATCACTAGATGATATGTAGTAGTAGGATATGTATTACCTTTGATTTTTTTATTTATTTATCTTGATTATAAAATAATGCAACATGCTTGTATGGAAAGGCTTCTCTCCCAGAAATGAGTAAGATGTTTGGGCAGTGTATGTAAGTCATTCTTTCCCTCCATGTATTTTTCATCTATGTTTACTCAAATTCTAAAGGAAAAAAAGATTTATATTACCTATCTTAGTGATTCCTAGTTAATTGATTTGGATGATATAGACATGAGGTCCATTATTATGGTACCCATTGTGTGTTTCTATTTTGATTGGCCTTAGATTCTAGTGTATGGGATAATTTTATGTTAACCATCTTAATAATTAATTGTCAATTGATTCAAATACTATGGATGTGTGTTCAGATTCTCATGGAAATCATATTGTGATATATCTAAGGGTTTTGAAATTTATTTTCCTTTAATTATATTATTCCATTTTTATATTTATTAGAGACCCATATTAGAGAATTTTGTATATTAGGGTATGAAATCCCAGATATAACTAGATTTTCTATCTAAAACTACCTAAACTAGGTAAGTTCTCTTTAATAATTTCCTGGTTATTATATTATAGCTTGACTTGATTGTTTATAAGATAAGTGTTTCTATATTGTTTACCCTATCATGCATATACTCACATGGTATACCGTGATATATATTAAGGGTATTACTTTTGGTTATTTACATAGTTTTACAATCAAACCCTACATGTTTACCCAGAAATTCAATAAAACCTTATGTTAGGAATATAGGTTTAGTGAAATCACCTAAGTATAGGTGTACATTTTGGAGTAAACTAATGTGGGTTATAGAAATGTGACCATATATGGGTAATTTTTAACTCCCTAGGAAATTTTAATTTTAGAATTCATATGTTTCCAAAAAAATAACCAACCTTAAAAGCATAGTAATTTAAAATATTCGGTGAATCCCATGATAAATAAGTAATCCCATCTACAGTATTTAAACTAGCAGATTTATCTTAACTAACATTTTAGTAAGGAAAAACTAAACCTAAAATAACTAAGTTGAATTATATTTATGAGTTAATGTGTCAAATAGTTAAAATTTTAATGTGGAAGGAATATAGGGAAATTAATGTTTGTGAATGGTTTTCCTTTTTTTTAAATGATTCTATTGAAATTTTAAGATTAATCAGTTCAAAAATCATGAGACTTTCTAGGGTAATTAATTTTTCTTGGTCATAAAAAACATAAATAACCTATTCTCATAAATTCATTTGGTTAAGTTAACCAAATAAAACCTTGGTTCATTAAGTTTTATCTCAGAATTGAAAGGCAGAGATTAGTTTTCCCTCACTCACAATTCCCCTCTATAACATAAGGATTTATACCCTAATCCCACTGATATCTATAAGTAAAATAGGGATATGGTTTTAATAAGATATAATGAAATAATTATTAATAATAGAAATATATTAGATAATAATAATTGAAATCATGATGTCTACTTCCTTTTCCATCAATTCCACTCTCTTATATGAGTCTAACCAATTATGGTTGAACTTCCCCCAATCATTAGTGAAATAAACACAATAATAGAGGGAATATAAATATCTAAACTAAATAAATGTATTGATAAATAATGAGAAAATTACATTAATTGTGTCTAGAAACCCAACATATAAATTCAAATACTATACAACGAAAATTAAAATATACAATAAATACCAAACTTTGAATCTCTAAGTGGTTGATGTTAATATTGATCCTCAATTTCTCTTAGAGAAAATGATGATTTCATATCTTCCAAACATAGAATAATTTTATTTGATTCCTTATGAGATTTTCATTATTATCATTTATATTTTAATATCCATCCATCTCAATCCATGAATTCTAATTCAATTTATAAATTGAAAAATCCACCATGATTATTAAAATATAGGAAATCATGTTTAAAATGTTTTCTTGGCTTGGATTATTCTATGATATGGTCGAGTTTCTTATGTGTAGAGTCGTTATTTTTATAGAATCCTTATTAGGATTCTAAATTTATGATTGATACTATAATTCATAGAGAAATACTATGGAACAAAACCCTTAGTGAATATACATATGAAATTCATTTCTCAATTCCATATAAAACTCCTCACATATTTTTTTTATTCTAAAAATCGTGGTTGTATTGAACATTATTTTATCTTTATGAAATCCATCTATAAAATGGATACATTACTAAAAAATTACTTCTGATGTTTTATTCTTGACTCACATCCAATTTGAGAAACGCAAAAGTTTAGTGAAAACCTCACCCTGTAACCACCAACTCAATAGAAAATTTATCATCTTTTATCCCTAATGCAAGAAGATGCATGCAACATGAAGCCCCTATGACCACCATTTAAAAAAACTTCTTATATGTTATTATCTATAACAAATTGAGTGAATCATCCCATAGACACCTCTACCCCCCTCTTAATATTTTTCTTCTTTTATGCACAACATAATAAATACTTTTGTAGTGAAGGATTCTTGTGTTTATGAAAACTGTTCTCTTTATTACGTATTAATTCATCATAAAAATCACATATAATACAATTTAGAAGATAGATATGTGTATTTTATTTTGTAATTAGGTAAATTACATAACAATTTCAAATATTAAATTCATCATCTTTATTAAAAACATTTTTAGCATGCTTGTACATTTAACTATCTGGGATTACCTGGGAACATTCATAAGAAAGGGGTGATAAATAAATCCCAGTAAGGGAATAAACATGAAATAAAATGAATAAAGAAAAAAATTTAAAATTAGTTATATAACTAGGGAATAAAAAGGGTGATAATATTAAACATGAATACTAAGGAATGATATAGCATTATTACATAAAGGTAACATGGGAAATGTGGAAACAACCTAACACCTGGAATCACAAACATAGCTCAAGGATAAATTATAGGAAATAATGATAACAAAAGTCCCATTATAGATTAGTTTCACTCTTAAATACCTTTTATGATGTCTCATTAGGCTAAAACATTACTCAGTGCATTAGAGCACTATATAATTCTGGGTGCACTCGTCACTTTTATTTCCTTCTCACACTTAAGTGTTCCAAATAGATCATACAACATGAATTCATTCATCATAATATTTTATTCCATGATCAATAAGTGTGGAATAAATAAATGTAAGTACCTAATAAAAGAGGTATTGGTTCATAGAGGTGAACACCCTTGATAGGATATGGGTATGGCAGTTCAATACACATTTTTTTGTCATGTAAAATCATGGTTAAATTTCTGAAGCATAACAATATAACATAATGATTCATAAATTGGGTTGATGAGAAAAAATAGTTACATATTAATATGGAAATGAAATGGATATTAATAATGATATTGAAAAATATTTATACAATATTAATTGGAAATAGAAGGCATAAGATAATGAAGAAACTGGAATAAAAGGAGGAGAAGATCTCTTACCTTGAGAGTGTAACTCCAAATGCTTGGTAGGAGTTTATTGAGATTTTGGGGGCACTTCAGAATGACTCTAAAGAGGGTAGGGAAATACATGGAAAATATACAAGTAATTTCAGTGACGTGAAGTGGGATCTTATGGGGGTTCATATAGGAAATGAGTGGTAAATTCTTTATTATTTCTCAAATTTAGGTTTTAGACTCTATGGAATGAAATAATAGAATCAAACAATACCATGATTTTTCCCATGGTTTCTACTAAATAGGAGTGTTTTTTATTATTTTATAAGGACAAGGTCTTAAATTATTAAAATAATACCATTTCTGATTGGAAGTGAGTTATGTCCTTACAAAAATGATTTTAAAACATTAAAATAAATTTTATGTTTTACATGTTTCAAAATGGCTTTATAAAATTAATAAAATAAAATAAATATTACATTATTTTAGAGGAAAACATATATTTGGTTGTGTATACCATTTATAGTATTTATTTTACCACTTTTGTGGTATTATGATGTCATAATAAAAACTGTGTATTTATACCGTATTTATTTTTTACCTGAAAATTTAAATCAGAAAATTTTGAAAATTTCACTATTGGAAAATTTTCCCATTATTATTCCAGAAATAATAATAATAATATTAAAATATTTTCCCAAATATATTTATTTTCACTTTTTAATAATAAAATAAATTTATAGAGGAATGTTGTGCTTTTTGATAATAAAATTTTTCGATCCCTTATAAATTTTTGATTTAAATTCATAAAAATTTTATGTTCATTTATATTTAATAAAAATTATATAATAAAAATATTTTAATAACATATTAATTATTTAAAAAATCCATTAATTCATTAAAATAAATTCCTTAATTAAATTTTAATATTACCCAAAAATACAATTCATGTTTTAATGTATCAAAATAAAAATCATTTATAAAGTAATTATAATAACTTGAAACTATATTCAATAGTCTATAAAATATAAATATAAATATTATTAGTTTATTGATAAATATCCCATTAATACACTAAAAAACTCTCTAAGGGAAAGGTGCATGATAGTGAGACTTTTATGGGGTGGTTTGGCATACATGGTTTGGGACATGACCTTAATGAGCTTGAACTTCAACCGTAAGTGGTTTGTCTCATGCTTAATTTTTTGGATCTTATCTTGGAAGTAGTCAAGGAAAAATACTAGAAATATTATATAATTTGAAGGATCTGATAAATGGGATTATTATGGTATGATCCTACTAGTTGATTCTATCACTTCCTTTTTCTGTGTCAATTGGATTTGATGAAGCCCAGTATTTATACTGATCATATGATCATTATTCAATGGCTATATTATCAATGGTTATGATTCTTAAAGATATTTTCAATTTCGTAGGATATAATAACCCCAAATATGTTCATGTGTTTTCCCTAACCATAATATATAATAATACATTTCATTCAATAATAAGGGATTTTTTTTATAAAATGTTGGGTCATTACAATATTCCCCCATTCAGAAATTTATCCCTAAAAATTATCATTTCCCACACTAAAACAGATGAGGGTAATTGTGTTTCATTAATTCCATTGACTCCCACATAACTTATATTATTTTGGGATAGATATAACAAAGTTGAATACACAATATAGGGGTGAATTGTTGTTTTAAAAACATTTAAAAATTCAAAGAACTTCTCTTATAAAGAATTATTCCTTTCCTTTTCACTCAAATATGAGAAAACATCAAAAATAAATAATGTAAATGAATAATGCGATGTATAGTGCTATAGGGAAGAAATATACCTTAGTCCTGTCCACCAATGCTCAACTCCCAGATCTTAGTAATTTTCACTAGGTCTTCTTATACAATGACCTTAAAAATCCAAAACTGAGTATAGGTAGTTGATGCTTTAAAATAAGACTAATTAAAGCCTTTTGGTTGTTTTACAGGGAAATTAATATCCAAAACATAGTATAAGAAGATTATAGTTAACCAAGACTGAGTACAACCTGCTAAAACACAAATAAATCAAAATAGTTTGATTTTTTTAATGGTAGGGGTTAAACTTCACATCTTTTTGTAGTAAATGACAGATGAAAAAAGATATTCAATATAGCATGACAACATATATATCTTCAATGTTTTCATTGGATTTATTCAAATAGGAAAAAAGAAAACATCATACATATTCTAAAACCTAAATGTATCCAATGTGTATCTTCACCAAACGCTTTGTCAAGAAAATTCTTTGTCATTATTTCATAATCATTTATAACAAAAAAAATGCAGTGTAATCTATGAAAATAGTTGTGAGTAAATAATATATATCTAATCATGTCTGTATTTTAAGTTTTACCCATAAGGAAACAAGAAACATCTTCTTATATAAGTAAATCTACATATATATTTCTGATGAAGAATATCTATATCATTATATAGTATGTTAAATAGCTCTATGTCAAACTATCTCTAAATATATCACACAATAAATCATTAAAATTTTAATTCAAAAACATTCAAGAGATTTGTAACATCCCATAGGAATAGTAATGTTTTACTCTATTAAATATGAGCCCTTCAAAAACCATAACAATCCTTTTAATCGTTCATAAAACTTCTTTCAATAAATATTTATTTCCATCAATACCGTTGTTGAAATCTAAAAAAATCAGGAAGATTTAAAACTCTATTGTTGAATAGTAAAATATAAGGTTTATTTATGTGATGAAAAAACACAAAACATAGGGTTGAAAATATATGGTTGATTACATATGTAGGGTTGATGTACAATGTGTTTGTTTCCTCAAATGTAGTGTTTCTTCTGAACGTTGGGTTGATCAACCATAATGTTGGTTTGATGAACCATACCTTCCACTTTCTTAATGGTTGGGTTCCATACAATTATAGGTTTGGTTAACCATAATTTCCTCAAAGCATAGGGTTTAGGATCTATATAAATTGGTTTGAACATAGGGATTATTCCCGACAATACACTTACCAATATAGGGCTGATAACAATGTTTACATAATATGTTAACAAACATTCTGAATACTTAAATGAATATTCCTCATAGATCAAAGTCTTGAATGTAATTTTATTATTAATATTTCAATGAATATTAATTTCCTAAAATTCACTTAAATTAATTTATTTATTAATACAAATGTGGGTGTTTGTGATATTCAAAATAATAAATAAATTAATTAAATTGTTTAATCAACACATTTTCAACAATCACCCCATTTTTGATGATCAAAAACCCATAATGCCCAAAGAAAATATATATATTATTTTAAAAAAAATTAATGGGAAAAGAAAAAATAATTTTTTCATATTTCTCATTGTATTCTCTTTCTTACAAAAATAGAATTTCTCCACCAATATAATTATTAAAACATCTTATATATTAAATGATATAAGAAAAAATTTTCATATGAATGTGAATAAACACATAATATGAACTTATAAACTTCTCCCTTTTAAAAGAACTATAAACTTATCCCCTTTTAAAGAAATATAAACTTCTCCCCTTTTAATGTTTCCCTCTTTAGATAAATGTAATCTTTATAGAACTATTAACTTTAGAGAACTATAAACTTCAAAGAACGATAAACTTTAGGGAACTCTTAACTTTATTGAACTATAAACTTCTACTCATTTTTTATTTAGAAAATTATTATAAATAATAAATTTCTCTAACTTTATGAACATGGTAGAACTTATAATATTACAACATAAACTTCTCTCCTATTTGGTGACATAAAAAATATAATCACGGTAATTTACTTCCAATGAATTTATGTTTTCTCTAACGAAGATAAAAAATAAATTTAAAAGAGTTGTCATGATTTAAATGATTTTTTTCTAAACACCAAAACAATTATATCATATTGAATTATTTAAATGATATTTTTTCACAAATAATGAAAACAATTAGGAGCATTATTTCATATTAAAAATAAAGAGTAGAAATAAATTACAAAAAAACTTATTTTACTATTATTAACATAAATAATATAATGAAAAATAATATATAACATTGATTTTGATATGAATTGAATAAGAGTAAAGAGTTTAATAAAGAGTAAACTATTCTTATAAACCTTCTAAACTATGAATTTTTTCAATTAAAATAGATAAAATTCTTGACACGTCTTCTAATATGTTTTGAACATATGTTTTTCTTTTATAAGATGATGATGAACACTGTTCACCTAGAAAGAGCTTTAGTTTATCAAGATTGAGCTTTGTAATTGATTCTTTTCTGAGTATCTCAATTTGACATAGTATTTGTACTTTGAAAGCTCCAAAAATATTCTCTTGAAATCTAACTATATTTTGTATTCTGATACTCCTTTTTTAAAGAATGAAAAAAAACTTTTGATATTAATTCTTTCTATAGATCATCATTAAATATTCTAGATGCATCCAACTCAGCCTTTATCTTATCTTTTCATTTATTCAAATATATAACATTAAATATAAAACTTTTATAATATATTTTAAATGAATAAACTTCCATTTCATTAGAACTATGAACATCTCTATTTCTTTCATAACACTTTGAACACTAATATTCAATGAATGAGACTGATTATTCTTTTAATAGGTTAGAATTATTACCTTTTTCCTTTTTTGAGAAAGATTTTATTCTAAACTAGAATTACTTGACCTATTAAACCATTTGTGACTAGTTTCTAATAGTCATTTTAACAAGATATTCCGAATAAGAAGAAGAGGAATAAAAACATTTTAAGATGAAGATGAAAATTTTATATTTGACAAAAATATAGAGGATGTTTCATTTTCATGAGTAAAAAAATAATGAATATTCGTTTCAAAGATAAATATTATGTAAAAATAGTTTTTTTGGATTGTGTAACCAAAAAAACATTAGGAATAAAAATAAAAGGTCTTTGAAAACAAATATATAGAATTTTCATAACAAAAACTATATTTTCAAAAAAAATATTTAATAAAACTGTTATAAAATTAATATGAAAAAACCATGATTTATATAAATAAGAATATTTTATTGAACATTGAGAAATAAATTTATTTTCTTATACAACTCAATTATTGTACCATAAGTATATAAATATTACAATAAAAACTTCCTCGATAAGTGACATTTGTACTAAGAATTTTTAATGATGAACTACTTATGAGATCTTCACTCCTCGAGGAGATACCATAACATATATACATTGATCAACTACTTAAATATTTAATTATTTAACTTACTGGTATAATCATAGAAAATATCAAAATAAAGTTCTTTTTGGTACCCATATTGTTTTTGGGTCTATCATTGTTAAAAATTAGATTTTTAGGTAACCAAACTTTTTTTAAGATGGAAATCTACAATTTAACAAATATTTTGAGAAATAAGCACTTTTATCACCAAAAATTATTAGTTCTATAAAAACATAATTTATATAACAACCATTTTTCCCACAAAAGAATTATTTAACAACAGAATTGTATTTACTATTTACATGAAGAAAAAAATTATTTTTATGAAATTTTGGTCATTCACCATTACATAAAATTTTAAATTATCCTTTTCGTATTTTATTTTTTCTATGGATTTGAAATAAATATTTTTCTCCTTTTATTAACAGATGAGAATATTGTTTCAAAACATCAAATTATTCCATTAATTCAATATTCATAATGTTTTGCAAATAAAAATAAATTTTAGAGTCATTATATTTTAAATCTATAATCTTAATTGATAAATTTTGTTTTTCTAATAAAACATTATCATAAGTTTTATTATGTAGCGACCCAAACATTTTTAAACAAAAATACCACTTGATCCAATTAAATGTATTATTATATAGAATGATCATATAAAACTTATGAACATCCATTGTTTTATGCTTTTGTATTTCAAAATACCATTAAGAATTTTCACCATTGCTTATATAGCCTTTGAACAGTGATCGCATGATTAGTATAAATATAGGGCATTAACAAATCCAATTTACTCAGACAAAGGAAGCGATGGCCTCATCCAGTATAATTTCTCCCATACTATTGGAGCTTATATAGGAGGTGTCATCTTTAGTCTTCACTCTTGAACATGACCACTTTGAGCTTGAATATGTTAATATCGAGTGGAACTGCCTATGGGGGAAGTGGAAGTTGATAGAGATTACCACTCGAGCGATGTTATCTGAGATACCCAAAGAGTCTGTCGCCATCTCTCACCATACCCTTAGGTCTTATGTGTGTATTTTAAGGGGTTATGTAATAAGAACCTATCACTATGATTATGTCCCTTACTTTTTTATAGAATAAATAATATATATTCATTTTTATTATTATTACACTGTAAATAGTTTTTAAAGCACGTGTATTATGTTTAGTTATTATTCAACTAAGGAACCTATTTTGGTAAATTAATGGATTTTTTTAATTATATAATATTTAAATAAAAAATTATTATTAAAATACTTTTTATTAAATATAAATGATCGTATAATTTTTTTAATACAATTGCAATTTTTATTAAGGTTTGAATGTTTTTTGTCAAAAACCATGATTTTTTTATAAATTTTTGTTTTTATTTGAAAAGTAATAATTCATATATATATATATATATAATTATTTAAATAGAATGAATATTGTTTTTGGAATAAATATTATAAAATTATCCAGCATTGAATTTTTCATAATTTTTAGAGACAGTCAACATTTTGGGTAACAATTAAATATCGTTTAATTATATAATGTGTATCCTGAAATCATAATGACCCAATTGTGATGTAATAATATAATATAAATTATATGTTCAGCCAATATATGTTTTAACATTAAAATAATGTGATTCTATATTTGTTTAATTAATTTTATGTTTCCTTAGTGGACCCTCCAAGACTTATAAAACATTTTATCTTTCTAAATTTTTTTCCTTAAGAGTGTGACTCGCCTACACATAAGAATGCCTAATATTTTAATAATTTAGGCCATTTTCCTTATAAAATATTGTTTTTTACTACCCTTTTGAAAAAAAACCATGGGTAAAAACCATAGGCTGGTTTGCGGTTTTGATTAGTTTAATGTGTAGGGTCCAAAACCTAAATAATAATGATTTCCCTCCCTTTTCCTGTATAAACCAACTCAAGCTCCCACTTCATCTTCACTCAAAGCCTTTGGATATATACCAACCCCTTCCCTCATCTCCCTATAATCCTCACAAGGTGCCCCAATCTCTCAATAAGTCTCTCTAAAGCCTCTCCCAATCCTTTGGGATCACACTTCCAAGTAAGGGATTTCTTTGGTTCCTATTTTTTGTCCAATTTTTTTTATGTTGTTATGCCATTCTTTTTTCAACTATAAATGTTGGGGTATGATTTTTACCCTCCTAAATACTGCCCAATTTATGTTAGAATGATTATATACCCAGTTCCCTCTCATTAATTCCTCCCATGTGCACCTGTTACCATGTCAAAATTCTGTAAGGAATTTGTCTCTCCTCATTTACATTTAAGCAATTATTTTGTATTATAAATCCCAATTACATTGCTTACGTTGAAACATTATCTATATGATCCCCTTAATATCTATTTCATTTATATATTATGACACACCCCTTTCTCTCTGATCAATTATTTTTATGAATTCTTAAGTCACGTCGTTATTCTGTCGAAATTGCATCACGATTTTACAAGCCGAAGTCATTGTGTAGTTAAAACCATGCCCATTTCTCTGTTAAGGGTATTCAACTTTATGCAGATTTAAATATTGTTTATATAGCTTCATGAATTTATTCCACACCTCTTATTCATGGAAAAAATTATGATGATTAATGAATCTATATTGTATGATCCATGTGGCACATTTATGCATGAAATGTAAAGATTAAGAAGGGTGTGCCTTGATAGTACTTCAATTCCTTGGGTAAAGATTAGTAACATGATAAATCAAGTTCAAAGTGCATTTAATCATCCCAATTAATGTTCAATGAGTATTTAATCATGCTCCACGTGTAATGGGCCTTTGATCATGCTATAATGTTAAATGTTGTTTCCACATTTCCATGTTATGTTAATCATGTGATATCATGCCTTTATCTTCATGTTTCTCTTATTCTCTATTGATATGCCTATTACCTAAAATGTATTTTATCCTGCATGTTATTCATTGTTTACACTTTTTCTGGTCTTTATATTTCACCATTTTCTTATGCGTGTCCTCATGTTATTCCATTCAATGTTAAGTACGAAGAAATGTAGTGGTCATGTAAAAGAAGTTTTCAACAAATATGTTGTGTTTTATGTTCTAAGTTGTTATGTAATGTTCCTCTTCCCCAAAGACACTAGAACTACCAATCTTATATTTTGTACCAAGTGATGGTTTTTATGTAGTAAATCTTGTTTAAATGTGTATTAAAGATTGGGGTTGTTATAGTTGGTATCAGAGGATAAGTTCAGTTATTTTTGGAATTAGGATTAGAAAACCCTAGTGAAATCCTTAGGGATAAAACTAAGTACAATAAAAACATCCCTAAATTTTGGTGAGTATTGAGAATGTGGTTTATCAAGAATATACATACCATTATGGATATGAGCAGCTAGAAATGGCTCTGGAATAGATATACCATAAAGTGGAAACTCCGACAAGGAGTTTCAGGCTTGACCCGAGGTATCTTGGTACACAACAATGGGCTTTGCTGCGCTATTGGTTACGACACTCTTGGGGGATAGTCTTTGGTAAATTCACAATCATAGTATGATCCAGTATTAATGAAATAAAAAAATTTCCTATGAATACACGTTGGGAAGTAGATCATGGATAACATAGATTGAAGCCTATATATTCATTAGTTAAGGAAATAAATGTAATTTTTAAGTCTTTAAATTTTTTCCTTTAGATTAACATTTATGTGTTACCCCTATATTTCCTTTTATTCCATCCAATATACAATAATAGGAGGACTCGGGCTGACAACCGATGTGAAGATCAATGTGATGATTGTTTTAATGGGATTCCCAATCCTATGGGAGAGGGAATCAAAAACGTTTTCATGATACTCTCTCAGTTATCTCATGTTTTAAATCGAAGTGTGGGTAAATAGGAACTTTCAACTCCCCCCCCCCAAGAAATAACAAGTCACAGTCTAGAGCATCATGAGACAATGTCCTCCCACTTTTAATGGGTAAGTTGATCCCTCAATCATTGAAAAATGTATTTATTCCATTGAAAAGATCTTATCCATCCTTCAAAGTTATGAAAAAGGGAAGGTTCTTCTGGATGCTTATCATATGGAGGGTGAAGATGATCAGTGGTGGAAATTGATCAAAAAATTTAATCCTGATGAGGAGATCGAAGTGTTGTAATGGAAGGATTTCCAGAAGATGTTTTTCGATAAATATTTTCCTTACACCCTTGGAATTAAGATGTAATGGGACTTCCTTTCCCTCAAGTAAAAAGACGAAGAATCCATTGGAGTGTACGAGGGAAACATAAAAATGATTTCACAATATGACTCCATATATTTCATTACCCTGAATGCAAGGTTGATCGATTCTTTGGTGGGATAAAACCTAGCCAATGGAAATCCCTTACGATCTGTGACTTTGAGAGCTATGAGGAAATTGTCTTATGTGACCTCAAAGTCGAAATGGAGATCGAATAATCTCAGGGGTTCAGGGGGATAAGAAGCATAATGTGGAATTAAATTTCGGTGGTCTGATGGATAAATCCAACAGTGCTAAGAAAATATATCACCCCACTTACCAAAGGTGCAGAATGAAGCACCCATGAAATTTCCTGAAGGGGACAAGAAAATGCTTTATGTGTGGAAGAGAATGGAACCTAGATATTAACTGTCGTCAAGAAAAACATGTGGCTATGACAGAGGAGAGGAATTCTATTCTCTACCCTCAACACATTGTTCATTGCTTCAACAACAAAGAACCAGGGAACTTTTCAAATAAGTTCCCTAAGACAATGATTTTCGGAGGCAACCAACAACCTCCAAGGTAGAAAGGGAGGGCTTTTTCCATCACTACCTCTGAAGTGAACCCTGACAAGGAAGAGGTGATAGGTATGACAGTTATTAATTCATTAATAGCGAACATACTTTTTTATTCTATATCTACACATTCTTTTATATCCCAAAAGTTTAGTTTAAAAATCCCAACACCACCACAAATCATGGAAGTAAACATTTCGGTGAGTATAGAAAATGGGGCAATCATTGCATCCCATAATATTACTCCTCCCCTACCATAATGTCTGGATTGAACTTACTAGAAAACCTTGTCATACTCTAATGGGTAGAATTTGATGCAATTCATGGCATGGATTTTCATTCCTTATATATATCCAATATAAATTTTAGTGAGAGTGAAATCACTCTCTATATGGTGAATCGACCCCTGATTTTTTAAAAGTGCATGGAGGAGAATGATTATTATTTAGATCAATCATCTCAAGTGTGGATATTGCTTCCCTATGAGCATGTGTATCTTGATCAGATGATTGAGTCCAAGGAAGAAACCATCCTTGAAGGCATGCAAATTGTGATGGAATTTGATGAAATGTTTCCGGAGGAATTGCTTAGTCTTCCACCTAGAAGAGATGTTGAATTCTCAATTGATCTTATACTTGCGTAATTTCTAATATCTAAGAATATGTATAGAATGGTTGTTGTGGAGCTTGAGGATCTGAAGAAATAACTATAGTATAATCTAGATTAAATGTTTATAGGCACAAGTGCTTCACCATGGGGTGGACTAGTCCTCTTCATCAAGAACAAGTATGGGTAAATGCGCCTTTTCATTGATTATTGTGAGCTTAAAAAATCACAATAAAGAACAAGTATCAGCTTCCTTGAATTGATGACTTGTTAGATCATTTATGTGGAGCACAATAATTCTCCAAGGTGGATCTATGGTTGGGATATTATCAAGTAATGGAGAAGAAGGAAGATATCCACAGGACTACTTTTCATAAAAGATACAGGCACTATGAATTTATATTAATGGATTTTGAGCTCACTAATGATCCAAAAATATTCATGGACTTGATGAATATAGGTTTTAGAGATTACCTTGATAAATTTGTGGTAGTCATTATAGATTATATTTTAATATACTGTAAAACAAAGGAGGAGCATGAGGAGCATCTAAGAACTGTACTAGAGACCTTGTGAAAGGATAAGATCTATGAAAAGTACAGCAAGTGTGAGTTCTGGTTGAAGGAGGTCTCGTTATTGGGTCATATCATCACATGAAATGGGATATCTGTAGATCCCTCGAAGACATCTACAATAGAGAGATGGATAAGGCCAACATCTGTAATAGATATCTGTAGCTTCTTGGGGTTAGTTGGATATTATAGACGATTTGTGATAAATTTCTCACAATTGTCCAACCCTCTTACCAAGCTAACTCAAAAGGGTGTAAAGTTTTCATGGAGTGATGAATGCGAAGATAGCTTCAAGGAGTTGAAAAGGAGACCTATCATTATGCTCGTGATCACACTAACCACAAGTGGGAAACTTTTTGTGGTATTTAGTGATTCATTGATGAAGGGATTTTGTTGTGTGTTGATGAAAAAATTGAAAATTAATTGCCTATATTTCAATTCATTTGAATGTTCATGAGAAGAACTATCCAACACTTGATCTAGATTTGGTTGTAGTGATATTCGCTTTAAAATTTTGGTGACATTACCTCTTTGGGGAGAAGTTTAAAATATATATGGACTAGAAAATCCCCAAGTATATATTCACACTGAAAGAGTTGAACATGAGCCAACAAAGATGGTTAGATCTGGTCAAAGCCTATGAATGGTCAATCCATTACCACCATGGGAAATAGAACAAGGTGGAAGATTCTCTAAGTACAAAGAAGCCAGAAATTATATCATTGATGAATATTAAAAATGATCCAATCTTCTAATATTTGATGAAGATGGAAATGGGAATAATAAAGAAAGAAACATCATCAATCCTTTCACAAATTATTTCTCAAATTTCTGTTTTGGAAATGTTAAATGATGCTCAAAATGATGATGTGGGAATTCAAAAGAAGGACGAAACTATTAGAAAAGGGAAATCCATGAGTTCAACATCAATGAAGAAGGAATTGTCATATTTGGGTCAAGACTATGTGTTCCATCAAATATGGTGTCAAAGAAAGAACTTTTGTATGATGCAAATAGTTCAAATTTCTCTGTTCACCCAGGAAGCACAAAGATGTATCGAGATCTCTGAGAGAATTATTGGTGGGATAACATGAAGAAGGTGATCGTTGAGTATACATCAATGTGTCTGGTATGTCAGCATGTGAAGGTTGGGAAGAATAATTATAAGAGAATGATGAAACCATTACCCATACCAGCATGGAAATGGGATAACATCACCATGGACTTTGTCACTGTGATTTCGAAGACACCCAAAGGAAACAATTATATCTGGGATATTGCGGATTGTCATAAAAAGACTACACACTTCATTAAAATTCAGGAGGATTTCTCATTTGATCAACTATCATGGATATACATTAGAGATGTGGTAAGTCTACATGGATTACCACTTTCGATTGTATCTGATTGAGATCCAAGGTTCACCTCTATGTTCTGGAAGAATCTCCATCATGCTCTGAATATTTAGTTGAACTTCAGTACGGCTTATCATCCTTAAACTGATTTCCAATCTGAGCAGACTATCCGGACTCTAGAGGACATGTTGGGAGCATTCTAAATGGACTTCAAAAGAGTTTGGGATCAACATCTTCTTCTAATTGAGTTCTCTTACAATAACAGTTTCCACTCAATCATCCAAATGTCTCCTTATGAAGCCCTTTATGGGAATATGTGTAGAACACCAGCATGTTGGGATGAAGTTGGGGAGAAAAAATCCTAGATTCACAAATGGTCAAAGAAATGGAGGAGAAGGTTAAGATCATCCAGCAACACATTAAAACTGCTCAGATTCGACAAAAGAACTATGCTAATAATCATCGATGAGACCTAGAGTTTTATGTCAGAGACATGGTATTCCTCTGCATATCACTGTGGAAGAGAGTTATGAGATTTGGAAAGAATGGAATGCTTAGTCCAAGGTAAATTATCCCTTTTGATATCCATGATCACATTGGAGCAGTGGCATATCGACTAGCACTCCCGCCGAACCTATCTCAAGTACATGATATATTCCATGTGTCACTCTTGAGGAAGTACATATCTGACCCATCACATGTACTCAATCCAAATGTGATACCATTACAGAATGACCTCACTTATGAAGATAATCTGGTGAAGATCTAAGATTTTATGGAAAAGTTTTAGGAAATAAGACAATTCCCCTCGTGAAAGTGTTGTGGTGAAACCACAAGATTGAAGAAGAAACCTAGGAATCAGAGGAAGTAATGAGGCAGAGTTACCAAAATCTGTTTTAGTATGGAACGAGAAAATTTCAAGGGAAAAATCTCTTAAGAGGGGAAGATTGTAGCGACCAAAACGTTTGTTAACGAAAATCCCTCTTGATCCAATTAAATGTCTTATTATGTAGAATGATCATATTAAACATATACACTTACTTGGTTTTATGTTTCTGAATTTCAAAATACTCTTAAGAATTTTTACCATTGCTAATATAGTTTTTGAATAGTGATCAAATGATTAGTGTAAATATAGGGCTTTAACAAATCCAATTTACTCAGACAAAGGAAGCGATGGCCTCATCTAGTAGAATTGCTCCGTATGAGGCCCATTTGTCGGAGCATGGAAAAGAGGTGGCATATTTTAGCTTCACTCCTGACCAATCCCAATCCGAGCATGAACACGTTAAGCTCAAGCAGAACTGCCTATGGGAGAAGTGGAATTTGATATAGATTACAACTCGATCAATGTTATCTGAGCCACCCCAAGCGTTTTTCACCATCACGCACCATACCCAAAGGTCTTATGATGGTGTTTTAAGGGGTTATGTACCAAGACCCTAACACTATGATTATGTTCCTTATTTTTTTATAGAATAAAGATTATACATTTATTTTTATTATTTTTACATTGTAAATTGTTTTTAAAAAACATATAGTTTTTTAAGTTAATATTCAACTATAAAATATATTTTATTGAATTAGTGGATTTTTTTTAATTGAAAAATATTTTAATAAAATATTATTATTAAATTAATTTTTTATTCAATATCAATGATCTTATTATTTTTGTAATACACTTTAAATTTTATTAAGGATTGAAAGGTGTTTTTGTCAAAATCCATGAACTTTCGATAAATATTGGTTTTTTATTTTAGAAGTAAAAATTCATATATTTAGAAAATTATTTAGATAAAATTAATATTATTTTTGGAATTAGGTTGTTGAAATTATCCAA
This sequence comes from Viscum album, assembly GCA_963277665.1. Lineage (NCBI taxonomy): Eukaryota > Viridiplantae > Streptophyta > Magnoliopsida > Santalales > Viscaceae > Viscum > Viscum album. The sequence continues at coordinate 2,068,259,133 of OY728141.1, forward strand.
TTGTTAATTTTTCATAATAATCCGAGGTAGTCGATTTTTTGGGTAAAAAATAAATATCGTTCAATTATATAATGTGTTTTATGACATCATAATGACCAATAATAATGTAATAAAATAATATAAATGATATTTTCGAAAAATATATATGTTTTACCATTAATATAATTGGATTTTATATTTTATTGATTAATTTTATGGTGCCTTAATGGACCATCCAAGACATATAAAACATTTTATATTTTTAAATTGTTTTGATTAAGAGTGTGACTCACCTCCACAAAAGCAAGCCAAATATTTTAATAATTTCGGACAATTTCCTAATAAAATTTTTTGTTTCAATCCCCTTTTGAGAAAACCATGGTATGGTTTGTGGTGTTGATTATTTTAATGTGTAGGGTCCAAAACCTAAATAATAAAGAATTCCCTCCCATTTCCTATACACTCCCACACAACCTCCCACTTACTCTTCACTAAAAGCCTTTAGAGCTAGACTAAACCCTTACCTCCTCTCTCAATAATCCTCCCAAGGTTCCCAAAGCTCCCAATAAGTCTCTCTCAAGGCTCTCCCAAGCCATTGGGATCACACATCCATGTAAGGAATTTCTTTTTTTCCTATTTTTTTCGAAATTCCATTATGTTATTATGAACAATTATTTTTAATTAAAAATGTGGGTTTATGATTTGTCACCTCCCCCATACTTCCCTATTTATGTTTTAATGATGATATACCCATTTCTCTCTCATTAATGCCTCCCATATACACCTGTTTCCATGCTAAAATTCCGTAAGTAATTTATCTCTCCTCATTTACATTCAAGAAATTATTTTGTATTATGATTCCAAATTACATTACTTATGTTGGTACATGTATCTATATTACACCCTTACATTCCATTTCATGTACATATGATGAGACATCCCTTTATCACTCATCAACCATTTTTATGAATTATTAAGTCACGTTGTTATGCTACCGAAATTGCACCATGATTTTCCAAGCCAAAGACATTGTTTAGTGAATACCATGCCCATTTATCTATCATGGTTATTCACATTTATGCACATTTACTTATTTTTTATATAGTTTCATATATGTATTACACACCTATTATTCGTGTAATGAATTATGATGTTTAATGAATCCATGTTGTATGATCCATGTGGCACATTTATGCATGAAATATAATGATCAAAAAGGGTGTTCCCTAATAGCACTCTAATGCATTGGGTAAATATTAGTATCATGATATTTCAAGTTCAATGAGGTTTTACTCATACTAATTCATTTGAAATGAGGTTTTACTCATCATCCATGTGTAATGGGCCTCGGATCATTCTATCATGTTAAATGTTGTTTCCACATTTCCATGTTATGTTAATCATGTTATATAATGCCTTTATGTTAATGTTTCTATTATGATATATTGATATGACTATTGCATAACATGTATTGTATTCTTTATGTTATGCATTGTTGACTCCCTTGATGGGCTTTATAGATCACCCTTTTCTTATGAATGTCTTTAGTTTATCCCATGCAATGCTCAGTACGAAGGAATGTTGTGGTCATGTAAAGGAAGTTATCAATAAAGATGTTGTATTTTATATTATAAGTTGTTATGTAATGTTCCTAATCCCCAAAGACACTAGACCTCTTGATATTTTTTGTTGTACCAAGTGAAGGTTTTTATGTAATAAATCTTATTTAAATGTGTATTAAGGATTAGGGTTGTTATATATTATGTTTTCTATAGTTTTTCATTAATGATTCATATTTGTCTTGTAACATAAAACAATATGTATTTAACTCATCACAATAATGTTTTTCAGAAATACAGTTTTTTGAGTTAGAGGATTGTACCTCATTAGTATCATCCATAAGACATATAACTTTATCGTTAGCTTCTGATTTTTTAAAAGATTCACCATATGAACTATAAGTATTACTCCAGGTATCATTTATAGATTTCTTCCCATTCATTTTATAATTATATTACCATTGATCTTTGAGTAAAGGATAGTTACCCTTTGTATGAAGTCATTACATACATTCACAAAATCTATCATCTTTAATGCCTTTCATTTTTCCTTATGTACATATTATCAAAATTTTCAGCAATATCTAACCAGTATAAATATCAATCAATAAAATTCGAACTAGATGATTCATCATTTGTATTCATGATATATACTTCTTATTTTTTATATGAATTCCAGCTTTAACCTGCATATTGGCTTCCTACATCATCAATGTATTAATCATTTCCTTAATTACCAATTCTTTAATGATGTAAACTTTCATATATCTTCATATATTGTATTCTACTTAAGAGTTATTAATTGAGTACTTTTAATGAATAATATAATTGTGATATTGACTCCCCTAAAGCAGAAACATTATTGAAAATCTCTATAAGTCTTCCATCTATTTGATTGATAGTTTCATTTTCATCCATTCTAAAAGTATTAAACTTTACCTTTTCATCAGTATATCTTAATTGTTGGAAATTTTCAATTTCCACATAGGAAATAGAAATTGACTTCCACATCATATATGTCGTAGAACATTGAGATACTCAATTGAATTATCATTTCCTAATCCACACACAATAGAATTCATAGCTTTTGAATTGAAATTATATTTTTTTCTTGATCTTTACTCAAAAATTCAAAATATTGTTTGGGAATCTCATAATGATTAATCGTATTTAAATAAACCCTTATTCAAGGATTTTCAAATATAATCATATGGTATTTCACTCATCCATAATCATTACCATTAAAATAGGGAGCACGATTTATCGACATACCTTCTCTAGAATCATTAATTTCACAACATCTTTGTCTAAATAATGAAATGTGACTTTTTAGAGACATTGAAAAAATATATAAACCCTTAAGATAATATAACGTTTATATTGAATATGTAAAAGAATAATATACCAGTAGAGCCCTACCTCTGATACCAAATATTTGTATTAGATAAAATAATTTTCAAGTATTTACAAAAGGTGAAATATTGTAATAGAGATCCTCCTATGATACTAAATTTTCAGTCGGGATAGATATAATTAAGACAAATATATAAGATAAGGTGAATTGTGGTTTTAAAAACATTGAAAAATTTAGAACTCTTCTCATGTAATGAAATGTTCCTTTCCTTTTCTCTCAACAATGAGAGAGAAACAAAAATAAATAAAGGAACTGAACAAATCAATGTATAGTGCTTTAGAGAAAAATAATCCCTTAGTCCAGTCCACCAATTCAAAAATCCATGACCATTTAAATTCTCACTAGGTCCTCTAATCCTAAGACCTTCAAAATCCACAACTAAATATAGGCAGTTGAAATCTTATATTAAGACTAATTAATTCTTTCTCGTTCTTTTATAAGGACCTAAATATACATAGATCAATACAATAATAAAAAACATAACCACAACTGAGTATGAGAAGATAAAAATAAAATCAATCAAAAGAGTTTGATTTATTTGATTTTATGGGCTAAACATCACATCTTACAGTAGTAACTGATAGAAGAAATCAGATCATCAACATAGCATGAGAGCATATAGATTTTCAAAATTTGTACATGATTGCTTCAAACAAAAATAATGAAAACACCAGATAGATTTTTATGCATGAATGTCTCCTAAGTTTAACTTTACCAAATGATATATAATTCAAATTCTTTGTTGTTATTTAATAATAAGATATAACAAACAAATTCAGTAGCAATGATGGAAACAATAGTGAGTATATCTAATATATATATAAACATGTATGTCTCCAAAGTGAAGCTCTGAATTCAACAAAAAACAACTTCTTATATAATTATATATATATAAATATATTTGAAAAATAATGTATCCATTTTTATAAATCATTTTAAATAGCTCTAGGTCATACCAACTCTAGAAATATCACACAATAAATAATGAATTTTTGAATTCAAAAAAAAATTAAGAGATTCGTAACTTCCCAAAATAATAGTAACATTTTACTTTGTTGAATATGATCTATTAAAACAATAATAATGATTTTTTAATTGGTCAAAATACATATTTGAATCAAAATTTATTTCTCTCAAGACCATTGAAAAAATCCTTGATAATATTGAGGATTTAAAACTCTATCACAAGATAGTCAAATGTAGGGTTTCTCTATGTGATGAAAAAACATATAATGTGGGGTTGAAAATGTATGGTTGAAAATGTAGGGTTGATGTACCATACATTTTTTTCCTCAAATGTAGGGTTGATTCTGAATGTAGGGTTTATGAATCATACATTCCACTTTCTTAAATGTCGAGTTCCCTTCAAACATAGGGATGATTGAACATACATTCCAGAGAGCATAGGTTTTATGATCCATACACATTGTTCTGAATGTAGGGGTCATTCCTTATGCTATTATTACCAACATAGGGTTGATAAAAATGTTTCCAGAATGTGCTAAAACACATTCCCAATAAATCAACGAATATTCCATGTGGATTAAAGTCTCGAATATAATTCAAAACTAAATATTTTAATAAATATTAATTTTATTTGAAATTCACTTAATGTAATTTCATTATTAAAGAAAATTTAGATGTTTATGTCCCTAAAAACCAAAAATAAATTAATAAAATTTCTGAATCAACATATTATCTACATCTTCTTCAAACATTTTATTTCTCAGTATCACTTTGACTATGTCAATTGTCTGGTTTCATAGAAATTTTTCTCTATGCTCTAAGATCTTCACTAGTTTCTCATCATAGGAAAGATCATTATACAATGGAACCACCTATTGATAGAATAAATGTGAGTTCTCTTGTATGTACTTCCTCAAGATGGATACATCGAATACATCATGTCCTTGAGATAGGTTAGGTTGGAGTGATATTCAATAGGTCAACACATTGATGCGATCAAGGATATCCAAGGGACTAATGTATCTTGGACTAAGCTTTCCCTTATTCCCAAATATCAAAACATTATTCCATGGAGATATGTGTAAAAATTCCATTTCTCCAACCTCAAACTCTAGTTCTCATTAATGATTTCCATCATAGCTCTTTTTACGACTGTGATCATCCTTTATGTGTTGCTGAATGGTCTTGATGATTTCACAGATTTCCTCGACCATTGCAGGACCTAGTGGTTTTTTCCCTCAACTTCTTCGCAACATGCATGTGTTATGGACCCCATAGCATAAAGTGATTCATAGAAATGCATTTAGATTCTTGATTGGAAATTTTTATTGAATAAGAACACATCCAAAGGAATATGTTGATCTCATCCTCCTTTAAAGTCAATTGAGCATGTACTCATCATGTCAACGAGTTTCTGGATAGTCTTCTCATTTGGCCATCATTTTGGGGTGATAAGACGTTCTGAAGTTCAACTTAGTATTGATAGTATGTTGGAGACTCTTCCATAACATGTTGGATCTCGGTTAGATACAATCGATATTGTTGTTCCATGGAACCTCAAAAGTTATCTAAAGAATATCCTTGCAATTTGATTGAGTGTGAAGTCCTATCAGATCACAATGAATTTTTTATTCCTTTTAATATGATCCACCATAACCAATATAACATTATTCACTCTTGGTATATTTGGAAGACTAGTGACAATTTCCATGGTGTTTTCTCCCACTTCCATGTTGGTATGGGTAATGGTTTCATCATCCAATTGGATTTTTACATTTCCACCTTCACTTGTTGGAATAAAATATATCTTTATGTATATTTAGTAATCTCTTTCATCATGTTGTCACAAAAATAGTGATCGTGAAGATCTTGATACAGCTTTGTGCTTCTTGGATGGATTGATAATGTTAAACTATGTGAATTATCCAACAAGGACTTCTTTAACTCAGGATTTGATTGTACAGATTGTTGTGTACCAAATAATACAACTCCTTCTTCATTAACATTGAACTTTGAGGATTTACCTTTTATTATAGTTTCCACTATCTTTTGAATTCCCATATCATCTCTTTGAGAACCCTTTATATACTATTTAAGGGATGATTGAGTAATATTTTTTGAAAATATTGATGATTTTTTCCCATTTATGATTTCCATGGTCAAACATTTTAATATAAGAAGATAAGATCCTTTTCAATTCACAACAATGATAAAATTGATGGATCCTTTGAACTTAGAGGATATGCCACTTTATTTGATTTTACAGAATGGTATTGAATTTAATAGTCATATTCCTTGATCACCTCTAACCATCATCGTTGGAACATATTCATCTCTTTTTACATGAATATATACTTGAGCCATTTGCTGTCTTTATATATTTCCCACTTCCCCTCAAAGAGATAATTTCATGAGATTTTAAACATGAAGATCACTATAGCCAACTCTAGATCTTGTGCTGGGTAGTTCTATTTGTGAAAATTCAATTACCATATGGCATAGGATATCACTTTGGAATTATATATTAATACACATCCCAATCCCTTCTTCAAATCATCATTGAATACCATTAAAAGTTATCCACTTGTGAGTATTATGAGTATAGTTTCAATGAAAAACTCTTTTTAAAATCCTTGAATCTCTATTAAAATTAATAATTCCAATAAAACTTGGAACCCTTATGATTTATGTTTATTATAGGGTTTGATAATCATAAGAACAATTTCACAAATCGATTATAGTATCCATCTAATCAAAGGAAGCTATGGATATCTATCCCAAATGTTGGCCTCAGTCATCTTTCAATTGTATATGACTTTGAAGGGTCCACTGATATCCCATTTATCATGGTAATATTCCAAAATAATTTTACATCCTTCAACTAGAGATCAAAATTCTTCTACATGTCATAATGCTTTTCCTTTCATAAGGTCCTTAGAAAAGTGCTCAAATACTCTTTCTACCCCTCCTTGTTTTGGAGTATATTAGAGTGTCTTCTATAGACACTACTAAAAATTTGTAGATGTAATATATAAAGACTATATTCATCAATTCCATGATTATTTTTAGATAATTAGTGAGTCTAAATGAAATTAATATGAACTCATAGTGCATTTACATTATATGAAAAGCAGTCTTATGGATATCCACCTTTTTCACCCAAACATTGAAATACCCTGACCACATATCCACCTTGGATAATTATTGTGCTCTGTATAGATGATCGAACTGGTCATTAATATATGGTATAAGATACTTATAATTTATCGTGATCTTGTTAATCCTATAATAATCAATGAAAAATTTCATTGACCAGTCCTTCTTCATGAATAAGTGTACTGGTTCATCGATGGTGAAGCACATGGGCATACGAACACTTCATCCAGATTCTCCTGTATTTTTTTCTTCAAATACTTATTTTATACAGTATCAATTATATACAGAGTCTTAGCTAATGGAAATTCCCCAGGTATAAGTTCAATTGAAAATTCAACCTCTCATCTACGAGGAAGATCTGACAATTCTTTACAAAAACATTAGCATATTCCCTCACAATGGGAATGTATTCAAGGATTATTTTTTACATATAATTAGTCATTGGAGGTAGATATAATTTATTATAGGGAGATAATATTAATTCTTGAGATGATGTTTCTAAATAATATTTATCTATATCTTTGTATTCATATAGAATCGGAGGAGGATTCGTGATATGGAAAATGATTTTCTTCTCACAGTAATTTATGTTGACTCTATATAAGGAAAGCCAATCCATACCTAGAATTTCATCAAATCCCACAAAAGGGAGTATCAAAAGTTTTTATGAAAATTTTAACCCAAAAATTATGATAGGGTAGGAGTTATATACTTAGGAAGCAATAATTTCTCCATTTTCTATTTTCACAAACAACTGACAACTCAAATTCCATGATTTGTGGTGGTGTTTGAATAGTTCTACTAAACATTCATTATATGAAAGAATTTGTAGAACCAGAATAAAAAAAATTATGATCTCTTATTCTTGAATGAATAACCAGAACACCTGTCACCACATCATTGGAGAGATCCACCTCAGTGGTTGTGATAGAAAAAGATCACCCTTGCTACCTTAGAGGTTCTTGGTTGTCTCTGAAAACCCTTAACTGAGTACATTGGTTTGAAAATTTCCATGGTTACTTCAAGTATAAGTAATGAAAAATGCACTAAGGGTTTAATAGGGAATTAATTTCCTCCATTGTATTAGTGGGGTTCTCCTATTATAAATCTCCTGTCAGTTTCCCTTCTTTTCTTCACATAAATAATTTCCTCATCGCCCTTAGGAAATGTTTGGGGTTCATCTTTTCACACTTTTGACAAGTGAGATGTTGAAATTTCATAACACCATTATATTTCTCTCTCAGACCTCCATAATGAAACTCCACTTTCCACTTTTTACCCCCATGATACACTAGATATTCTCCGATCTCCATTTCAACTTTGAGAGTACATTATAAAATTTCTTCATAGCCATCAATGTATCAGATTATGAGAGATTTTTGTAAACTAGGATTTATCCCATCAAATAAGCGGTCAAGATTGTACTCGGGGTATTGAAAATGTTGCTTATATATTGTTTGAGTCTTGTGATGCTTTATTCATACGAATAGATAATTTCATTGTCTTTTCTCTAGATGGAAATAAAATCCATTTCTATTTCAAGATAGAAAGTGTGAGGAAAGTTTTTTTCAAAAAACATTTTCCACACATCCTTCTACCCCATCAATTTGATCTCTTCCTTAGATTTTATAATCTTGATTAATTTTCACCAATGATAAACTTATCCCTTTATACAATAAAGGTCTAGTAAAGACTTATATTCCTCAAAACATTGAAGGATATAAAATATCATCTCAATGAATTTGATCCATTGTTCGTACATTAATGTATTGGATGATCTATTGATATTTGGAGGTATTTTTCACATAATGTTCACAATTATAGATTGTTCCTTCTTTGCGGGATTTGGTTATTCCTCTTATTGAAGGTTTCTATTCAAAACATGATTTAGATGAGATAGTATCTTCATAATTGTTTTAATTCCCACTCCCATTTTGTTGATCATCTCATTAGGGAAGTCTTCACATTGCCCTTAACATTGGTTGTATACATGATTCCTCTTGTTTTTGTCCATTTTCTAGTATAAATAGAAAATTAGTAATGATTATTTTTAAACTATATAACAGATAAATGAGAATAAAATGAAAATAAAGTGATAACATATAAATGAAATTTATTTCTTAACTTATGAATTTTTAGGCTTCAACCAATATTATCTAGGATCTATTTCCAAAAATAATAATCCTATGGTACTTTTGTTCCCTTGATAATGGTTCTTAATGAGATTTTTAATCTTCAAAATAATATCCCATGGGAGTTTCACGCTAGGATTGTAGTAATTACCCATGTCACACACCAGTTTTAGATCGAGTCTAGATTAACGTAGTCTTTTCAGGTTTTACCCTTATGTACATCTTTTGTAGAGCCACATCTAGTTCCTGTATCCCGACAGGGAATTATTTTCTTGAAAAACGAATTACTCTATGTTTAAAAAAAATTAGGTATGTTTTATTCTACTTATATTTATACCTAAGGCTTTCAATATAGTTTTCTAATCATAATACCACAAATAACTAAACTTTTCTTTTGATACCAACTATAACAACCCTTCTCTTTATTACATATTAATTCATGGTTTATTACATAACCATACATATAATACAACTTGGAAGATCAAGAAGAATAGTTTAATTGAGAATTTGGTACATTTAATAATAACATAAAATATTAAATTGATTATATTTACTTAAAACCTCGTTAACATTCTAACACATAAAATTTTATAGGATAACCTGGGGATGTACATTAGAAATGGGTGAGCTATAAAGCCTTGTAAGAGAATAAAAATGAAATATCATGAAGAAATTAATACATGTCACATAATAGGATTATCATTGGGTCATAAAAGGGGTGAGAATCATAAACATGAATAATAAGGAATGATATAGCATAATAACATAAAGGAAATATGGGAAATGTGGAAACAACTTAAAACACTACATCATAAACATAGGTTAAGGATAGATGCTAAGAAATATTGATGAGAAAAGTCTCATGATTGATTAAGTTCACTCTCTAATACCATTCATGATATCTCATGAGACTAAACCATTATCCAATTCATTGCATCAGAATATAATTTTTGATGCACCCATCACATTCATTTCAATCTCATGATTAACTGTTCCATATAGATCCTACAAAATAGATTCATTCGTGTCCATATTTCATTCCAAAATCAAATAGTTCTGAATGCATAGATGTAATTCCCAAAACTAAGAGGTACATCTACATAATTTTTAACACCATTGATAGGAAATGGGTATGGGTATTCACTTCACACTTATTTGGAATCTAAAATCATGATGAAATTTTGGAAGTATAATAACGTCACCAAAATAATCATGAAATGGATTTATGATAAAGAAATGGGTATACATTCATTTTTACATAACATGTACAATAATATGGATATGGAAAAAAATATCCCATAAATAGAAATTTGAAATATCTTGAATAAGGTAATGAAGAAACTTTAAAAAAGAGGAGAAGGAGGGGATCCCTAACATTGAGAGTGTGACTCCAAATGCTTGGGAGGAGCTTCTTGAGATAATGTGGAACTTTTGAAGGAATCTATATATGGGAGGGTAGAGTAAGGAAATACTCCATATATTTTGAGTGAATTGAAATTAGATCATGGTAGGTTTTATATAGGAAATGAGTGGGGAATTATTTATCATTTCTAAAACATAGGTATTGGACTCTATATAATAAACTAAACAAAACCTGAAACCTTCCCAACAAAATTTCCCTTTATTTATACCAAAGGGGAGTGGTTTTCATTATTTTATAAGGACACGGGCTTAAATTAATAATATAATAACCTTGTTATTGTGTAAGTGAGTCATGTCCTTACAAAAATATTTTCAAAACATTAAAATATATTATAAGTCTTGGAGGGTTTATAATGAATTTATAAAATTTATCAATTAAACTTGATATTAAATTATTTTAAATTTTAATGTTTTATTTAGTCTTGGATACTTTTAATAATATTTATTATATCAATTTTGGGGAATTATGATTTCATAATACACACCATATATTTTTACCATATATAATTTTTAATCAAAAATTCAACTATCTCACAAAATTATAAATAAATTACCCTTGGATAATTTCATCATTATGATTCCAAAAATAAAATTAATTTTATCAAAATAATTTACTAAATATATGTATTATTATTTTTTGAATAATAGTTTTTTAGACCCTTTTTGAAATAGTGGTTTTCATAATCACAAATCATATAAATTTACAAATTCTAGTAATTCATATATTAAGTTCTAACTCAAGTTAATCTTGTCAATGAATATTTATAATTGAATCAGTTATTTCACATAATATAATACATTTTAATTAGTCAATAAATTATTAATATTTATTCTTCAATGTGTTTACAAGTGCATGTTTACATATATTTATGATTTTTACTCAATCCGGTATTGTTCTGTGTAAGAAAGACAAATTATACGTTTTTCAGAGTCCCTGGAATAGATGGATCAAAATGAGTCATCATTGGTCTACTCATCGATGAGGAGTCACCGATAGAATAATTCACCCACTGAAGAAGAAACTAATGCTCGACTCACCGATAGAAGAAATGACTCACTAATGAAAGAGTCATCGATGGTCAGTCACACTGACAATTTACACGACTTATCGATGGATGAAATATCGATGGAAAGGAATCACCAGTACACAAAGTCACCATTGATGATAGACCAATTATTACAGACCGATGAAAATGAGTCAACAATAATTATGACTCACTGATAGTCATAAAAACAGTCTTTATTTTATTAATTAGAATCTATTTCTAATGGTTATATTTAGAAAAATTAATGTTTTTGAAAATATTTAATTTTTTTTGTAGGACTATCAGTAGATAGTACGTGGTACATTCATGTGGGGAGATCTTCATGCCTTCAAGACCTCGTAGTATTAAAGAATTAGAAGTTGGATTGTGCAAAGGGAGAGTGAAATATTCTGAAAAGTAAAAACAACAGAAGAACTACAATCTCTAGTAACTCTCAAGATTTCTTCTAAATTCCAAGAACTAAAAGCTATAGAATATGGGGATATCAAAAAGGAAACAAAAACCTGTTGAGCTACACTAAACATATTTTGAACAAGGAATATTAAATTGTCAGACATCTGGAAGCTAGATTATAGAGGTTTTGATACTTTGTTTTGAAGCCAACATCTAGAACAGGACTCAAATTCCATTTCCACGACATCAACCAAGTATAGAGATTCTGTGAATAACACACGAAAATTTATAAACCTCTCTCTACATCATAGCTCTATTGTGATTATTTGCTTATAATTTTTTAGAAGTGTGTGTATTTGTTTTAAAACATACATTGTCTCATGTGAATTGCTGAATGATACTTGATATCTTCAAACTCACTCTCATTATTATCCTTTGTACCCCACTTATAATAGTGGAAGAGGTACAGTGTGATGTGATTGTTTCTTTTCCAACGAATAATTGTGGTAGAGGTTATGTGTGACCTGGGTAGCCTTGTGTGCTATTGTGAACCCCAATCTAGGGTATGGATCAATGTGTTTATTAAATTAAACTTCATGGTGTCAGGTGATCACTATGTAGAGAGGAATAAGTCTCATCTTGAGACTAAACCTCTTGTTTATATCCATTGCTCCTTTTCCTTTTAGTTTTAAGTTGTGTTTATTAAATTTTACATAAAACTGAATTTAACTTTTTCGGTTAGTTTAGAAAGTGTTTATAACTTTTTTGAACCATTAGGTTAGTTTCAAATGTTATATTAATATTTAGATAAATATAGCTGATAACTAATCAATCTTCTGTGAAATTAATTTAACTTTCAGGAATTTTATAATTTCACTACAAACAGACATTGATTATATTTTTAATTGGTGGAAATTATCAAAAAACCAATTTTAACAGAAATTTTTATAGATACTCAATTCACACCCCTCTCAATTAATAAACTCTGACCAATATTTGATATAAAAAGGTAGACATATATATATAAATGAAAAATTTCAGTTTTCAAAGCCTTTTAAAATCTTTTCCAACTGTGATTATAGTTGTATTTAAAAGGTCTTAATGTTTTTTGTTATTTATAAATTTTTATCTCATTGAAATCCTTTTACGATTTAAATCATGGAAAATTGTTTAGAAGGAGATGCTATAAATAGAAAACCTTTTTTAATGGAACAATCTATTCTTAGTGGAATCTTAAAATAAAAATACTTCTTGAAAGCATGGGATTTGAAATCTGTACTACAATTAAAAATAAATATGCAATTCCTTAAATAGCTAGAAACACTTGGGATAAACCTACCAAGACTGCCTATAAAAATAACTATTAAGAAATGAATTCTTTATACTATATACTATGAGATTAAGAGTTTAATCGAATTTTTTTATTGTAAAACGTCCCATGAAATTTGGGACACTGTCTATTTATCATGAGGGAACATGTAATGTTAAAGAGATGAGATTAAAATCCTATACTATTAAATATGAAAATTTTATAATGAAGTTTGATGAATCTATTTTTGATATGTATTTCAGGTTCAATGAAATAGTAAATACAACGATCTCCCTCGAAATAGAAGTTATATCAAAAGAACAAATCATGCGGATTCTCTTGTGTTTATGTGAGAGATGAAGATGAACCTCTATCTCAATTAGAGAATCACGTGACATAAGAAAATTACCTGTTAAAGAAATCATTGGAAATCTAATGATGTATAATAAAGAGATGAATGTTATCAAAGAGGAGTATGATGAACCTAAGAGGAAGTCTATAGCTTTCAAGTCTACAAATTCTAAGAGTAAAGGCAAACAGAAAGTTCAAGCTACTATTAAGAGCATAAGTAGTTAAGAATTAGCTTCAAACGGTGATGAAGAAATGGACATGTTATCCAATAGATTTTGAAAATTTTATAGGAAAAAATAAGTTTTTCATAAATCCCAACTACAAAGGAAAGTATGATAATAAGGGAATTTGGAAAAAGGATTGGAAGGGAAATGATAAATCAGAAGAGATAATATTCTACGAATGTAAATGGAATGGAAATGTCAAATCTGACTTTCCAATGTTGAAATAAAAAAAGAAGTATTAAAATAAGGAAAATAAATATATGAAATCAATGAAGGACGCATAGAGTTCCTCTGAGGACATATATAGTGAATCTACTTCTTCCCATGATGATAAAGATGACATAGAAAATATGTGTTTTATGAAAAACACTTCTGAGGTAACCTTAGACTCTCATGTTCAAAATTATTATTATTATGAAAATGAAAGTGAAATTGAGAATATGACAAATAATTAATTATTTGAATATTGTAACATGATTGAAGAGACACATAATGAATTAAAAGATAAATATAATTCTTTAAATAAACAACATGCTCTTAATATAACTACTGAATCTGAAATTACTATTGAGAGAGAGAAAAATGATCAACTATTAAAGGAAAATAATGATCTAAAGTTATCTAATGAGAAATTAAATAAATATTTAGAAACTTTTACCAATGGAAAAAACACCCTAACTAAAATTATTGGTAAAACAATATCTCTTAAGTACGATTTTGGAATATGATATCAACTAAGATAAAAGAACTTATCAAAAACACATTTTATGACCAAAACTGGAAAATCTTCCTCTTTATTCAAAAAACAGAATTTTATTGTAAGTTCAAGCTCTCAAAATTCTTTTACTGCATCCAATTCTTCTGGACCAAATAGAATTTATATTTCAAATACTCTATATTCTACTTATAGAAAACACATAGGACTACTGTGGGTTCTTAAATCTTTTATTGATAATGTTTGGGAACCCAAAAAAATATGGGTACCAAAATCATTTCTTGGATGAACTATTTTCTAGGTAAACTTCCTAAAGAGTTCCAATAGCAATATGTAGTACTTAGATAGTTGGTGTTCAAGACACATGATGGGGTACTAATGAAGCTTCGAAAATCTCATCAAATTGATGGTGGACATGTCATATTTGATGACAATGGTAAAGGAAAAATCATCGACCTAGGCCAGATTGGTAACCCTAACTCAATTTCAATTTCCAAAGTACTTTATGTTAATGGATTAAAGTATGACCTTCTTAGAATATCTCAACTGTGTGATGATGGTTTCAATTTAAAATTCAAAAATAATTCATTACATGTTTTTTATTCCAATAATAACTTAGTATTTATTACTCTTAGAAATGATAATGTATATCATATAAATCTAGAAAAACAAGATTCAAATAATGTTTCTTGTCTAAGTTCCTTTTACAAATATTTTTGGCTATGGAATAGGAGACTAGGAAATTTGAATATAAACTCCCTTAGGAAGTTGATCAGAAACTTTTTAGGTAAATACGTTCCCAAATTAGAGTTTCTAGACAATAGGTTCTGCAATCCTTGTCAAAAAAGAAAGAATTATAAAATCTATTTCAAATTAAAGAAATATGTTACTAATTCTCAACCTATCGATTTGGTTCACATGGACTTGTTTGTAAAATATATAGATTAAATTCAAAATGGGAAGCACTATGTTTATGTTCTTGTAGATTAATTTTCTAGGTATACATGGACCTTTTTCTTATCTCACAAAATTTAAATTTCTCACATTTTACCAAGTATGATAGGACTATATAAACTCTTAGTGGACGTAAAATTAAATCCTTAAGAAGTTAAAATGTCCGTGATTTTGAAAATCAATACTTTGAATTCTTTTTCTCGCAAAAATGGATATAATCATAACTTCTATGCCCCTAGGACACCTCAATAGAATGGTGTAGTCGAAAGAAAAAATAGAACCCTATAAGAAATTGTCTGATCTATGCTTAATGAATATGACCTACCAATTTACTTCTAGGTTGAATCTATTAATAGAACTTGTTATATAATAAAAAGAGTCTTAATTAGACCCAACCTTAAGAAAACTCCTTATGAGTTTTCGAATAATTGGAAACCAAAGGTAAATTATTTTAAAGTGTTTGTGTATAAAGTTTATATAATAAACACTAGAGAAAATCTAGATAAATTTTCCTTCAAAATTGATGAAGAAATATTCCTTGGATATTCAATATCAATAGGCATTTATGTAGTCCTTAATAAAAGAACCAAATTTGTGGAAGAATCTGTTCATGTAAAGTTTGACGAAACAGATCTATATGATCCTAAAATATCACTAGAAAATCATAAAGAGGATATGTCCAATCTGTACATTACTAAAAAACCCTCAAACCATCTGGTAAAGGAATCAGTGAAAACTTCCATTTCTAGAAATTCTCTAGAATCTAGACATAATGATCAAAAACAAATGATGAACATGAAATATCGAGTCCTACTTTTACCAGAACAACTAGAAACCTTAAAAACCATCAATTAGATGTTGTTGTTGGATATTTAGACATAGGAACAAAAAATAGATCTCCTTTGAGAAATCAGGTTGGACTTCAAGCATTCATGTCTGAAATTGAACCTCAAAATATGAATGATGCAATCAATGATGAATTTTGGGTGATGGCTATGTAAGAGGAGCATAATCAATTTGAAAGGAATAAAGTATGGAAGCTTGTTGATAGACAAAAAGATACCTTAACCATGGGAACTAAATGGGTGTTTAGGAATAAAGTAGATAAAGATGGAAATATAATTAGAAACAAAGGTATGTTGGTTACACAAGGATATAATCCAGAAGAAGGAATTGATTATGATGAAACCTTTTCACTAGTAGCTAGGCTTGAAGCTATTAGAATCTTACTTTCCTATGAAACACACTTTTATTTTATACTTTATCAAATGGATGTCAAAAGTGAATTTTAAATGGTTATATAATTGCGGATGTATTTTTTGAACAACCCCAAGGTTATACAAATCCCCATTTTTGAAATCAGGTTTTCAAATTTTCAAAAGAATTATATGGTTTGAAATAAGCTCTAATGTCTTGGTATGAAATACTAGGTAACTTTCTTATTTATAAAGGTTTTACAAAATGAGTTTCAGATCCTAATTTTTTTATAAAAAAAATTTCTAAAGAAGTTTTAATAGATCAAATATATTTAGATGATATTATTTTTTGATCTTCTAAAAATTATTTATGTAATGTTTTTTTTAAATGATGCAACTTGAATTTGAAATGAGTTTGAGGGGTGAACTTAAATACGTTCCTGGATTTAAAATATTTCAAAACCAAGAAGGTATTATTTAAAATAAATGTAGGTATAATAATGATCTTTTGAAAAGATATTTCTTAGATAGGATTAAGAGTAACAAAAAAACTATGAGTTCTACATGTAAGTTAGAACTTGATGAGAAGGGAAAATCTGGGATCAAACTGCTTACAGAGGAATGATTAGGTTTTTGATGTACTTAACGTATAGTTGGCCAGATGTTATGTTTAGTGTGCGTATGTGTGCCATATTTCAATAAAATCCTAAAGAGTCTCATTTAAATCTTGTTAAAAGAGTTTTCAAATACCTTAAATATACAACTAATTTAGTATTTTTCTATCCTTATGGAAAAATGTTTGATTTGGTTAGTTATTTAGATGCTGACTTTGGTGGATGAAATTTTGATAGAAAGAGTACCTATAAAACATTTCACTTTTTGTGAAAGTCTCTAATATCATGGTGTAGTAAGATATAAAAATTTGGTTGCATTATCTACTATTCAAGCAGAGTACATTTCTATTGGTAGTTGTTGTGAACAAATTTTTTTGATGAAACACACTTTATTAGACTAAGGATTTCAATTCAGAAATATCCCCATAAAGTGTGAAAATATAAGTGCTATTAACATCTCTAAAAATACAATTTCTTATTCTAGAACAAAACATATCGATGTAAGACATCACTTTTTGAGAGATCATTGTCAAAAAGGTGGTATAACTCTTGAATTTATCTAGACTGAGCAACAACTTGTTGAAATATTCATCAAACACTTAAACTCTGAGAGATTTAACTACATCAGACATGAACTCAGAATGATAAATCTCAAAAGTTTATCTGACCTTTTTACATAAGAAAATTTTGTTTATCTATCAAATCAATCAGGTGAAACTGATCAGGTCAAACCAATCAAGTGAAACTGATCTATCAAACTGATCTGCTAAAATCGATATATAAAAATGATCATTTCAAACCCATCCTATGATGTCGATCAAATGGAGTCGATAGTATAATACCGATCGAGTGAAATTGGTTTTTACAAGGACCATTTTGCAAATTTTTCTTTTTTAAGTGGAACAACACAGTTTTATCTTCTTTTTACCGATATTAAATTTTATGTTTTATGAATTAAAAACCTTAAATGATAAATAAATTCAATCCACTTCAATATTTCACCTCCCTCAATACTTTTAAAAATTATACCCTTTCACATTATACCTCTCTACCCACGACCTTTCGACTCCCTTTGATCCTGGACCTTAAGAAATGGAAAGGACTAAGCACATGATGGAAGGACCAAGTGAGTCACCATCAGCTAAGCATAAGAACGGTGAGTCTAGTGGTACTGTAGGTTTTGGGAAGCCAGGTTTGTTAATCGGAGTTATAACTAGTGAGATAGAATTGCCTTATGAATTGCTATTTTCCAGCAAATCTCTTTTGCTGAGAGTGCTGGAATCCCAAGGTTGGATTTTTTGGTTTTCAAATAATGGGAGGAATTATTATCCCCAAGTAGTATATTAATTATATCTCAACATAAATATGTCTTTGGAAGGATCTAAGTAATCAAGGATGAAGTTATTAGTGAAGGGAAAAGAGATTCATTTTTCTTTGAAAGAACGTGTTGAATGTTTGGAGACGCCACAAGAGGGTATCTATGCTGAATACCATGGTAATATTCCTCCAAAATCAGAATTATTTTTATATGAGGATTATTTAATGGAATCGACTAGGAATGAATAATCTAGTAGAGATGCTTCCGGTGAGTTGGATAGAGGGGCAATATTTCTATTTATGTTAATTCAACATAAAATCTACCCAATTAAGGGAGACATTGTTGTTGTGAAATATTAGGATGTATTCCTGATTTATCTTTTGAGGAATGGGGTAAAGGTGAACCTTTTTCGAAACCTAATGGTACATATTTTTGATATGATAAAACCCTCCAACAAGGAAACTTGTTTTTACTACCATATAATGATCTATGAAATGCCAAATAAGCTGGGTTGTGTGGAAGATGTAGATGAAGTGATTAGTTCCTTTAGTTGATTCTACCTTCACAAAGAAATTTGAAAGAGTATGATGATTTTCTAAAACCCATGGAAGAAATTTTGGGTAGGATATGGGGAAATATTGTATGAGTATTACAATCCTGTTGACCATCCTACCATACCAAAGGATCAAGATGATATCTTCATTAAACCTAGAGAAGAAGTGGTTTATTCACATGGGGAAGTTTTGTCTATGATACCAAGGGAAGAAGGGTCTCCTATATATGAAAGGAGTGATCTGGATATTGTTGACAGTGTATTATGGACCTGCCATTCCACCTTTGGAGTTACCCTCTCAAGAACCTCTATTAGGTGATGAAGAAGAGGAAGAGAAACAGGTCATTGGAGTGGAAGGATGTGTAAGAAAGTTTGATGATGAGGGTGATGATGATGATGATGATGCAGATGAGGAAGATAATTCTGATCATGTTAGTGACTCATTAAAGGCGGGACAACAAGTTGTAGATAGGTCAAGTGAGGAATCTATGCATGGAGCTGATGATGGAGCTAACAGACAGGAGGATGATGATCTTGTCAAACAGGATTCTGTTTCTCATGCTAATGGAGAGACGGGTGAGGAAAAAAGGCATGACCATCCCAATACTGAGTATCAATTCATATTTTATAAGATAAATGAAATTATTTATGATGTCCAAGAGGAAGAGGCTGAGGATCAGATTGAACCTATCCCTCTGGTTGAGGTAGTTCCTAGAGTATTTGAAGTGGATGGAATGCATACAAAAGGTCATGTTAAGTTAGTTCCAATGCCTATAAATGTTGTTTTGGATAGTGTACAAGAAGAAGAAGATGATGATGATGATGATGTGATTTTACCTGAGCCTCATGGATGAAGAATCATGATTGATACAGTGAAGCCCAGACACTGTACATGTACTCGTGAGTGGAACATGGATCCAGGTTAAATTCTTGTTTGGATTGGATTATAACTCAGATAAGGATATATAAGCACCTCCTCCTATTCCACAAGAATTGTATGATGTATAATTGAATAAACCTACTTCACCAGTAGTACCTATTACTGGTGATCCTATTGTATAACCAGTTCCTAGTGACTATGTCACTAAGGCTAATTTAGAGAAATTCAAAACTGATATCTTTGTGTCTGTGAGAGACTCGTTTGGAGCTATAAGTGAAGCCTCTACTTCCATGAGAGTTTCATAGGCTTATGCTAATATAATTTCAAGGGTATTGATCAAATAGATTCAGCCTAATCTCATTAATACTGCTGATACAACCATTAGACATAATACTCTACTGAGAGAAGAAGTTAAGTGGATGACTAATGAGTTGAACTCTCTGACTACTAATTTCAAGACCCCTTTTAGTGGTGTGATGGAGGTTATTAGGAACTTAGTGACACATCTAATGATTTTATATTTTAATAAATTGTAGTCAGAGCTTGGAAAGATGATCTCTGATCCATCTAGGTCTAAATGTAGTAGGGTTACAGCTGCTGATATGGAGTCTCTCAGGGTTGTGATGGTGGAAGAACTCAAGGTTCTTCAGAGTGATTCTGATAAGGAAACTCTTTACAAGGAGCACAAGAATATTGATCATGTTTGAAATACGGTGAGCCAATGTACTAATGAATCCTTTACTGCTCTGAAATAGATTAGAGAAAAGGTGGATAAGTACTTTTCCAAAATCTATACAAAGTATGATATGATCAACAATTTCAAATATTTTTCTGAAAATCTCAATATTCCTCCAGTAAAAAAATATTTGAAAAGTAAAGTGAGTTATTTGAAGGAGTTTAATCCTAATTTATAAAAGTTTTAGGCGAAGAAGGATGACTTGGAAAAGGAAATGTAGTATGGAGGTGAAATCATTAATGATTTCCTAAAGCTTTTAAAGCCTTGTCTGCATGTCCAAGATAAGGCAATTGTGATCCCAGCATGTGCTTCCATTAGACCTAGCTCTATGAGTCCTACCTAGATGATTGTATCTCATGCCCTTTCTCAAATTCGACCAATGATTCATGAGAAACCTCAAAATTCATATTCTATCAGAAAGAAGACACACTCTTGCAGCCAATGTTCCTACAAGTGTTTCTATTCCTGGTGTTTCTATTCATCCAGCCCTGCCTACCACCACACAAAAACCTTCTGAACCTACTCTTTATCCTTAAGAGAAAGTAAATGCACTTCAAACTCCAAAACCTTAGTTGTGGATTGTTTCTTTGATAGGTCTTTGTGCTTTGTATTTTTTTCTTGAGGATTGTACATTTTGAACGTTAATGAAAATCTGTTTGCCTTCCCTATGTTTCAAATATTAATTTTGTTATTTATTTTTGTTCTTTGTCATTCTCTTACCCTTTTTCCTAGTCCCAAAATTGGGGGAATTTTCTAGGCCTAAATTCTTTAATCTATGGGGGAAAAATATTTCATAGGGAAAATGGCATGTACTCAACATAATATATATATATATGTATGTATGTATGTATGTATCTCACCTCTGATACAAACTGCTCTAATGGAATGGTAGAGCATGAATGTGTTCTAATATAATTTCATATTCTATATATATATTTCCTCCAATACACTAATTGGGGGTGGATCTTAAACGGAAAAACCTTAGTCTTATTGAGAATTCACATTCCTCATTGGTATGCTAAGTCAAGTAATTTTTATTCCTTAACAATTTAATTACATTACTTTTTCTTATCAAAAAGGGGAAGATTGTTGAACCCTTTGTGAAATAGTGGTTTTCATAATCAGAAATCATTCCAATTTACAAATTCTAGTAATTCATATATTAGTTTATAACTCAATTTAATCTTGTCAATTAATATTTATAAGTGAATCTATTATTTTACATAATATAATACTTTTCAATAAGATAATAAATTAAGAATATTTATGCTTTAATGTGTTTACAAGTGTATGTTTACATATATCTATGATTTTCAATTAATCTTGTAGTGTTTTGTGTATGAAAGACACTTTATAAGTTTTTCATAGTCCCTGGCACCGAGAGTTCAAATGGAGTCACTGTTGGTCTACTCAACGATGAGGAATCACCGATCGAAGAAGTCACCGATTGAAGAAGGCATCAATTCTAGACTCACTAGTAGAAAAAATAACTCACCAATGAATGAGTCATCGATGATCCGTCACACTGAAAGATTAAGAAACTCACAGATGGACAACATACCGATGGAAAGGACTCACTGGTTCATGGAGTCACTGTAGTTGACTGACTCATGATGACAGACCGATGCAAATGAGTCCCCGATTCTTATGACTCACTGATAGTCATAAAAGCTGTTTTTATTTTATTAATTAAAATTTATTTCTAATGATAATATTTAGAAAAATTAATGTTTTTGAAATTATTTAATGTTTTCTATAGGACTCTCAGTAGATAACACGAGGTACATGCATGTGGGGATATCATCATGCTTATTGGACCTCGATGTATAACAAAAATACAAGCTGGATCGTGAAAAGGGAGAGTGAAATATGTTGTAAAGTAAACATAAAATATTAACTAAAATCTCCAGCAACTCTCGATATTTCTTCCAAAACCCATGAACTCAAAGCTATAGTATACTAGGATATCAAAAATACAAGAAAAACCCTCTAAGCTACACTGAACAACTTTGGAACAAAGAAGCTAAACTTTCAGACATTTGGAAGCTAAAGTATAGAGGCTACCGTACTGTGTTTTCAAGCCAACATCCTGGAAAAGACTCAAATTCCATTTCCACTACATCAATCAATTCTTGAGCTTCACTATATAATACACAATATGTTTCTAAACCTCTCTCTACATCTTTACTCTATTATGTTTATTTTCTTAAAATTTTTTAGTAGTGTGTGTACCTATTTTTACACACACACTATATCCTATTGATAACTGAAGGATACTTGACATATTCAAAACACTCTCATTATTTTCCTTTGTATCCCACTAAGAATAGTAGAAGAGTTCATGTGTGACTTGTTTGTTTTTTTTCCCATGAATAACTATGGTAGAGGTGAAGTGTGACCTGGATAGCCTTGTGTACTATTGTGAACCCAGATTAAGGGTGTGGATCAAACTATTTATTAAATTAAACTGTTTGGAGGTAGGTTTTCACCATGTGGAGAGGACTAAGTAACATCTTGAGATTGAACCTCTTGTTCATATCCACTATGCCTTTTCCTTTTATTTTTTAGCTATGATTATTTCATTTTACATAAAACTAAACTTAACTTTGATAGTTAGTTTAGAATGTGTTTCTAAATATGTTGAACTAATAGGTTAGTTTAAAAAGTTATACTAATATTCAGATTAGTATTCCTGAGAACTAATCAATCTTATGATAAATTAATTGAACATTCATGACTTTTATAAATTCACTAAAAACTGACTTTCATTATATTTTTAACTAGGGAGAATTAAAAAAAGAACCAATTTTAACAGAAATTTTTATCAATACTCAATTCACCCCCTCTTGAGTATTCTACTCCGACCAACATAATTGATATATTCTGAGAAATTCTTGGTTTTTTACAATAACCATTTTTGAAACCTTATAAAAATTAGATTTGACTTCATAAAAATTTTATGATCATTTATATTTAATAAAAATTATTTAATAATAATATTTAAATAAAATATTTTTCATTTCAAAAATAATTTAATTCATCAAAATTAATTCCTTATATTAATTTGAATATATCCCAGAAATACAATTTGTGTTTTAATGTATCAAAATAAAAATAAATTATAAGGTGGTAATAATAAGATGAAAATATATTTATTATTCTATAAAATATACATATTCATATTATTAGGTTCTTGATTCACATCCTTTTAATACAACAAAAAAACACCCTAAGGGTAATGTCCATGACAGTGAGACTTTCATGGGATGGTTCCGCGTACATGGTTTGGATCATGATCTCGATAATCTTGAACTTCTCTTGTAAATGGTTTTGTTTATGCAAGAGTAATTTGACCTCAACTAGGTCTTGGTCAAGGGAAATCCCATAGATTCTATCTTCCTTACAATCTTTGATAAATGGGATTTATGGGGTATGATTCTATTGGTAGAGGCCATCATTTCCTTTCTCTGTATTAATTGGATTTTTTAAAACCCGGTATTTTTACAATTCATATGATCACTGTTCAACGACTATATTATCAATAGTTATGATGCTTAATAGAATTTTAAATCTAATAGGATACAATAAAAAATCATTTGTTTTTTATAACCATAATACTTAATAATACATTTAATTCAATTACATGGAGAATTTTATTTATAAAATTTTAGGTTGTTACAGGGTCAACCATCTTTAACCTTTATCCACAGAGTATCTAGAAATCATCGCATTATAGATAGTTCATCATTGCTCCAAGATTATATATTTGAAGATAATTAAACTATACACTACCCAGTTTTATACCTGTAGTGCAACAATATTGGACTGAGCCTCAACTGTTCTCCATTCATGTTACATGGAATTTACAAATCCACAGTACAAGCGTTGAACAAATGGAAAAGAAAACCTCATATGGAAATCCTAGGTTTCCCTAAAGAAGAAAAGTGAGAGAGTCATATAACCTCATAGGAGTGTCTGTTTTTAAAATTGGAATAGTGCCTTCTTACACCTTTATCCCAAATAAAAGGTTCCATCGTACTATTTTTTCATTTATAAATCGATGTGAGGAATAGGCACACGATGTGAATCATGGTACCTCCCTATATCATGGTCACAACATCCTCTAATCTAGTGTTTCCCAAAATTTCTATTTTCTATGACCTATCATGTTGTTAGACTTCATCTAATCATATTTGACCCGGGATGTTGTTTTTCCATGGTTGTGGTTGATCCATTCTAGCTACCTCATGGTCGTATTCTAGCTATTGCAGTGCATACCTCAGGCTGGCATAATTTTATACTTCTTAAAAAACTCCTGGGTAGAAAATATGAAGTAGATTCTTCCCAGAATTACCCAAAACCTTCAATTACTCTTTCCAAATCTATATAAATTTTTTTCTAAAATTAAATAAATAAAAAAATATAAAATTACAAGAATGTATATAACACCCCAGGATTTTAAATTATATTTTCCCTTAAAACCTAATGTGGTCAATAGTATGCTTCACATGAAATACTGAACCAAAAAGAACCAAGAAGAATTATATAACTATTAAAGTATTGTCATAGATTTTATATGTAAAAATATAGGAAACCTAATTATGAAATATGTGTATAAATAAAAATAATGTCCATTATTAATACTATCACACTGATAAAAAATCAATTTGTGTAGATAAAAAATAAATAAGACTAATTTATGCATAAAACATATCCTTAATAAAATTTGGATTTATGAAACTAAATGTATCGTAGATAAAATATACTATTTATGTGAATAACATATTAACACAAATTTTATTATTAACTTATAAGAAATAAGAATAATAATAGTTAATATTTTAAAAGTTTATTTTCTTATGAAAACACTTTTCATTATATTTTTATATTTTTATTCAAAAATTATGTTCTAAAAATTTTGAAATTTAATTTCATAAAATTAACATCATTTTTTAATTTATTATTTGAAATTAACTTAGGTTGATTTATTGTATCTTTATATCATATTTTAATTTTATGTGAATAGTGAAATATATTTTTTTTACTAATACTTTAATGGTTATAACTTTATCTTGAAGTATGTATTACATAAAAATTTATAAAAAAATATTATAAAAAATATTTATTTAGGTAATAATGGAAAGGGCTAGATTACGTTCTTCTAAGCGGGGTTTATTGTAAGGGTTAGAAATGTTCAATAAAGAGGGAGTAAATATAAGGGTTTTTTAAAACACGATTTTCATTCATTGAGTAATAATGATTATTCTCTAACATCCTTGTTATAAATTGAATAATTTTATGATATGATTTTATAAAATATTTTTTCAAATTTCATTTATATGGATTTAAAATTATTTCTCATGAATTGATTTCCAAAGGATTGTTACTTAAAATATTTTGATATTCATAAGAATTTCTTTTCCACGATCATCAAATCCATTAGACATGTTTGATTTTGCACATCATGTTTTCTATTATATTATATAATTAATACCCAATTAGAATTTATTATTTCTAAAAAATTTATTTTAGGGGATTTTTAATTTTTTCATAAATCCCCCCTTCATAACCTTTCGATTCTATTGTTACCAAAAATCACAGTGGGTTTCCTTCTCAAATTATTTTTATGGAGACATATTTCTCCATATTCATATAATTTCATTTAGATGTTATGTATACTGACTTTTTGATATATTATGAAATGAATAACTTTTTCCCATGTAATTTTAAGTTCAATTTCAAGTTCTCCCTTTCAGGGATTTTTGATTGAATGCTACCTAATCTGTAAAGGATTTTGATAACATAAATCCCATTTCATTGGTATATAATGCATCTTATTGAAAATATTTCTTCCGGAAAAAGATTTTATTTCATGGGTTACATTCTAAATCCTCACATATTATTTTATATTTTGGGTTTACATTCATGGAAATCAATTATGGATTTTTTTCATTCTTAATCACCCACTATGTATAGGAATGATTTTCATTCCAATGTCTTTCCTCTATGAATGACCTATTTTTCATTCCTTTAATTGATTTTTATTCACCTAGTAATTCATAAAATTATTTATTTCAATAAATTATTGGCTTAAACATAAACCCATTTATCTATATGGTGTTAGTTTAATGGATTCTTTCATAGAAATTAATTCCATTTACAGATTACATAAATATATACAATCAGTATACTTTTCATTTAAATAAGATTTTTTTTGTTTACTAAGATATGTTGGATATATATTATATAGTATATTCATTCCATTATATGATGAATGTATTGGACTTAATTAGTGATGGGTTGGTCCCACAAAAACCCCTCGTTGCATCAGTAGATCTCATGTGATATACTAGATGAGGTATTTGGTGCATTATTACCCATTTATTTAGATGACTTGGTTGTGATGTTAATAGAATATAGATGCATTAACAAAAGGCCCTAGATGTATGTCAGTTCTTGGAATAAGGCCCTATCATGATTGGAATTTTACATTCTATCAGTACACAACTATTTACTGTTTTCCATGTGATTATTTAAATTATTATGTCATCTATGGATTTCTTTCAAGATAATGTGATCAGTTATATGTAATTATTTGATTATAATTTACTTCCTTCCATATTATTCATGACTTTTTTATTCTATGATAGCTTCTAGTATACACTTTCCCTTACTAATAATTTTATCTCACCCTTCTTAGGTTTCAATTTCTCTGAGTTATAAAGAAAATTTTTTCACATTATCTTTCTAGAAGAATTGTTCAAGTGAAGAAATTATGGGAGATTTTGAATAATTATTTTGTATTTAGTAGTTTCTTATATAGTTTGATAATATTCAATTAGTTTGTAAAGGTAAGGTATTTATTAGTTAATTTTATGTATTAATTCTCTAAATATCTAAACCTAAAAGTTTGTGGGATTTTATGTAATGAAATATTATATATAAATCATGTTTATATAGTACAATTACATATGGATACTACATTTGGTATCAAAGACAGTATATAAAGTATGTTTTTTCAAAACATAATCTTAGAGTGTGTTATTTAGGGTCATACAGTTGGTTTTAGAGTATATTTAAGATATTTGTAGTGACTATGATGTTATTAATTGTGGATAAATCGAGAGTTATAAATATCATCAAGTGTTGATAAGTTATGGTTGGTCATAATTTCAAGGTATAGATAACCCTTCAAGTTTGTATAAAGGTTTATGTTATGGTAATATTGAATAATTTATTTCATTAGGTATTAGGATTATATAATATTATAGAAAACTTTAAGGATGAGTCAAAATATATGAAAACATCAGAAATTTTGTAAAAGTATGGAGTTTTTGGTCTCTTACTAATTGTATCCCTTTTTGGATAATCATATGAGGAAGCAGTTGTGACATAGATGCACCAAGGTGTAATCGCCCTGAAAGATGAATGTGGAGTATCAACCTGAACATCAAATTGTATATAATGATTGAGAATATGATTGCACACCCTACCAGAAATCCCATGGGATATTCTTTGGAAATTGGCATGATCATTACAAACAATTGTGAGTTATTGAATATATTTAGGTCAGAAAACATATTAGTAAGACGATAATGGATAACCTAAGTAAAACTAAACGATTTATAGTTTAATCCAATAATATCATAGTAGAACAAGATATTTTATAGGGTGAAATGATGGTATCGTAGGATAAGCATTATAGGATTGTGTTTTTTGTAATGCCTCGACCCTAGAAGCCCAGAGTCGGTGCATTATTACATATCATTGGCATGATCACAAAAGATCATGTCTTGAAAGACCTATTAGTTTAGTAGCCTTGGAAGTACTAGAAACATTCATAAAGTTTACATTACATCATAAAATGGAAACCTACAACAACATTGTTTCCATAAACAACATTGAGATTCCATAGACTATCCCTACAGGTCATTTATAACATACTTATTCGCATCATGGGAGAAATAAAACATAGAAAGGGGTGAGCTCTGATGCTCAGTAAGGATAACAATATAGCGGAAACTTTCATAAATAACCATAAACATTTAAGGAAACGTATAAAACTAAAACAAAAGCCTTTTCAACATAAACTCCATCATACTATGGAAAATATAAATCAAAATAATACCATTTGCTTACTCACATGGATATTATACGAGTCGAATAATCACATGAAATATCAATAGCCACTTTGATAATGATGGAATGCATAATTCCAGACTTCATAACCACATAATCAAGGCCTTGTTCCAAGACATAAAATAATATTTTTTTCAAGGCTTTATGCCAAGACACTAGTTTGTCTAATGAGACCTACCGATGCATCTAGGAGCTATAGAGGGCTCTGCCCATCACTTACTAAGTCCAATGCATTCCTCATATGAAAAGGGTTAATCATAACATAAACCATCGTATTGAAACTAGCATAAAAATGTAAATACTTTATCCATAAACCATGAATGGAATTAAATAACACATCCATAGTCAAACATATCACAAAATCTTCAACATAATATGGATGTTTAGTATCACAATAAATCAACTTCAAACCAACTTATAGTCCATGAAATGATGTTGACATAGATGAAATCAAAAAAAAATTAGAGAAATATCTATTTCTATTTTGAAATCATTTAAAAGTCATGTAATTATAAAATAAAACATTTATTTTTCAAAATATTTATATAATCATGTAAGAGAAGCTTAGACGTTATTATAACGGTGGAAAATAGACGCACCCTCCATATAAGTTAAAAATACATTCTTACCTTAATTTTGTCGTAAAGTTAATAAAGTACCTCATTTGGAAAACGACGGAGAGATTCCTTTCAAAATATATAAGGTAAAATAAGGGTATAAATGACTTTAAACCATTTTCTAGTAAATAGAAAAAAACATTTGAAATACATTTTTAAGAAACATGGATGCAGATGATAAAGAGTTCCCAGTAGATAATTACCTATAGACAATCTCAGATAATGAAGAGATTGTGAAATAAAATAGTACCTTGTACTTTTACTTGGTTGAGGGTAAATTAACCTACTATATAATAGTTAAATCATAGTCATTAAATTATTCAAGAATCACATACATAAATATGATATCACATATGATCTTATAATATTGCTTTGTCAAAAATATTTTATTATTATCGTCATTTCAGGTGTTAACTTACTCGTTTTCTTTTATATGTTTTGTTACATAAGTTGTGTTTGTTATGGATAGGTTGTATCTTATTAATATCCAGAATGATATCATGTCCTTAATCATTTTTAATCATTAACTGAAAATTAGTCTTGAATGGTTACGATGGGGAAACGAATCTTATCGAGTTCGTGGAGACGGTATTCCGTAAGTATGCACAAGCAACAATATCATTCATTTGATATTAAAATCGTATATAATTGGATGTCATATCATATATACAGATTCATTACCATGTTATATTTATTATTTACATCATTTATACTCATTATTACACTCATCCAAATGATGAAGTGTTTGAATAACAAACATCACCATGATGTGGATACGGTAAGCCGTATATACGCACGTATAGTTACTTTGTTATTTATTGGAAGGATAAAACAAATAATATGGTTTTACCATTTTTATAATAACATCAAAGTATATATAAGATAGTGGATTAATTATTTTATAATGTAAACAACAAATAAATAGGATGTGGAAGAAGAAAAGAACTTGAAAGAAGTGATGAAATATTTACCTCTTCTTCAAGTTCTTCCTTTTGATTTGATCAAAAGGGCTCCTTAGGATGGCTTTCTGACTAAAGTAAGGCCTATAGGATGACTTGAGGGACGTTTAGAGGATATTGTTTTAGGGTTTGGATGATCCAAAAGGCTTTGAAGGTGTGAATTTGAGAGAAGGGGAAGTGCCCTTTTAAAAGAGGAGTGAGGGGCACCTTAGGAAAAACTTAAAATATTATTTTATAATAAATTCATATTCGGTTTATAATGGCTCCAAAGTGACTTATTTAGAGGATAGGGTAGAGATGGGTCTAAATACTTTCAAAAAATAGATTATATACAGGTTTAGGTCACCATATTAACCTTATCATGTATATTTAACTCTTACTTAAATAGTTTGACATTTACTAGGTCTCTTTGTATTTTTATATTATATGGTTAATAAAATTACTATAAAAAGAAAAGTGAACAAAAAGTGGTTAATTATTAATATATATAACCTTATCTATGTTATTTGGACGAACCATATATTTTTATGAATATAATATCAATTAATAATATAATATTTGTTTTAAAAAACTCTTTTATGTCAATTTTGACAGTATTTGGAAATTGATTTTTTTGGAAATCATAACAGCATGATTACTTAGAAAAAAGTTAATTAAATAAATATTAAAATGTCATATTAACCTATAAAATTATTTTAATTCATCAAAAGTCTTAATTTACATTTATTTGGGTTTTTATATTATCAATTATTTTAATCTTTCATTAATACTGTAATTTCTGCATCATCATTGTTTCATAAATCAATTAAATTATTTAATGTATAAAACATATAAATAAAATACCATTATGTAGGAAATATTTTTATATTTCTAATGAATATTTATAATCGAATTTATCTTATGTAAAAACCAATATTAAAAATACTTTATTTATTAAATGTTGAATTTTTACTCTTTTAACTCTTCTTTGAATTCAATAATAATAAATGTCCTAATCTAATCCAAGTGGACCTAAAGGATCATAGTTTTTTCGTAAGGTTGTTTTTGGTCTAATTACACCTATCCAATAGAATTAGGACATGTTTTAGGGTAATAATAATATCATTTTAACCTTTAATTACCCTATTTACTATTAACCGTGGTAAATAAAAGTCAAAAGTTAGTATTCACCAAAAATTATTTTCATCTTCTTGAAACAAATTTTACATAATGATATCAACCATGTATCTAGGATTTTTTTAATTCAACTCACAGAAGTGGTAAAATTATGTTTTATGTAAATTTGCAAAAGCTCCTAGGAGTTGGGTTAAAGACAGTAAAAACTTCAATAAAATTTTTATATATCTAAAATTAATATAAAATTACTCCAATGAATTAAATTGAACATATATAGGTATTATGTATCTATTTTTACCTATAATAAATATAAATAAAATAAATAATTATTTAAATGAAATGTCGGTTTTAAACAATATCTTAGTGTGTTTTCACTATTCATCAAAAAATGAATGTTTTCAGAAAAATACCAAAAATTCACCCTAAGATAATTTCAATATTCCGAATCCAAAAATGAAGTCCATTTGGAAAGATAAAATTTATAAAATTTTAGAAAGTTTGTATTACTATTCATAACAGCTAGTTTGATTGATTGTGGTGTGTTAGAACTCGAAGTTGCGTACAAAACACGCTATTGTATTATTAATAGAGAAGTGTACCAGGGATGATTGGGGTGTTACATTATCCTCTCCTTCAAATAATTTAATCCTCGATATTTCTAGAATATTACTGCAAAAACAGACTCAGGTGGTTCTTCATCATAAGTTCCTCGAGTTCCCATGTTGCCTCTTACATCTTATGTTTTCTCCATAGAACATTTACCAGACGTGTCGTCCGATTTCTCAACACTTGTTCTCTGGTATCAAGAATCCTGACGGGCTCTTCGCAATATGATCAACCGGGTTCCAGTTCTAATTCCTCATAGGTGAGTACAAGCATTGGGTCAGGCATGTATTTTCTCAATATGGATACGTGGAACACATCATGAACTTTGGAGAGACTTTGCGGCATTGCCAAATGGTAAACTACAACCCTAATTCGTTCTAGAATTTTGAAAGGACCAATATACATGGGACTCAATTTAACCTTCTTACCGAAACGTATAACACCCATACATGGAGATACCATCTTGAAAACATGATCACCGACTTGAAATTCCAAATCCTTCCTTTGATTATTAGCATAGATCTTCTGCCTACTTTGAGCTGCTTTGATGTGGGTTTGGATTACCTTCACCTTTTCCATCGTTTCCTTTACAAGTTCTGAGACTACAGGTTTTCTTTCACCAACATCATCGCAACAGGTTCATGTGTGACATCTCATTCCATATAACGCTGCATATGGTGCGATCTGAATACTTGAACGGAAGCTATTGTTATAAAAACAATTCTACCAGAGGTAAATATTTATCCCACATACCTTGAAAGTCATGTGAGCATGATCTAAACATGTCTTCTATGGTTTCAATAGTCCGTTCTGATTTTCCATCAGTTTGGGGGTGGTAGGAAGTACTCAAAGGAAGTTCAATATCCCGGGATTTCTAAAGACATTTCCAGAATCTTGATAAAAAACATGGATCACAATCAGAAACAATCGATAGGGGTACTCCATGAAGTCTCAAAACTTCATTAATATATAGTCTTTCTAGACATTCAAGAGGCGGATCTTCTCTTATAGCAAGAAAATGTGCTGACTTGGTAAGACAATCAGTAATGACCCATATTGCATCATTCCTTCTAGGAGTGTTTGGTGGTCCCATGACAAAGTACATCATAATATTATCCCATTTCCCCTCAGGTATGGGAAGAGGTTGCATGAATCCTCCTGGCTATTGCCTTCCAGTTTTCACTTGTTGACAAACCATACATCTTGACAAAAAATTAGAAATATCCCTCTTTATTTTATCCCACCAAAAATGTTCCTTAAAATCTATATACATCTTAGAGCTACCATGGTGTATAGAGAAATTGGAATTATGAGCATTATCCAACAATTCCCTTTTTAAATCAAGTACGTCGGGAACAAAAATTATCTTCCCAAATTTAAAAATACCATCTTCATACACAACTGATGATATCCGGATCGAAGGTCAATCTTTGAAAAATATTGAGCTCCATGAAGTTGGTCAAATAAATCATCAATGCGAGGTAGTGGATACTTGTTCTATATAGGCATAGCATTGATCTCCATGTAGTCAATGAAAAACCTCATAGATCCATCTTTCTTATTAACAAAAATAATAGGGGAACCCCGTGGAGAAACACTAGGGTGAATAAATCCTTTATTACTAAATTCCTCTAGTCGTTTCTTTAGTTCCACTAATTACACAGTGTCCATTCTATAAGGGGTACCTGATATGAGCTTTGAACCAGGAATTAAGTCAATGGAAAACTAAATTTCACATTCTGGAGGATGTCCAAGTATATCCTTTGGAAACAAATCAGCATATTCTTGTACAATAAGTACATCCTCTATTCGAACATTCCTTTCCTCAGGCAGAGGTATTTCATTCTCTTTATCCCCAATAATTGAATTTAGTTGAGCTACTGGGGGAGGATCTAGATAATAATCAGGTGGTGATGTTTTTTCTCTAAAGATAAGGTACTCCTTATCATCATCGAAAATTGTAACCTCCTTATTCTTGCAATAAATGTCGCATCATGGTCCGAAATCCAATCCATACTGAGGATTATATCAAATTCAATCATGGGTATAACGATGAGATCAGCATATAAAGAACATTTATATGCTCTAATGGGAACTGATTTACAAAACTTTTTTGTAATGATACTTACCTTAGGAATTTTGACTGACAAATCCCTTGTTAAATCAAATTATAAATATCTAATTTTCTTATCAAACTCAGAAGATATGAAACAATGCGATGATCTAGAATCGAATAAAGCATTGGTTAAACATGAGGAAACCATTAAATTACCTACCCCCACGTCTTTAGGAGATTCAACCTCAATAGTAGTGATAGCTTAACCTTGAACTTGATCCCATTTCCTTTTCTGTGGTATGTTTCACTGACGCTTAGGACAATCATTTTCATAATGTCCCCTTTCTCTACAATTGTAGCATTAAACATTAACAATCTCTTTATTCCCCTTGAAATCATGAGCTTGGTGGCCTTTTCATCAGACTTGTAACAGACTCCCATTCCCTTTAGACAAGTACCAGGGTGTTTCTTCCCACATTTAATGCAGGATGGATATTCAACTTTTCCCCTCTTCCCCTTATTTCAATTTACAGAGTGTTTTTGCAGATCTTATCTTCTCTTGCTTTTCTTTAAAGTCGTGAGAATTAGAGAATTATTTTTTTATCTTGATAGCACATGAGGCAATATTTTTGTATGACAAGAAACATTGTGAGACGAATGCTCAAAGGAGAAATGGTTTTAACCCCTAAAATAAATCATCAACCTTACTTCTTGGGTTACGTATATAATCTGCAGCATACCTCACTAACCTTGTAAAGTTAGCCTCATACTTTGCGACATTCTCATCCTCCTTTTTCCCCAGACTCAGAAATTTTCTTTCTATATCTGCTCGATGGTCATGAGGAAAGTATTTTTCTAAGAAAATTTCTTTATACTCCCTCTATTCGATATTTGATACTTCATTATCTTCCTTTTTGTTTTGAAGTAATGAATGCCATTGATCAGCATCTCCAATGAGGTGGTAAACTTCCATGAAAACTTTTTCTCTTTCGCTACTCCCCGTGGAGTAGAATATTTTATCAAAGTAATTTATCCATTGATTAGATACTAGTGGATTTGTGCCCACATTTAATGTTGGTTGTTGTTTCCTGATGAAGCGATCTAACATTGATCCTTTATGCTGCAGATCAGGGTTCCCCATATGGGTATGTTTATTATTCATAACCTGAGTGAGTTGTCCCAGTATAGTGGTAAGCTGATCAGCACCAGTTGTATCACCATCTCCACTATGATTATCTTGAGTAGGAGGGAAATCCCTCTATGGATTACGTGCATTGATACGGTATTCATTTCTTCCACTATGCTCCATTTCTAAATAATGTCATACATTAGATTAGTTTATGAATCACAATACATAATCTGAAACTTGTAAAACACATAATATAAATTGAAAAGTTTATGGATATAATCCATAATCATAAAAAAATTATTTGAGGAATTATATACTCATAAACCCTTAATAATTATTTGTAAATAAAATGAGAAGTGTCCTAAGCATATCCCCCAGAAGTGTCATAACCAGGAGTGCATCAAGGGACGTTGTCGTGCACCGGTTCCCATTCAAGTCTAGATCAAAGCGGTGTTTTTGGGTTTTACCCCTAGGTAAATCTATTCCAGAGCCTCCTATACCTTATCGTATCTAGTCAAGGATTTATTTCTCGGAAAACTCACAAAATCTCTACGTTACCAAAATTCTAGAAAGTTATTATATATTAATCATCAATGTATATCTTAGGGTAATGTTCTCTAATCAAAGTTTATATAAATCTATTTTCCACGGTTTTTACTAAAATTCCTATGATACCACCTATAATGCGCCGACCCCAGAAGCCCATAGTCGGTGGATTATTACATATCATTGGCATGATCACCAAATATCAAGTCTCGTAAGAAGGATTAGTTTAGTAGCATTTGAAGTACTAGATACATTCATAAGGTTTACATTAAATCTTATAATGGAAAACTACAACAAAATTTTTTCCATAGAAAACATGGATATCCCATAGACTATCCCTAGAGGTCAGTCATTGAAGTGCACTGTGTTGCATTTGTTGTCAATGAGGTATGTTGTTGTCAAGGAATGAATGAATGGATGTCAAGGAGGTTCAATATGTGAATGACAAAGGATGTGATGGTGATGGTGATGAAGTAGAATGGCCATGGTACTAAGATGCATGTCACTTAGGAGATTCACTAAGTGACATAGGAGATTATGGTTGAAACATTATCTATGGATATCAGACGATTGTAGAACTGATCTTAATGTTTCAATACTTGTATCAAGATGATACTAAGTTACACCACTTGAAGAATGGATGATGATGGAGTATCATCATTACATCAGACGATTGGTGAGCTGATCTTTAAGTTCAAAGAACTTGTATCACCTGGATACAATGTCACAACAATGTTTGAGGTCCATGCATTGTACTGACAATGCATGAGGAGATGATGACGAAGAATTATAAATTGAGGAGTTGTTTCTAATCAAGAAGATTAATGTTTGAATTCTCAAGAAGAATGGAGAAGAGGAAAGGGAGAAGTGGCATTTGGCATTTGAACTTGGTCACTTTGTTTTTACACAAAGGACTTGTTCTACAAAGAAGCAAAAATTAGGCCACCAAGGGCCAGCCTTAAGGGTTCAACCCAAGGCACATGTGGGACTAGGTCACCACGCCCAAGGGGATCCCATGGGGCCAGCCCGAGAGAGGCCGGGGCCGTGTTTAAGCCCCGAAGCCATGCGGTGATGAAGCACGCGCAGCATGAGCACGAGGAGCCCGCTCGAGGATGCATAGTGGGCGCCAGTGGCGCGCCCGCAGGGAGCAGAGTGGGTGCAGAGCGCGCCCGTAGGGACAACACGGTGCGGGGCGGCACCGTGGAGGAGGAAGTTCAATTGCTGAGCTGATGGGAGTGCTAGGTTGATAAAGCGCGAGAAACCCGCGCGCGGTTTCGATGTGGGATGCGGAAAAAATTCCAGGAGCGAATCCTGGCCGTCCGAGTGATCGCGCGGCAGATCTCGGCCGCCCGATGCATCGCGCCATTCACGATCAGATCCAGGCCGTCCAAAGATCTGATCCAATGGCCTACAAGGCGTCTCCTTCCTCGAGCTCAGCCGAAGGCTCCCCGCGAGCTCCGATCGAACCAGGAGAATCCCGAGACATGTTTTCGAGCTCCCGGCCACCGCTGATCGAAGTAAAGCCACCATTGTGATCGTCTGGCCATAACAAACACATTCATGCATCAAAATATGCTTGCATGCAATGAGATGATGAATTCGGTTGAAGCCTAAGCAAACCGAAGGTGCGAGGCGTTGAAGAATTTGTGTTTTGCATGGGATGACCAAAACAGAGGCCGTGCATGCGTTCTAAATCGCATGCACGAGGAGGAATGAAAAAGGAAATTAAAAATGAGTTAAGCCGCGTGAAAGAGAGGAGAAAAAAGATTTTGGAAATCTTGAAAACCCGAGATATTTGGGAGTTTGAATTTATATCCCACGCGGATGAACCGAGGCCCTCTGCCTATATAAAGAGAGGTCGAGCCCTCGAGGAGGCTTGCTGATCCTTTGTTGAAAATCCGGAGTCCCGTGAGAGCACCTTTGCCTCGCGAAGAAGAGAATGTGCGCACACTTGCGCGGAAGTACAGCCCGGAGCTCCCCTAGCTCTGTTTGGTTCCTTTTGCGCACTTATTGCGCGAAAGAAGAAAGGGGAAGTCCCCTGCGCGCACCCCTTGCGCGACAGGAAGAAGGCAGGACAAGCGCATTACTTGCGCGGCACTTTCCCACTCTCTCTGCCCGCGGACTTGCGTGGCAGGAGGTACTTGCGTGGCAGAGGTTGCTCTTGCACCCTGCGCGTTCGAGGTGCCCTCACACCTGAGGGCTTGCGCGGCCCGTTGCACAAGACACCCTACAGGCAGTGTGTGTGCAAGAAGAAGTAGGAGGCCAAGGCTTGAACACTTGTGTGTGAAAAGTGAAGAACACATAGTGTGTGCAAAGAAGCAAGGAAGGCCGTAGCCTTGGGTGTGTGTGAAGCAAGAAGGCCACCATAACTTTTGTGTGCAAATCAAAGAGGAGGCCGTAACCAAGTGTGTGCAAAACAAAGAAAAAGTTGTGTGTGCACCAAGTGAAGACCACACATTTTGTGTGTGTGAAAAGTGATGGAGGAAGGCTAAAGACTTACCTTAGTGGTGTGTGTGCAAAGAGCAAAGAGGCCAAACCTTAGTGTGTGCCTAAGTGGTGTGTACACACTAAGAAGGAGAAGAAGAAGGATACCTCACACTAAAGTAGAACACACATTTAAGTGTGTAACCAGTAAGAACAAAGTGTGTGAAGGAAGTGAGAAGGTGTGTGCTAAAAAGGATTACACCCTTTGTGGGTTTATCACACCAAGAAGAAGGAAAGGGAAGTGCATGCATGCACGCGCACACTGAACAAGCTTAAATCAGTGGTGTGCGTTTGAGTTGACCAAGACTGAAAGTTCTTGAAGAATATTTTGAGAAGGCCATGCAATCATTGCATGAAGAGACAGAGTTGCCATGAACTTAGTGCGTGAAGTTGTTCTGATGTGATACTAGACCAGACTGGAGTTATAGATATCAGTTGTCTGAGTATTCAGTAGTTGAAGAGAGAATCCAGGTCATCCTTAGAAGAAGGTGATAAATCCTGATCAAGACGAGAAGACCTGTTCACCACAAGTGATCAGAAGAAGAGCAAGGCCAGCAGCCTTTATCCCAGGCTGCTGAGGATACTTGAAGAACTTAAAGTGAAGAAGAGCTACTCGTGTGACTCGAGGAGCCAGGAGAAGCCCCCTGTGAGACTCAGGGTGGAAGAAGTCTTCAGTGGGATTCTGAAGCAGGCCAGTAGGACTCTGGTAACACTGTGGGACGCAGTATAAAGACCCTCCTGTGGGACTCAGGAGAGATACAGTGGGACTCTGTATCGACCATTGTAATACTAACAGATTATAATGGGAGAATCCATGCTGGGAGAGCATGGCAAGGACGTAGTCCTTTGGTGTCGAACATTGTAAATCCTTGTGTCCAGTGCCTTTACATTTACTGCATAATTCGTGGAAAGGTGAGAGATACAAGAAGAGTGGATCGAGGCTTTAACTAGCCATAGAGGTTTAATTGATAAGAATCAATTAGTAAAATGTTTTAAGGGATCACTGATTCACCCCCTCCCCCTCTTAGTGATTCACACTGATCTGGGCACTTCAATTGGTATCAGAGCGAGGTTGCCTCTAAAAGATCCAAGGGAGTCTTTACTAAGTGCAGATTTGAGGAAATGAGTGACCAGCCTCAAATGGAGATATCTGCCAAGACTCATAAGAACAGAAAGAAGAAACAGGCCAAGAAGATGAAGAAGATGGTTGCTACAAACAGAGAAACACCTTCTATGGAAGGTACTGTGAAAGTCACATCAGATGACAATTCCTTCTATCATTCTTCTGATGAAGCCTGCTCTAGCTGTGATGAAGTTCGAACATACGATGATCTTCTAAATGCACTCAAATATCTTCAGAAGAGAGTCCCCAAGGAAGTGGCAATGTGTATAGCTACAGGAATCCTTGATCTTCAAGAAGAAAAATTACATCAAGAAGATGAAGCCAATTCACTGGAAGATCAATTGGCAAAAAGGGTTGGCATAACCAACACTCTCAGAAAGCTGGTGAAGGCTAAAGATGAAACTGTATCTCTTTGCAATGAAAGATATGAAGACACTACTGAAGAATTGCAAAGAAGTCTTTCTGAGAAAGAATTCTTTAACATAATGGTCAAATATGTTTTCCATGCACTGGAAAAGAGGCACAAAGTTTCAATGAATGTCAGAGATGCTCAACTTGAAGAAAAGTCAAATTGGTGAAGGAGTTGGACAATTCATTGCAAGAATTGAAGAAGGTGCATGAAGACCAGATGAAACAACTGGTGGAGAATTGGGAAGGAAAGCTAAGAACTGTTGAGGATGAGAAGAACTCCCTCAACATGAAATACTTAGAACTGGAGGTGATATTGAAACATCTACAATCACCTAAAGCTGAATCCTCCCAGTCAGCTGGAAGAAGACATGTTGCTACTCAAGTATTCTTTGAGCAGGATGATTCTAAGAGAAAGACATCCTCTAATAAAAGTGCAACATCTTCTAGAAAGAAGGTACCATCCATACCATCTTGTACTGATGCTTCTAATTGTGTTTCCACAAAAAGTGCAGGATGGAAGAATAATTCCAAACAAATATGGATGAAGACAGTAAAGAAGCAGAGCTCTCCTGAAACAGCACAACAGGTCAAGAAAAGTACCCTACAATCAGAAGGACTGAAGAGGTCAAGATTCGTGGGACAATGCTGGTGTTGTAACAAGTATGGGCATTGTGCAAAGGATTGTTGGTACAATCCACTGAATGCCAAAGCACAGAGGAAGCCCATGCCAAGGGGGAGCAAGCCAGAAGGAAGGAAGCAACATCCACAGGTCCAGAGACATCTGTTTACTGAAAATAGATTTGGATTACTTGACAACATCTGGGATGGTTGCAAAAGTGGTCAAAGAGTTGATACATATCAATCTCCGAATGTATCCGAAGCTGGAATGAAGACAAGATCACTGAACCTGGCTAAGAGAGATTCCTTGGGAAGCAAGCAGAAGAAAGTGGAAGATGCTCCCAAGAAGAGTTTGAAGAATGAAGAGAAGTCCTTGGAATTGAAATTCAAGAAGGGTGATGCATCCAGAAGGACCACCAAGAAAACATGCTTCTACTGTGGAAAGAAAGGACACATCATGGACCTTTGTAAAGAATCCATGAAACTAAATAGAAGCAGACTGAACTCCAAAAGACAATCATTCCAGAAGAAGAAGGGATTGATTGAAAATAATTTGCCTAAGAGAGGTAGCTTAGCAGCATCCAAAGAACCATGTGGAACTTCCAAAACTGAGGCCACTTTTCCAAATGATTTACTAGTCATATGGCCAAATCAATTGCAACTTGCCAAAGATCTGCAAAAAGCTTAAGATAAAGTTCTGGCAATTGCTAAGGAAAAAGGGAAGAAGAAGATTTCACATGAAGATGTGTTGAGATCCACACCAGCACAAACATCAAAGAAGATCAGATGTGCAAGTGTGAAGAATGGTGAAAATGGGACATCTCGGTTGAGAGAATCTTCTCAACCTTGTTGTTCACATTGATGAACCAAGGAGGTTCCATCTTATTCCCTTATACTATTGGTATTTACATGTGCTGACATTGTAGGGAATTGAAGATGATGATCATTCTCAACTGGAGGATGGTTTGGACAGAATGGAGTGCACCCCTTGAGGGGGAGCCAATCTGGAGAAGATGATGTTCTGAAATTAATATCATCTTGAGAAAGTAGATGAAAGGGGGAGCTTTATCTTTGCACCTGAACATTCTAATGTGTTTTGTGAAGTATGTGCAGGATTCAGCAATTCATTGTTATATCTGAAAAATTTCAAACCCTTAAGCATGATCTCACATGTGTTGAGAATTATGGACAACTTTGAATTCCTTGGTCATATCACTCTTGTTTTCTACACCGGGTTAGCCCAAGTAGACTTAGAGCTGATTTACTAAAGGTTCTTTGCTAAAGAGAACATGTGACATCATCCCTCTCTCAGTGTTTTTCAAGAAAATGCTTTTATAAGGGAGGATGAGATTTTTGAAAGAGAACCACACCACATCTTTGCATTTGATTGCCAATAAGGGGGAGAAAATATTGGCACACATATTGACCCATTCATATGTGCTGAAGAAGTGTATTGACAACAAATACAAAGGGGGAGATTGAAGTGCATTGTGTTTCATTTGTTGTCAATGATGTATGTTGTTGTCAAGGAATGAATGAATGGATGTCAAGGAGGTTCAATATGTGAGTGACAAAGGATGTGATGGTGATGGTGATGAAGGAGAATGGCCATGGTACTAAGATGCATGTCACTTAGGAGATTCACTAAGTGACATAGGAGATTATGGTTGAAACATTCTCTATGGATATCAGACAATTGTAGAACTGATCTTAATGTTTCAATACTTGTATCAAGATGATACTAAGTTACACCACTTGAAGAATGGATGATGATGGAGTATCATCATTACATCAGACGATTGTTGAGCTGATCTTTAAGTTCAAAGAACTTGTATCAACTGGATACAATGTCACAACAATGATTGAAGTCCATGCATTGTACTGAAAATGCATGAGGAGATGATGACGAAGAATTATAAATTGAGGAGTTGTTTCTAATCAAGAAGATTAATGTTTGAATTCTCAAGAAGAATGGAGAAGAGGAAAGGGATAAGTGGCATTTGGCATTTGAACTTGGTCACTTTGTTTTTACACAAAGGACTTGTTCTACAAAGAAGCAAAAATTAGGCCACCAAGGGCCAGCCTTAAGGGTTCAACCCAAGGCACATGTGGGACTAGGTCACCACGCCCAAGGGGATCCCA
Source organism: Viscum album (assembly GCA_963277665.1). Taxonomy (NCBI): domain Eukaryota; kingdom Viridiplantae; phylum Streptophyta; class Magnoliopsida; order Santalales; family Viscaceae; genus Viscum; species Viscum album. The sequence goes on from OY728141.1 coordinate 2,068,301,996, forward strand.
TGGGGCCAGCCCGAGAGAGGTCGGGGCCGTGTTTAAGCCCCGAAGCCATGCGGTGATGAAGCCCGCGCAGCGTGAGCGCGAGGAGCGCGCTCGAGGATGCATAGTGGGCACCAGTGGCACGCTCGCAGGGAGCAGAGTGGGCGCAGAGCGCGCCCGCAGGGAGAACACGGTGCGGGGCGGCACTGTGGAGGAGGAAGTTCAATTGCCGAGCTGATGGGAGCGCTAGGTTGATAAAGCGTGAGAAACCCGTGCGCGGTTTCGATGTGGGACGCGGAAAAAATTCCATGAGCGAATCCTGGCCGTCCGAGTGATCGCGCGGCAGATCTCGGCCGCCCGATGCATCGCGCCATTTGCGATCAGATCCAGGCCGTCCAAAGATCTGATCCAACGGCCTGCGAGGCGTCTCCTTCCTCGAGCTCAGCTGAAGGCTCCCCGCGATCTCCGTTCGAACCAGGATCATCCCGAGACATGTTTTCGAGCTCCCGGCCACCGCTGATCGAAGTAAAGCCACCATTGTGATCATCTGGCCATAACGAACACATTCATGCATCAAAATATGCATGCATGCAATGAGATGATGAATTTGGTTGAAGCCGAAGCAAACCAAAGGTGCGAGGCGTTGAAGAATTCGTGTTTCGCATGGGATGGCCAAAACAGAGGTCGTGCATGCGATCTAAATCGCATGCACGAGGAGGAATGAAAAAGGAAATTAAAAATGAGTTAAGCCGTGTGAAACAGAGGAGAAACAAGATTTTGGAAATCTTGAAAACCCGAGATATTCGGGAGTTTGAATTTATATACCACGCGGATGAACCGAGGCCCTCTGCCTATATAAAGAGAGGTCGAGCCCTCGAGGAGGCTTGTTGATCCTTTGTTGAAAATCCGGTGTCCCGTGAGAGCACCTTTGCCTCGCGAAGAAGAGCCTGCGCGCACACTTGCGCGGCAGTACAGCCCGGAGCTCCCCTAGCTCTGTTTGGTTCCTTTTGCGCACTTCTTGCGCGAAAGAAGAAAGGGGAAGTCCCCTGCGCGCACCCCTTGCGCGACAGGAAGAAGGCAGGCCAAGCGCATTACTTGCGCGGCACTTGCCCACTCTCTCTGCCCGCGGACTTGCGTGGCAGGAGGTACTTGCGTGGCAGAGGTTTCCCTTGCACCCTGCGCGTCCGAGGTGCCCTCACACCTAAGGGCTTGCGCGGCCCGTTGCACAAGACACCCTACGGGCAGTGTGTGTGCAAGAAGAAGTAGGAGGCCAAGGCTTGAACACTTGTGTGTGAAAAGTGAAGAACACATAGTGTGTGCAAAGAAGCAAGGAAGGCCGTAGCCTTGGGTGTGTGTGAAGCAAGAAGGCCACCATAACTTTTGTGTGCAAATCAAAGAGGAGGTCGTAACCAAGTGTGTGCAAAACAAAGAACAAGTTGTGTGTGCACCAGGTGAAGACCACACATTTTTTGTGCGTGCAAAGTGAAGGAGGAAGGCTAAAGACTTACCTTAGTGGTGTGTGTGCAAAGAGCAAAGAGGCCGAACCTTAGTGTGTGCCTAAGTGGTGTGTACACACTAAGAAGGAGAAGAAGAAGGATACCTCACACTAAAGTAGAACACACATTTAACTGTGTAACCAATAAGAACAAAGTGTGTGAAGGAAGTGAGAAGGTGTGTGCTAAAAAGGATTACACCCTTTGTGGGTTTATCACACCAAGAAGAAGGAAAGGGAAGTGCATGCATGCATGCATGCACGCGCACACTGAACAAGCTTAAATCAGTGGTGTGCGTTTGAGTTGACCAAGACTGAAAGTTCTTGAAGAATATTTTGAGAAGGCCATGAAATCATTGCATGAAGAGACAGAGTTGCCATGCACTTAGTGCGTGAAGTTGTTCTGATGTGAGACTGGACCAGACTGGAGTTATAGATATCAGTTGTCTGAGTATTCAGTAGTTGAAGAGAGAAGCCAGGTCATCCTTATAAGAAGGTGATAAATCCTGAGCAAGACGAGAAGACCTGTTCACCACAAGTGATCAGAAGAAGAGCAAGGCCAGCAGCCTTTATCCCAGGCTGCTGAGGATACTTGAAGAACTTAAAGTGAAGAAGAGCTACTCGTGTGACTCGAGGAGCCAAGAGAAGCCCCCTGTGAGACTCAGGGTGGAAGAAGTCTTCAGTGGGATTCTGGAGCAGGCCAGTGGGACTCTGGTAACACTGTGGGATGCAGTATAAAGACCCTCCTGTGGGACTCAGGAGAGATACAGTGGGACTCTGTATCGACCATTGTAATACTAACAGATTATAATGGGAGAATCCATGCTGGGAGAGCATGGCAAGGACGTAGGCCTTTGGTGCCGAACCTTGTAAATCCTTGTGTCCAGTGCCTTTACATTTACTGCATCATTCGTGGAAAGGTGAGAGATACAAGAAGAGTGGATCGAGGCTTTAACCAGCCATAGAGGTTTAATTGATAAGAATCAATTAGTAAAAAGTTTTAAGGGATCACTGATTCACCCCCTCCCCCTCTCAGTGATTCACACTGATCTGGGCACTTCAGTCATAATATACTTCTTCTCATCCTGGGAAAAATAAAACATAGAAAGGGGTGAGCTCAGATTCTCAGTAAGGATAAAAATAGAGCGGAAACTTTCATAAATAAGAATAAACATTTAAGGTTATTTATAAAAATAAAACAAAATCATTTTCAACATAAACTCCATAATAATATGGAAAATATAAATCAAAATAATTCCATTTACATACTCACATGGATATTCTACTAGTCGAATAATCACATGAAATATCAATATCCACTTTCATAATGATGGAATGCATAATTCTGACTTCATAACCACATAGTCAAGGCCTTGTGCCAAGACTACAAATATTATTTTTTCAAATCCTTGTTCCAAGACACTATTTTGTCTCATGAGACCTACCGATGCATCTAGGAGATATAGAAGGCTTCCCTTCTCACTTACTATGTCCAATGCATTTCTTATATGAAAAGGTTTAAACGTAAAATAAACATTCGTATTGAAACTAGCATATAAAATGTCAATACTTTACCCATAAACCAGGAATGGTATGAAATAACACATCCACAGTAAAACATATCACAAAACCTTAAATACAATATGGAAATTTTGTATTTTAATAAATCAACTTCAAACCAACTTATAATTCATCAAAGGATGTTGAAATAGATGAGATAAAAACCTTTTTAGAGAAATATTTCTTTCTATTTTGAAATAATTTAAAATTCATGTAATTATAAAAGAAAAAATTTATTTTTAAAATTATTCTTATAATCTTGTAAGGGATGTTTTGATGTTTTTATAACAACGGAAAATAGCCTCACCCACCGTATAAGTTAAAAAAACTTTCTTACCTTAATTTTATCAAAAAGGCCATAAAGTACCTTGTTCGAAAAACAACAAAAAATTTCCCTTCAAAATATATAAGTTTAAATAAGGGTATAAATGACTTTAACCCATTGTCTAGTAAACAAAAAAAATGTTTTGAAATACATTTTTAAGAATCATGGATGTGGATGATAAATAGGTCCTAGTAGAAAATTACGTATAAACAACATCTGATAATGAAGAGATTGTGAAATAAACCCTTACCTTGTACTTTTCCATTGTCAAGGGTACATTAACCTTATTTATAATAGTTAAATCATATACATAAATATGATATCATATGTAGTTGGGGTTTGTCTTAGTGGTAAGCACCCCTTTAATCTACATGAAAAATGGGGGTTCAAAACCCATTGGGCGCAGGTACTGTAGTAGCGGCGTACTGTAGCAACGGCGAGCACTGTAGCGGCAACAGGACACTGTAGCAGTGGCAGAGTACTGTAGCGGTGGTGGGTACTGTGCAGTACTGTAGCAGTGTAGGTACTGTAGTAGTACTATTCACAGAATGGGCTTCGGGCCAAAAAAATGGGTCTACGGGCCATGTAATGGGTAAATGCCCACTGGGCCTTCGGGCTATGTAATGGGTCTCCCTCTACCCAGTAAACAGAGGTCTTTTCTTTCCTTTAATAATAAATGAGGCTTCGGCCCCAACCTATTAAAAAATAAATAAATAAATATTATATCATATATGATCTTCTAATATTGCTTTGTTAATAATATTTTAGTATTATCATCATTTCAGGTGTTAATTTACTCGTTTTCTTTTATATGTTTTATAACATAATCATTGTTTTTTATGGATATGTTGTATATTATTCATATCCAGAATGATATCATGTCATTAATCATTTTTAATAATCAACTAAAAATTAGTCTTGAATGGTTATGATGGGGAAACGAATCTTATCGCGTTCGTGGAGATGGTATTCCGTACGTACGCACGAGAGACAATATCATTATTTTGATATTAGAATAGTATATAATTAGATGTTATATCATATCTAAAGAATCATTATCATGTTATATTTATTATTTACATCAGTTATACTCATTATTACACCAATCCAAATGATGAAGTGTTTGAATAACAAATATCACCACGATGTCGAGACTGTAATCCGTATGTACGCACGTATGGTGAGTTGTTATTTATAGGATGGATAGAACAATGAATATGGTTGTAAAATTTTTATAATAACATAATATTATATAGAAGATACTGGAGTCATTATTTTAGAATGGAAACCACAAACAAAGAGGAAGTGGAAGAAGAAAATAACTTGAAAGATGTGATGAAATATTTACCTCTTCTTTGGGTTCTTCCTTTTGATTTGATCAAAAGGGATCCTTAAGTTGGCTTCTTAAATAAATGAAGGCATCTAGGATGAATTGAGGGAAGTCTAGAGGATATTTGGGAAGGGTTTGGCAGAGCCAAAAGGCTATGAATGTGTGAATTTGAGAGAAGGGGAAGTTCCCTTTTATATGAGGGGTGAGGGGCACCATAAGAAAAACTTAAAATATTATATTATAATAAATTCATATTAGGTTTATAATGGCTCCAAAGTGACTTATTTTAAGTATAGGGTGGGTATGGGTCTAAATTATTTCATCCAATAGATTTTAGATAGGTTTAGGTCACCATATTAACCTTATCATTTATATTGAACACTTAGTTAAATAGTTTCACATTTACCATGTCTCTTTGTATTTTTATATTATATGGTTAATAAAATTACAATAACAAGCCAAGGGAACCCCAAGTGGTTCATTATTAATATATATAACCTTATCTATGTTCTTTGGCCGAACCTTATATTTTTAGGATTAGAATATCAATTAATAATATAATATTTTTTTTTCAAAAACTCTTTTATGTCAATTTTGACACTATTTGGTAATTGATTTTTGTGAAACTCATAACAAAATTATTACATCTAATAAAGTTAATTAAACTAATACTAACATGTAATATTAACCTATAAAATTTTTGGAATTAATTAAAAGTTTTAAATTACATTTATTTGGGTATTTATAATATCAATTATTTTAATCATTCATTAATACTGTAATTAATGCATCATCATTATGTCATAAAAAAATTAAATTATTTAATGTCTAAAAATTATAAATAAAATGCCATTATATAGGAAATAGTTTTATATTTTTAATAAATATTAATAAGATAATTTATCTTATGTATAACCCAAAAATTAAAAATGTTTTAGTTTTTAAAGTTTCATTTTTTACACTTTTAACTCTTCTTTGAATTAAATAATAATAAATGTCCTAATCTATTCCAAATGGACCTAAAGGATCATATTTTATTACTAAGGTTATTTTGGTCGAATTACACTTATCCAATAGAATTAGGACATGTGTTTGGGTAATAATAATATCATTTGATCATTTAATTGCCCTATTTACTTTTAATCGTGGTAAATAAAAGTTAAAAGTTACTATTCATCAAAAATTATTATCATCTTATTGAACCACATTTTACTTACTGATATCAACAGTTTCTCTCAGATTATTTAAATTCAACTCACAGAATCGGTAAAATTAAGTTTTATGTAAATTTTCAAAAGCTCATAGGAGGTTGGTAAAAGATGGTAAAAAGTTCAATAAAATTTTTATATATCCTAAATTAATATAAAATGACTCTAATAAATTACATTGATCTTATATAGGTATTATGTATCTATTTTGACCGAAAATAAATTTAAATAAAATAATTAATTATTTAAACAAATAGTCGGTTTTAACTAATAACTCATTGTTTTTCACTATTCATCAAAAAAATGAATGTTTTTAGAAAAATACCAAAAATTCACCCTAAGATAATTTTGATATTCAGAATCAAAAAATGTAGTCCATTTTGAATGATAAAATTTATAAAATTCCAAAAGTTGGTATTACTATTCATAACGGCTAGTTTGATTGGTTGTGATATGTTAGAACTCGAAATTCCGTACAACACACGCTATTGTATTATTCAAATAGAAGCATACCGTGGAAGCCTAGGGTGTTACAATTTTAATATTCATATGATCTTTTACTCTAATTTTATGGGATATTATCCTAACAATTTTTGTTTTAGTATTTGGTAGCAATTAAGATCCTATGAATGAAGCTCTGAATGTTATGTCACTAGAAACCCTTATGTTATATCATCTAACTAAGGAAGCATATTTTTAATAAATTTCTTTGATAAATTAAAATCAATAAATAATATTGTTAAGAGGTAAATTATTAGTTTGTTGGTATTACCTAAGATAGTGAGGTTGATATCTTATTAAAAATTATATCTTCAGTTATTCATATATTTTATATTCCCTTAAATTACCTTATTAGTACATGATAATTGAAATTGTGAGGATGAAATTTATTTATGTTGCGGGTGGGAGAGAATATAACACCATGAGATTCTATAAAATCTTATCCTTTAAAACCAAATGTGTTTAACAGCTTTATCCACACAAAAAACTAAACAAAAGAAAACTGAAAATATTATATAACTATTAAAATGTGTTTTTATACTATGATGGTTAGAATATAGGTAAAAAATTATGAAATATATGTAGAATTAAAAATAAATTATATAATTAATACTAAAGAATTAATAAAATTCAATGAGTGTAGCTAAAAAAAATAATATTTATTTATGTTTAAAAATCAATCATTTATAAAAATTTACTTTAATAAATTAAATATATAATGGAAAATATATATTATTGATATGAATATTAGATTAACACAAATTATACTAGTAATTTACATAAAAGAAGAAAAATAATATTTCATATTTTAAAAGGTTACATTCATAAAAAAAATTCATTACTTATTTTTATTTTTATTTAAAACATTAATACCAAAATTTGAGAATTTGAGTTTCAAAAAATGAACTAAATTTCTAAATTCAATATTTTTAATTTATCTAAGGATTTATTTTTTATTTTTTTCAAAAATAATTCATTTTTAGCTGAATAGTTAAAAATATTTTTTTTACTAATAATTTAATGTTTAGTACTTTATCATGAAAATATTATTACATAAAAATTTATAATCATTTTTATTAGAAAAAATATATATTTAATGAGAACAATGGTTAATTTAAAACACATTTTCTAATTTATAAAACTAATTCTTAACTTTTTGTAATCTTAAGTAATGTTTTACTCTAAAAAATGAATTTATTCACTTATATTAAAAATTAGTTTTTATAACTTATAGAGGTTAAGAATAAAAAATAGATTTCATATTTTAGGTCATAATTAAATTTTATTTAGTAAGGTAAATTTCATTTTTAGATATTAAATTATGATTACAAACATTAAATTTAATGACCATGATAATGGGGGAAGGGTTATTTTCAATGAATTTTTTATTAATACTGTAAAATTCTTATTGAATAAATTAAATTGAAATATTTTATAAAATGAATTATTAAGATTTTTATACATATATAAAACTATATTATCAATCATTAAATTTTTAATTAATTTTATATAAGATTAAGAACACATAATGGTGAAAACATTACTTTTATAAAAAATAGTTTCTCTATATATAGAATTCTTTAATTTTAAATTATTTTATATTACTTAGAAATTGAGATAGATCATATAGAGATTAAATTTTGGTTTAGAACATAAAAATTTGTAATATGGGTTACCTTATATTTATTTTGAAACAATAAATTACATAGTTAAAAAACGAGTTACCAAGGTAAGAACCAAAATGGTAAAATGGAAAAATACAATGGTAAAAGAATTGAAAATTATTTTAGCAATGCGTAAAAAAGAATTTTATAGGGATTTTTGAAATTATCAAACCCCCAAAAAAATTATTTCCAAAATTTTGCTCTACTGTCACTTGAATAGTTTTTTTTTCCATCATTGAAAAATTAATTTTTATTCACAAAATTCCATTTTCTTCACTTCTAAAAGGAGATCATTTCCACCATATTTATGAACCCATTAAAATACCTTATATTGACCAGAATTTTTCCCTATTATATACTATTATATATCTCACATCCTAGAATCCTTTTCCTTTTCAAAATACCATGATAAGGTTCCTTAAGGTGTTACCCGAGGGAGAACATCCAAAGGGAGAGGTAATGTTCTCAACTGAATTCTCTTAATTGTATTATTATTCTACAATTTCAAAAAAAAAATATCCATTAAATAATGACTAAATAATTATTATTAATATTCTAAAATCTTATTAAACTAATGGAATATCAATTTTCATAATTCCTTCAAATCTATTCAAAAAATGAAGACATCGTCATGCGTACATGAGGACTACTACATGTATGAATACCATGCGTGATTTTTTCTAATTTTTGTACAGTTTTGGTAATAAAATTATATTTAATGGATTAATATTATATTTAAAACATTATTAATTTTTTTATATTATCATCCAATCCATAACTTTCACCTAATCTCTATAAAATGAATGTGTTTCTTGTGCGTACGTGCATACTACCACCTCCATTAATGTGATGTATTTTATTTTTCACTCTAATAGTTTTTTATGCATAAATAACTATTAAAACATATTTTAGAACTTCAATAAAATATAAATAAAGTCATTATACTTATTGTTTTTTATTACAATAGAATCACTTTCCTAACCATACTCACCCATCTATTATAGCATGTTCTTGTTTGGGTCAGTTTCACCACCTATATGCACAATGATAAAAAGTTATAGAATGGAAAAATAGGGAAAACTAATTAATGATGATATTGGAAAGTAATAAGTAGATAATGATCTTTTTTGTTTTTAAAAGATAATAGTCATATCTACCATGTTATTAATATTCCACCCCACATTCATTAAAATTTCTGAAACATTCTCATCATCAACTTCATATCCATGAATCATAAAAAAGATACTTATGAATTGATTTTAGAACATTAAAAATAATTTTATATAATCTATTTATAGACCTAAAAGTATATTTTAATGACTGAAATTTAATCTATAAACAAGAATCAAAACTCTCATTATGAAACTAGTACTAAACAAACAATCAAATCTTATAACATCCAATAATGGAAATAAAATATAACTAACAAATATATTTGTATTAAATGATTATAAATTAAATTTAAAAAAGGTTATATGACTGAATAATGTTCTGAAATAGATGACTTTGAAATTTATTTTTGTATACATGATGTTATAGGACGTTTGACTGAGTGGGATTAATTGTATGTGTTTTTTATAAATCAATTTCCATTCTTTGAGTTATAATGATTATTCTTAAACCCTATTCTTTATGTAGAATTATTTTATCCTCTTATTTTATAATATTATATTTATAATATAATTTTTATGTATTTACAATTATTTCTCTTGAACTCATTTCTAAATTATTGTTACTTCAATTATTGTGATATTTATAAGGGTTTCTTTGTCTCAATTTTCAAATCCATGATACTTGTTTGATATTGTACACAATGTTTTCCATTATATGGTGTAATTATACCCAATTTTATTTAATTATTTATATTAAATTTTCATTAAATGTATTTTAAAGTCTTTACATAAATCCATCCATCATATCCTCTTAATTCAATATTTACCGAAATTCATTTGGGTTTTTCATAAAAAATTATTTTATTGGAGACATGTTCTTGTATTAAATATATATAATTTAAATTACATGGTGTTTATAATACATATTTGTTATATTATACAATAAATTATCTTTTATTCATTGTATATGATGTTAAATTTAAATCCCACTCTTTCATGGTTTTTTTATTTAAATATTACCTAATCTATACTTAATTTTCATAGTTCAAATATACTTTATTTGGGTTATAATGCCTATTATTTTACATATTTCATCCAAGAATTATTTCTTCCTACCTATGATTTTATTTCATGGATTTCCTTCTAAACCCTTTTATACTATTTTATTTTGTGGTATTATGTTCTCATAAATCCATTTCTACATTTTTTCATTCCTAATCTTCCACTTTGTATAGGCATGGTTTTTCTTCAAATTACATTCCTCTATAAATACCCAATATCTCATTCCTTTTCTTAAGGGTAATTATCCTAGACACTCATACATTTCTTAATTTATAAAAATAGTTCACATAATTTTATACCCCTTACATTATGATGTGTTAGTTTGAGGGATGCTTACAATGAAAGTTATTCAATTTATCGATCGGGGACATACTGACAATTCATCTACTTTTTATTTCTATACATATATTTATTATTTAGGAATTTTGGTTATGTATTGTATACTTTATTAATTCCTTCATATGATAAATTCATTGGACATAATTAGTTTTGGGTGGGGTCTATAATATCCCCTTGAAAGATCGATAAGTCTCATTGGAAAAACTAGAAGGAGTTTTGGTGCATATATACCCATTTATTTATATTTATTAGCTTCAGTCTTGACAATAAGTGGATTCCCTGGAAGAATTTCTTAACATTATGTAATACCTTAACACAAATCTTACACAAGTCAAGGATTTTCCATTCTATCACTATAATACTAGTTATTGTTATCCATGTGATTATTTATATTATTATATCGCCCATAGATTTATTTCAAGATCATCTGCTCAGTTATATAGAAATGTTCTATTATCTTTTACTTCCAATCATACTATTAATTCCTTGTTTATTCTATTGTAGCTTTTGTTTTTCACTTACTTGTAGTGATCATTTGATCTCACCCTTCTTATGTTTATATTTCCCTAGGTTATGATGAAATTTGTACAAAATTAAATTTCTTGAAGAATATCATGCGTGGATAATTTTTGGGAGATATTGAAGAGTTAATATGGATTATGTAGTATCCTATATAGTGGAAAAGTATTCATTAGTTAAGAATAACATGGGGTTTATTAGTTAAAATTTTATCTTAATTACCTAAATATTCATACCTAAAAGGTCATGTGATTGTATGTAATGAAGTATTTTATATAAATCATGTAAATATTGGTTATTTATGTCTGGGAATTATAATTGGTATCAGTTATACTATGAAAAGTATGTGTTTTCAGCATTGGATCATGGAGTATAGGTTTTAGGATCTATAATGGAACTTAAAAAATATAGTTATTATATATATATATATAAATGTTAAAGTTAAAAAAACTCCCCCACAATTAAATTTTTTATCCACCAAAGAAAAACCACAACATACCATTCAAAATGGATCCATACTATATCAAGGGAAATTTTTAAATTATCTGGAAAAATTATAGAGTTATAACTGAAGATTTCAAATGAAAAACACACACTAAAAACAAGTGTCAAATGATGCATCATTTTTAATTTATAATTCAATACCATTCCCAATATTCCATTCACATAATTAAATATTTCATTAATACCCATGCCATTAATGATTTACCTCATTGGAATTACATTTCAATCATCACTCAAGATAATATGATATGGAGTTATTCTCCATCTAAAGTATATGAACTCAATAAATAATCTTTCTTGTTATCTCAATATTTATATATAAATTAAACCAAAAAAATAATGATGAATTTTATATTAATTTATAAATGATTCTGAGCTTATAGTTGGGTTCTTAATGATGTAAAAAAATTTAAATCAGAGGGTTAAAGAATATATTTGTGTTTTTATGAATCATTTATGATATTCAAGATAAATATTAACGAAAAATGTTTTATTATTCAACTTCACTAAAAAAATTTACATATATAATTTCTTCCATATTTCACTTAGTTTCAAAAATAACTTGGAATATAATGAATGAATTTTTTCCCTTCTCAAAATGGATTCCTTTTTTTATAATTTATCAATTTTGTTTTGCTTAATTATTCTCTATTTTATTAAACAATTGAGGAACTATGTATGAATTATAAAGGAGGTTTTTGAACTCTTATTTGCCCATATAAATGAATAACCCTTACCCCACACATAATTCATGTCACTCTTATATGATGGTACCATGAAATACCTAACTCCTTTAAATATTACAAATAATAATCCTACAATTATAATAAAGAATAAGGTTAGGAAGGAAAAATAAGTTTTTAATGTATCTTATAATATTGGTATTCAATGGTCTCTAAGAGTTTCAAAAAATATCAAAAGAAAGGTAGGTGTCAAGGTCAAATGGGAAAAAATTATGAATCGATAAATGACCAAATTCATTTTAATGTAACTAAAATTCAATATGAGTTAATAAAATATAAGAAACTTATAGTATCTATTCACAACCTATGTTATATCATGAAATAAAGTAAAATAAAGATGATGATTTAATTTAATTGATACTATTTTAAAATTTAAATAGGAAATTTTTTTATTATTTTTAAGTAATTGTGCCCACTTGCTAATTTTCTTAAACTGTTTTATGGGTAAAAATTTTTTAATGGAATTATATATATATATATATATATATATTGAATGGATTTTTAAAAGGGGGAAATTCTATATTTTATTTGGAATAAATATTGTGGTCCAAGGGATTAACCTATAGGAGTTCAATAAAACCACAGAGCTGTATGGACAACTGTTGAATAGAGGCATTCAGAGGGGAGGTAGGAAGAATCAAGCATAGTCAAATCCCTTGTGAGGGTTGGTGCAGGGGTGGGTGAGTTTTCCAGTAGGTGATAGTACCTAACATGGTAAGACACTGCACACATGTGGTGGGAACATGTTAGAGGAATTCATGGTGTAGGTGGGTACCTCAAAAGGATAATTGATCTATTTGTAATGTTGGTTATTATTTAAACAAGTGTAATTCTATGCTCTACTCTTATGTGGGGTGCATATTTACCAAAAAAAATATCATAACCAAAATTTTATCATCCTACTTATCACTCGGGTTGGATTCCATGGATATAATAGTTGCATTAAATATTCCAATCTTACATCATAGATCGAACCTTTATTCCAGACGAGTGTGATGTGTACACTTCTATTACAATGATGAGCACACATAAATAAATTTTTTGTCTCAAAAATTTCCTGAGAGGATGATTTTATGTTTGAAACTACATTTTAATCGCCTAATTTTCATTGTGGACATTCATATATGAGGTGGTATTATTTTTCATGAATAACTTTGTAGTGTATGATTTGAACTAAAATATGAAGGGTCGTGACTTGGAAAGGAATTGGGTCTGGTGGTTTGCATCAATTCATGTCTTATAATATTTATTTTATTGTAGCATGAGAAGAAGTATTGAAGGATAAATATGGTGTTGCGACATAGGCATCTTATTATACATTTATGGTAGGGTTTCTAGAAGTGTCTTGAAGTTGAGATGAAAAACTCTATTCTATAGTGTTCAGAGCATCTTTGAACTAAATGTTGAGTTTTGTTGGACTTTAATGCTATAATATCACTACATTATATCCTTTTATCAATAGAATATATGTTTCTTAACCATACCTATCTCTATGTGTGATATTAAATATATCTATATAAATATGTTAAAGTTATGAGTGATATATCTTGGTGGATATTGAGACCAAATTAAAGACAGATAAGGCTCAGATAATTTAAAATTTGAAGAATATATAAGATACAATAAGTTATGGATGAAGGAGATATATTTTTGAGGTGATGCCTATAAATTAGGCGGGTTAGATCCTAGAGAGTTCTACTACACATGTATGGATAGAGTCTACTATGGATTCCCTTATGAGTTTTGTTTTATTTTTATTTTATTCTTTAACGTAACATGGATAGCATGAGTGGGTGGGTTTTCCTTCAATTATTAATGATGTAAGGGGATTATTTTAATTAAAGAAATTCTTGTTAAGATTTTATGATGGGTTCTTGCATTTATTACATTCTTCCTATGTATATATCTATCTCTTTTTATTGAAAATGATGATTTCTGTAGTTTGAGAGGGTGATTTATCTTGTGAGTTGTGTAGTAATGCTTTATCAATGACCAATGGGTATGTATTTAATTTATGTTTAAACATGGTTTTATTTTACCCACCTTATAAGTGAAATGAAGTACCATAGAGGTAAAAAATTGAGATTAAGAGGATGGTGAGTGTTTACCCTAAGGGGGTCACTAGGACTTGATTCCAATAACATAGTGTTGATCATATTATTTTTTCAACTCTATTATCTCATGAACCTGAAGTTACAATTTCTTGGTATAACTCATTCTATCACATAGTTTCTTCTAGATAGTTAGTAGTTCCTTTAATTTTATGTTTTAGACATGATTATTCAATTTTAATTTCATCCAAATCTCCCTAGGATTCACCTTAAACTTACCATTTACTACACGTTAATAATGAATTAGTTAATGTTTTATTTGAATTTTAAATTTATAAAAAAGATTACCCATATAAATTAAAAAACCCCCATGTACTGTCAAATTTATAGTGCCATTTTTTTGGGATAGTTTCTTAGGAACATAGAATTATTATAACTCTTAATTTATTTTTAATTATTATATCTTTATTATATTTTTCATTTTATTGTTTTGATTTTCAAAACAAAATTTCAATGCATGAATACTCAACTTGGGGAAATGAAAATAATATCTCTTCAAATACAATCCTATGATATAGTAGAGAATATATAAGAAAAAGAAGATCAAATTATAGAAAATGTTTGGAATAGAAAAAAGGTAATAAATAGATAACCAATAATTTAATGGGATAGATCATGAGATATGAACTCTAATGGAGTATGATAAACATTCAAGCATATGGGTTTGACCAAGTATTATTTTAACACTGGTCACTGCAAACCACTTTGAGATAAAACCTATAATAATAAAAATGATTTCAAATATGATAAAATATATTGATCTACTATATGAAAACTCCAAAAAACACTTTGGGAGTTTCCCTAAGTCATGAGACACATTCTAGTTCAACAATGTCTATAGAGATACAGAAAGGATAATCTTATTTTGATTTTCATCAATAAAAATATTGATAGTGGATCAAGAGTTTTTACCCTTATTCCATTATGATATTACATGAATTGTTAAAACAATTATTGAAATAATTCTTTCCACCCTTTATATAAATGGAAATTTATGTTAATATTCTAAAATTTAATCGACTTAATGATGAACCACTTTATAATGTATGGGATAGGTACAATAAATAGCTGAGAAAATGTACCCATTATGGTATTGAGAGGTGGTTTTTAATTAAATATTTATATAAGGGTTTATATTAGGGAATAAATAAATTGTAAATGTCATAGATCAAGGTTCAAAAATGAATAATTCAACTAGGGAGAGCTTCGAAAATCTATATGAGATGAAAATAAAAAGCATTCATTGTAAATCAGGATAAGGGTATAATAATGGAGTATACATGGTAGATAATAATGAATGTATGGATTCTAAAATTGATTCATTGAAGATGAAAAATGCATGCTACAATGGCCATGAACTATCCTCGAGGTATGTATGTTTAATATACTAATTATGTTGATTATAATATTGAAATACACCATAGGGTGGTGGATACAAGAACAAATGAATCAAGGGTACTAACCAAGATAACCAAGGTTCTAAAGACAATAAGGACCTTATCTTTAAATCCAAATTAGCACATTATTGGATAACTTTTCTATGTTCATAAAAACTACCATATCTACAATCAAGTAATTAAAATAAGATCATAATGATCAATGGAAATCTATAAAAATCATGAATTGTAATTTTTCCATATTACCAATCAACTCTAGGAGAGTACAAATGATTTATTTTAGGTGAGACAAATTTCTAGCCACATGGATAATGGAAATATATCACCTTAATAAGTTTTAAAAATATAGATGATAGTGATACGAAATTCAATAAACTAGAAGATGAGTCATAATAAAATTATAGGAAATATAAGGAAAACTGGAAGGGAAAAAATACAAAAAAAATGAGGAAGAGGTTAGAGATGGAACCCTTACACCTTACAAAATACCAATAATTTTTTTAGAAATATGTAATGATGGATATTGGATGAACGTTGAAGTAAGATACTAGATATTTTTAATGAATTACATATTAGTGTTTCATTTGAAGAAGATATATTGGGCATTCCCATATATATATAATTTATGAAAGATATAGTCCCAAAGAGTAGTAAACATGAGGAATTGGGAATAATACATCTCATGGGAGAATTATCAGTTATGGTTTCAATGAGTCTA
The DNA here is from genome assembly GCA_963277665.1 of Viscum album. NCBI lineage: Eukaryota > Viridiplantae > Streptophyta > Magnoliopsida > Santalales > Viscaceae > Viscum > Viscum album. Next base: position 2,068,318,557 of record OY728141.1, read on the forward strand.
CCGATGAATAAAAAAGATGTGGATGGATTTTAAATTTTTATTAACACTGGGTATAATGAGTTTATAAATTATTTATGTGATCTAGGACCGAGTTTGAACATCATGTCAAACTAAAAATTCTAGAATCTATTATTGGATTATATAAATCCTACTAGAGTTTCTATTCAATTGGGGAAAACTGTAGTGAGATAACTGTGTTGTATTCTTGAAGATGATGTAGTCAAACTAGAGAAATTTTACATTAGAGGAAAATATTAGAGTGGGATGTTGATTAATAAAGGAAATTTCTAATCTTTATGAGAAAATTCTTGTATAAAGAGAGTTCCTTGATTGATTTTCAAAGTCGATAGATGAGTTTAAGGGTCAGTAGGGAATAATTAATGTTTAATATCCATTGAAAAATACTATATTTTAATGAAAAGGAACATGATTTATGAAAATAATGTTAGATGGAAGTTGAGGATTCTAATTTCCAAGAATAAAATGGAATTATATTTAATATATATAATTAATAAATATGTTAAGCATAATAAAATGAGGGTAGGAAATTATTGGAACATATTAAATATAGTGGTGGACTTACTAAAACAATGAGATTTCAGAAAATATTATAGGTTTAGGTTGTACAATAATTAACATTTTATTTTTTAGGATTTTACAAACAATAGTGGATTGGAACACAGGATATTGAGAAATTATTACCTTGAGGAAGGATTATGAAATTATTATATAAGGGAAGAGGACCCATCTATATAGAGGAATGACAACATAGATCATTATTTGGTCTAGATTGGTTAACTTACTTCCAACCATCTATCTTATATAATAAAAAAGGGTGGGGTTGAGCTAAATTAACATAAACAAAATAACATTATGAGAATCAAACTATGTTTTTTATTTCTTTCTATGAATATTTTTTAGGTAGGTATCTTTATTTTTTGTAATATATTTGTATTTAGTTTCAATCCCATTCTATATTTTTTAGATTCAATTTCATAGATTCCATTCACTCAGATTTTGTTTTGCTTTATAGGACCATGATGAATGAAGGAATAAAATAAGTGAAGGGAAAGAAAGAATTTACATAAGGAAACTAGATTAATGATTTTAATTATTTTTTTTATTTTTTCTCCCTTATATTTTAATTTCATGTTTTAAATTTTTAAATAAAAATTACATTCCCTATCATATATTTTTTCTATATTTTTAATCTATGATACAATAATTACATTGGAAACACATGATTCTATGTTTTAGATTTCATTTTTAACAAGGTTTATTGAGTAATATGGGGTAATGAATAATTAAATATAAGAATAAAAGTATCGATTTGATGAATCTTGATTTAAAAGGCTAGTTTATTCCAATAAATAAAATTCCATCATATTTTCTATACATTTAATTTTTTAAATTTAAGTTGAATAATTTGTTATTATTGGTCTTTCCATGAGTTATTAACTATTATCTTACGCTTCCAATTCCAAATACTATTCTAAGCCTAATTTTTTTATCATTTATTCAAATTTATAGAGAGATAATAAGGGAAATGTAACCTTCTAAAAACTTTATTGAGATCGCGAAAAATCCGTGATTGATTAATCTCACATTTAATATAATTAATGATATTTAATTTTAAGACTTTTGTCCTTAAGATCTACCCAAAAGCTTGTATCTTACCTTTAATCCCTTATAATCCATAAAAAAGATTCATATAGAAGATCCACATTACAAAACAATATTTTTCATTCCTACCTTTAATATTTGGGTTTTTCATGATATTCAATAGAATAAGTGTGGGTCATTTATTATTTAGTCAAATGAATTAATTTTATTTAGTAGAAAATGTGAGGTGTTGTTTTTCTGTTGGTAAAAGATTCATATTTATCCTTTATTATGTTTCATTGTTACTATAACATTCCTGGACCTATACTCCTAGATCTAGTGATAAAAATAACATATTTACATATCTAGATTTCATACCATTCAATGTGACCCACTATCGACCATAAAAAGCATACAAATTCAAAAAGAAATATGGTTTCACTTACATAACCAGTGATATTTTTTATTTATAGTTTTATAGAATTAGAAAAACTCTTACATAAAGATACCCATTACTTTAAGTGAGAATTATTCCCACTATGCCCATATTTTTTTTCAAATATTATGTCTTCATAATAATTTATACTCATCCCTAAAACCCTATAAAAACATTTAAAAACATGGTATGAGAAAAAAAAATCTTCCTAAGATAAATAAAAACAAAGAAAGAATCCAATTAGTTTATGAATATTTAGAATTTTCTTCCCTGTATTCAAAACTAAACTTTTGGCTTAAATAAATATTTTATTACCCAAGAAATTATCTTTTCTACCCAATACATTTCATAAAACAATTCATGATAAATATTGAAGGGAAAATAAAATCATAAATGAAATATGATAGCAACACAAAACATGATAAAATAATAAGTAAATGCTAACTTCCAAGACAATAAAACATGGTGTAAAAATTACCATAATGGATTAGGTTTACATATTAATACCATACAGAATATCTTATGAGATAAATATTTTAACGAATTCATTAAATTTCTATTTGGGTACCCCAATAATAATATGTTCATGATTATGTGTTCTAAAAAAATGAAATAAACCAAAATTTATTATCATAATACATGGAATCATACATCATAAAAACATTCTTTTCACCCATAAGAAAACACTTTTGGATCTTAATATATCCCTTTTCTTTAAAAACCAATTATCATAACTAAAACAACCATAAAAATGGAAGGAGGGATTTTCATTAATGAAAATGTGGAATCTAATAAAGGAATCAAAAAATAAAATAATGGTTCTAGTGGTAGGAAAATTCATTGATGTCATTTTTTTTAAAATAAAACATTCCTTCTGTCCTTTATAAATAAAGTCAAAACATTCAGTATAATATACAAAAAAATAAATCTTTTGAAAACCATTGAAAGAAAATTAAAAGAGAAATATAATTTAATCTATAATTCATAAACACTTCCATAAAATACTTTTATGAATTTTAATACAGAAGGGAAATATTTAGAAAATAAATCAGTAAAAAAAATTAAATAGGGTTTTTATAGTAAAGTGTCCTTTACCTTGAGTCTGACACATCAGGTATGTTATTTATCTTCCATAATAATTAAATTATTTAAATTATTTAATTTAATAAGAAATTTTTTTATTTTTTTTGTTCCTTTTATTTTATTTTTTACCAGTTTATTCAAAATTAATTAATCAATTAATTTCTCATCAGATTTTTTGATGTTATTCATCTTTTTTGTCCAAAATGACTTCAGTAGGCTGAATATGGCCAATGATATCATTAATTCTTAATAAATAGAATAATTATATATAATAAATATAATTTTTTTTAAATAGATTATACATTTAAAACCAATAATGAAACATTGTTATGAAAAATGAACTACATTACAATCATGGAGACGGTAGGTCATACATACACATAAGTAACATTTTCAATTTTCTAAGTTTATTATAGAAAGAGGTTATATATTATTTTATATTTAAATAATTATAATTATATAAAAAATTATTTATAATTTCTTTAAAACAAACTTATATATATCATCCATGTGATGTTGTTATGAAAACATCTCACATCGCTTCATGGAGGTGGTAATCCATAGGTATGTGCGAATGACGTTATCATTTTTTAATGGATGGAAAGAAAAAAAGGATGATTTATTATCATTTAAAATTATAAATATATCATGAATATAATATATAAACATTTAATCCATCATTATAAATAGTTGTGAGTGACTTTGAAGGAAAACACATTAAATTAGTTTGAGAGGTGGTAGTGTGTCGTACACACGAATGATTGTTTCATTTTCTATTTTATGGAAGTGGTGATGGATAGAGGATATTACATAAATAGAATAATTTATTAATATATAGAATATACTATTTTATCGTTTTATCAGTTTTTAATAATTTGTGTAGGTAGAATAATAAATAAAACTAAAAAATCAATAAAAAGTTATATCTCTTCTTCAGACAACCTACTTTTCATGACTCATTAATCCCAATATGGTTAGATTTATGTAAAATATGATACATATTGAATGTGGATAGATATGTAATGAATGGATTTTGGTAGGTATTATTTGAACCAAATGGAAATATAAGTATGAATAATAATGGATAAGAGGTGCCATTTTATAATAGAGAGGAGGTGAATTCGTGGAATTTCTTAAAATATTAAATTAACTTAAACTATTTACCTAGAAAAATGGCTCCAAGTTGAGATAATTTGAATCTAATATGGGTAAAATTTTGAAAACCCTAATAAAATAAATTTTTTATAAGTTTATACTTATATTTTTATGCTTAACATTTTATTTTAACTCGTGTTAACCCTTTTTGAAGATTACCGTGATAACAATGTTTTTACTCTTTAGGGGTCAAGAAAGTGAATATAAGAGAACATTTTTCCCGTAAATAGAGAATAGATGATATTTTAAACCATATCCAAATAAATTTGATGAATATATTATTTTTAGTAGTTTTAAATAATTTAATAAAATACTATCTATTATAAAATATCATTTATGTTATTTTTGGAATTACATGGAATATTATAATATAATATCTATCCAACCCTTGTAAAATGGTTCAAAAATGGCAAGGATTCAAATATAAAGAATATATGGTATTAATATAATCATCCAATTAAATATTTATTGGTTTTTATATCATTTTAAACCTTATCTATTGGATTAACACCTTGGTGAATCAATTTTAACCTTAACGGCAGTAATGACTTTTTCAATATTAATGGGTTATAATTTTACTTTCAAGGTAAAAATTGGTTTATAAATGGTCAACTTTTGATATATAAGACCATTTATAATCTTAATTTTATTTTTGAATGATTTTTTTTATTTTTAAATATCTTAATAAAATATTATTTGACATAAAATATTCTTAATGTCATTTTTGGACACTATTCATTTAATTTGATTTTGAAAACAACATGAAATCAAAGAATTTAGAATCTAATTATCTTAAAAATAAAAAAAAATATTTATATAAAAAAATAATAGAACACAATAATTTATTCAAATTTCATTTCTTTAAATATTTTTATAATAATTTATTTTATTCTACTATTATTTGATTAAATATTGTGTCAGTGTTTCATAAGTATTTAATGTCATTTTTTTGTCAATAAAAAATATAAATAAATTATAATCATAAAAATAATTTTTCCATTAAATAATTATTTATAAACAAACATAACCATCATAACATGTCCCATTGGGGGCCCATTTGGCTGGTTATAAGCCAAGTGTGACTACCCCACGACTGACACTCACAGGTCAGGGGCTGGAGACCAGTGCTAAGTAGACATAACACTCACATGTGAGACCTTATCCTAACGTATTTGTTTTCATACACAAATATTCACACTCATAAGATGATAAAATGTAAAATATAATGGATACTAAATTCTTGTGTAGATATAAATCCAACAGTCAGAGTACGATGAATGAAATTAGAAAGAATGAATGGCCAAATTCAAGCCCACCAAAAACCCACAATGTTGTAAAACCTATTAGAAAGATGGAAAATGGTCCAATATGACACATGGAATACACCATAAAATTTATTTCCCAAATATATTCTATGTATTCTCCTAGTTCACTGAGAAACCCATCAAATGGTCTCTAGTATATATAAGACATGACACATGAAGGTAGAGCCCCTATAGGGGCTATTATAACAATACCCATAAGGAAACCCCCAAATCACTAAGAATAAATCATCAAGAGTTGTCAGGACATCATAGGATATGTCAATCAAAATATGAGACATACAATAAAACATCCAAATATACTCATGGTGGACACTAAGTGTCAAGGTAAGTTCACAACCAAATTATCATCCAAAGATTCTTCTTGATAATCTTTAGCCACACTGGCCCATGCGAACTCTTGGCAACCATGATTACTTCGATGGAATCTATCCAAAATGTTATTCTCATCGGTTCTATCCATAAAGATGTACATGATAAAATTATTATGATTCCAATACATATGTGGGTACCAAACACAAGGCCACAAATAGAAACTAACAACCCAATCTGGATTAACACACTAAGTTGGGGACTGATGCCTGTATAAAGTTGGTCACACTGATTCCAAGAACCCCATATAGGGAAAAGGTTTATATGGGATCCAATATTAGACCTCTCTGATGGATTCCTTAAAATCTATCTAAAACTAATCCCTTAAAAATAATCATAATCCTAATCTCAGGTTGTAATCCCATATTATACCCTTATTGGGATAGATCAAGGGAATGAAACCTTAAGGAAACTAGTCCATGCTTAGTGGAACAAGGTCTACAATTAATATTTTAAGATTTAAATGGTGTGTAAGTTGGGTACCTGGTGTGTACCTCTAATCTTGTACATTCTTCTATCTACACTTGTGTGCCTCAGCCCGTTCCTATGTACATCAGGTCATACCTATGTTCTGAGGTCATGTTGTTTACTTATCTTTGTATGAGTAACAATAAATTCTCATGCACTCTATCAGTGTCCATGTATTTGTCTAGTCTTATATTCTTGTATCCTCCAATATAAATTCCAGGATTCTAGGTATATTTCATATTTCATGTGTCATGTGTCACATTGTGTGTGATACTTTTCTCCTAGTAGAAACCCTGGCACCACTTACAGGGCCCCTCTCGGTATATATTTCTGGATTACACACGTTGTATGTTTAGATTTTCCAAAAACCATTAATCAAATTCATGCATTTTTTCCAAAAATAATGCTTCTAATCTAGCTATGATCATCTCTGGAAAATCATAGATCTGGTCCGACCATGTCATTCCATTGTCGCTGACTTGAATCTGGTCATCCAATTTGCATGGGGAATAATCTAATCATGTTATATCATCACCAAAAATAAAATCCCACTTTAAGAAATTGGATCCAGTCTCACTCCATCATCACCACTATCACGTACTTATATAACCAAAACTATGAACCTATATATATAGTATCAATCTATTGCATCAAGAAATGGGTGTGCGATGATTGATCACTGGGTTTTTATTGGACCACTGACCAAAAAAACATTATCAATAAACAAATGAAGTGCGGGGGAAGAAATTCACAACACAGAAACATAAGGAATAGAATTTATCCAATATTCATGTTTTCCTTGATTCATTACCTTTATAATGATGAATGAGGATATATAAATTAAATAGAAAGGGAAGTTTGAAAATTCCCGACAAATAATCTCATACCTACCAATATGATCGATCAATGAATCCATACATTAGTTGATTGATTCATGTTCATAATTGGATAAGAAAACATGGATACATATATATAAAATAAACATACTTCTAAAATGTTGAATTGTTCACTAATAGAGAATGATCCCACATCATAGTTGTTTGTGAGATCTACGAACTCTTAGGTTGTTGGCGATCACTGTGATATTGATTTTATCTGATGATCAGATTCCGTTTACTGACTACTCTCCCAGAACTCCTCAGTATGTCTCTAGGATTATATAAATAACCCTGAGACTCAACCACAGTATGGTATTTATATTGGATTCCTTGTTATTTGTGTCAAAAAAAATTAAATAAATTAAATTATTTCATTATATACACCAAAGAAAACTTTTTGAAAATTCTAGACATGGAAAAAAATTATGTCAGTCCTAGGGTAAATCCAATGTTCTAGAATCCACCGTGGTCTCAAATTTCTTATCTGAGAATCAATTTCTGATTTAGTCCACATTTTTATGAAATTATCCTAAGTATAATATTTATATATTTAATATTTTTCAAATAACAATTTTGGGCTCTACATGCCTCAGAATCTAATGTTGTCTTAGTGCCTAACTCCAAATTAAAAAAGGATACTCCAAAAGATGTGGGTACTAAGATAACATGAGAGTATCCCGCTCTTAGGTTCACTCTTAAGGATTCTCATGATTCCATTGGACACAGCCCAAAGGAATCACAAAAACATAGAGGATCCTCTATTTACAATCCATGGTCTCCTCTATGTACTCAACAATGGTAGCATCATCCTTGATGTTTAGCATTACCCAGTCAAAAATATGAAATAGGTCATGCACATATATCCTCAGCTACGACATGTGGAAGACATCATTTACCTGGTCTAACTATAGAGGTTGAGCCCAGAAGTATTCTACCTCACTGAATCATTGTATTAACTACAAAGGTCTAATGAAACTCCATGATAATTAGCTACCCCATCCAAATATCGATAATCCAGATTGAGGTGATACCTTCAAGAATATATGTCTTCCCTCTATGAAATTCAAATGATTTCATTTTTTGTCAGCATGGGACATCTGGCTGCCCTATGCCATCCTTGTATGCTCTTGAATGATTTGTACCTTCTCTTTCATAGATTACACCAACACTAGGCTCATGAATGTTGACTCACCTGGATCATTCCAACAGAGTGGTGACCTATAGGGTCTCACATACAAGGCCTCAAATTATTATATACCAATTGTGGAATGAAATCTATTATTTAAGAAAAACTTAGTAAATTCTATATGATCATCCAAACCATAGAAAAAGTCCAACTTATGAGACCAAAACATTTTCTCCAAAACTAGAATGTTCTACTCAGTCTGGCTGTTAGTCTAGGGGTGAATTTATTTGCTCAAATGAAATTGATTCTGAAATTTCACGTACAATAATCTACATAATATTGATGTGAAGTGAACCTTATGGTATTAAATTATCATCAAGGAAACTATATGGATATAGACTACCTCCTTCATGAAAAGGTATCTCAAACTCTCTACTAAACTCTACTCTCGAATAGCTAGGAATTATGTCAACATGGGGAGTCAATCCATGATCAACCTAGTGAAATCATGACCTCTAGATTTACATGGTAACTCCATCAATAAGTACATAGATATTCTATCCAAATTTCACTCTAAATCTCAAGGGTTGACCTAAACCCTCTAGAACATGGTGATAAGCCTTCACCTACTGTCATGTGATGCATCCAGAAACAAACTCCACTAGCTACTTCTTCATGTCTAGGCACCATAATTGATATCGGAGGTCTTGGAAAATATTTTATAGATCTTAGTGTACCTCTAAATGGTACATGTGAAACTACATCATCCCCTTCTCCTGCAACATCTCTATTTCCATTTCCCATCCTCTGAAATGGTTAAATTGTTCCCCACATTCATAAAATTCAACAGAAGCATGTATAGTTGATATTTGAATATGTATGGCCTCACATTAGATATATCCGTATTTTTATTCCCTAACACATGGTAAAATAAGTGGGGTAACAAATATATAATGAAGATATGAAGCACCATCCTTTTCCACTAAGGACAACATAAATAATTCAAACTCTTGTGACACTTTTTCCAATGATTGAGAATAAGATCACTTATTGGGAGTTTCTTCCACAACATTCCCCTTACTAAGAGTATAGAATATCTCGATGTCATGGTATTAGGGGAAATGAAACCATCTGTTCATTCTCAAGTTTAGATCCTTATGAGAGGAGATATAATTGAGACTATTTTGGTCAAATTATACAATAAACTGTTAACTCATAAGATAGTATCACCCCATCTTCAGGATGAAGACTACCATTTCATCTCAAGATCGTGTGTCACATAATTGTACTCAAAAAGTCTCAATAACCTAGACCCATATGTAATCTACACCTGCCTCTACATTAGCACACAAACCATTTTAGTTCTTAATTCATTACAAAACACTACTCACTTGACACTCTCCTATAACAATCGCATGATGTGGGAATCATAAACCAAAACCAAAAATCCATAAAAACCTGATAGAAACTCTCAATACACACAAAATAATTCCATTTCCATGTAAAATTATTAAAAGGTGATTATATCATAGAGAAATAGGGAAAAAATCTTATGTAGTATCCTTCCAAACTAATAATTCTTTGCACCACCATCATGCTCTTTGATACATCATAGGATAACACTACCTTAGTCGTTTCAAGGTCCACTACTACACCATCATCTGAGTTAAAATCTCTTAGAAAGTTGACCTCTTGAATCTAAAACATAAATTTGGGGAGCTTCCCATTTATTTGGTACTCTCAAAGTTTGTATACAACCATCCTCTATAGTCCCACATAATCCTCCTCAAAATCCGAGTATATTAGGATATCATCTATGAAGTCTACTAAAAATTTCCTATTAAAGGATGAATAATCCAATTTATAAGTCCCATGAACACTGCTAGTGTGTTTATCACACCAAACTGTGTAACTATGTTATTTTAGTGAATATAGAGACATGAAAATATTGTTTTCAGAATATACTCATTTTGTAGTCATAGTTAGTGATAACATGATATGATTTCAATCATCAAAAACAATTGTTCCCCTCTCAACTAATCGAAGAGGTCATCAATCCTTGGTAATGGATACTTATTATTTATGGTCAAATGGGTTTGATACTGATAATCCATACATATCCTCAAGATATTTCCCACCGTCTTGGTGAAAAACTGGGGTTCCCAAGGGAAACATTTTTTCTCACTAATCCCTTCCACTACAAGTCCTCTAACTACACCCTCATCTCACAAATCTCTATGAGATACATCTGATAAATTGGCAAACATATCATGGTCATACTTTGGAGTAAGTCAATGAATAAATCTATCTCTCAGTAGGGAGGTAATCCCATCACGTCCTCATGAAGGAATTCCTCATACTCATCCACCATATTTGAAAATAGATAGATTATAGCATCCACTTCTCCAAGAGTCAATCTAGAAAAATATTTAGTAATCCGGTGAACCCTTCGATGTATAATTCTATCCAACTATGCCTAGGTATCCTTCTATCCCATGAAGGAAAACCTCATCCCATAAACATAGACACACCACATCCTCTTCCTAATACTATCAATCTTTTCTTGAACAGTGTATAGCCAATCCATACATAAGATGACATAATAAAGGGCCTCATCTCTTCCACAAAGAGAACCCATGAAAATTTTTTCCTTCAAGTATCATATTACACTATCAGAAAAATTATGTGATTTCCAATTCATCTCTAGTAAGAGTCTCTAAGCATAAGAGTCAATCCAAGGGCTCAACCATATCCTCTAGGTCTCAAACAAAATGTGTAGTAATAAAAGAGTGGATCATGCCATTTTCTATAAAAACAATAATTGAGGTAGAAAAGACACAGATCATAAATATAATCATCTTTTGAGCCTCTAGATCATAGTAATTCTGTTCATGCATCTTCCCTCACCCTTATCCACTATCTTTCTGAGCCATGTGGGGACCACTTAAGGGTGGTGGTGGAGACAAGTCAAACCATCTTCCACCTCCCACTACTCTAGCTAATCCCCTTCCATATCTTACATGTTTCATACCTCCCTTCTCCTATCCCTGAATCTATTTACGTATCCCATCTATTGTCTATCTATCATCCATGCGGTGGGTTATACAATATCATGCATGATTTCCATAGTTTTCACAAGAGTTACACTACCTCTCCCAAGGATGGATAGATCCATATTAAGAGACCTGAACTACTGAACCTCATTCCTAAGATCACCTCCTAAAACATCTAACATACCCTAATCCCTGAATGTACCTTTAGCTTCTAATTATTGAAGCATTATCCCCTATATTCCCTCTACTAGCACCCACTGCCAGTATACTCTTATCCTGAACGCTCTCTATCACCATGTTATTCTCTAGAACCCTAGTATAGTTAGGAATTAATACAGGTATCACTATGGGATGGATGTCCCTATGTAGAACATTCTCAATGTTTTTCACCTAAAATAATGGATCCCAAACTATATCCATTGAGTGTCATGAGAGGTTGGTAATCCTTGATGAATACTTAGTTTTAATTACTTTTCCATGTTGTAGTTGTATAAGATCCACGATACATACTAATCTGATTGAATCTATATATTAATACTCCTTGAATAGATGATCATAATTTATCCATGAAATATCTACCTCATAATGTGATAGAAACAACATGATTCACTAACTCTATGAAGATCCATGAAGAAGGCTTTTCACTATGAACACTATCTAGTCTGTGGGCATCCTAAAAAAGAAGAAAGTCTCACATAACCACCTTAATCCAATCCTTATCCTATTATGGATCTGGGTCTCCCCTAGAACTGAGGGTCCACCAGTGATGAAACTCCTGAAGTACACTCCGCCTACACACCTCATCCGCTAATACTATGGGTACCATCAGCTGCTCAGTAGGTGGAGGAATGAATGCAAAACTGAATGAAGGTACTACCTCATTAACAAGTTACTGTATTGAAGCCTCTTCATTGAAGGGATTTTCCTCATGATCCTTCTATTGAATCTTATCTCTCAATCACTATGGAGGAATCTGGAAATAGACAATATATACCATGGTAAATTATTAAATTTTGGGATGTGACTCAAGAAGGACTTGGAAACTCAACCCATTCTTATATGAGGCATGTACCAATGTTTTTCCTTCAACCAATGTCTACATTTAATGAGTAAAAATGGAGGAGATTACAGTATTAGTGTATGGATATATCAGCTGACACACCAACATTGGAGTCCATGACCTAAAAGATGAATTTCAAACTCTTGAAATGGTTACCATAAAACCCAAACTAATCACATTGATAGAAGAAAACTCCAAAATACAATACTAAGATGGAAAAATACTATGATACCAATCTATCATGACTTTACCCACTATTTCCCCTACTATTAATCAATAATCCATGTGTGACAACCCTAGGATATCCTCCAATAGGTCAGGGGTTGCGCGACTAGTGCTGAGTAAGCACAACACTAACATGCGATGAATTAACCTAAGGTACCTTTATTCCCACACAAATATCCAAGCCCATAAAATGATAAAATGTAAAATACAAGTGACAAAAAATGCATGAATACATCTAAATAAAAGAATCATAGTATTATGAATATAACTAGAAGCATAAAGAGCCCAATGCAACTCCACCAAAAATTATAAAGATGTCCAAAATTCTAGAAAGAGGGGATAATAGTAAAATTTAGCTCATAGAATGAACCATGATCTTTCTATACCAAATATAAACTCTATATACTCCCGGTCCAATGAGAACCCTGTCAAATGATCGATCATATACATACTAAATGACACATTCTGTTGAATCTAATGAATGGGTGTGTAAAACAATACCCAAAAGAAAACCCTAAAATCAATAACCACAAAGAATCAAGAGTAGAAATTTCATAAAATGATATTTCAATGGGAATATGAAACATATAATAAAACATATAACTATAATTATAGTATATAGAAATTCTCAACATAAGGTCATAATTGAACCTCTTTCATAATATTCTGCTCCATATTCATTAACCAAAATCTCTTGATAGTACTCACTCTGTGAGTCAGATATCACTAATGGAGTCCATCTAAGAAGATGTGATCGTTGGGACCTTACATATGGAAGTACACACTAGATGTTTAAATATATTATTTCATAGATGAGTATTACAACCATGGACATGGGTTATAACAATAACCCAATATGGATTATCCTATTATGTTGGGGATCGATTCCTATGTACAGTTGGTCACACTGATTACAATAACCCCACCTAGGATTGAAGACAATAGAGGATCCCATCTCAGGCCTTTTGGATGGATTCCTACAACACTATCTTAAATTATCCCCTTATATGGGATCATAATCCTATTCTTGGTATGTAATGTCATATTATATCCTTATTGGGTTGGATCAAGGGAACTCACCCATAAGGAAACTAATACATGCTAAGGGGAACAGGGTCTCCAAGTCATCCTCGGATAAGTACATGATGTTTAAGTAGGGTACATGGTGTGTACCACTAATCCCAGACATTCTTGTTTTCTCACCCATGTGCCTCTTCCCATGGCCATGTACATCTGGTCATGCATGTGTACTAAGGTCATGTCGTGTACTTAGCCATGTTGGAGTACCGAATCATGCAATTGTACTCTACCCATGTCTATGTACATAGTCGTGTATATGTTCGTGCATCCTCCAAGATAGACTCCAAAAATCTAGTTAGATGTCACAAGGAATGTGACACATGTCACAAGGCATGTGACACTTTCCTTATCTGTGGAAAAAATAGCAGAATGGCCAGGTCTCTACACAGTGTTTATTTTCAGATTAAATTTCGTGTATATTGGGGTTTTATAGAAACCATGGGTCTACTTAATTAATATTCACCAAAACCATTGGACTTTGATCCATCCATGATCCTCATAAAAAACCATGTATTTGGTTCATCCAGACCTTATCATCACCACTTGTCTAAATATGACCATCTGATTTATATAGGAAACCATTCAGTCACACCACCCATTACCACACATAAAATCCCACATGATGAAATATGATCTGGTACTGGTCCATATATACCACTATAATATCTTTATCCCACCAATCACCATAAATATACATCTATGATATCAATGTTTTGCACCAAGAAATTGGTTCTCAATGATCAATTACTTTGTATTTTTTGAACCACCTGCTGAAATAAATTCTGGTGATTAACGAAGAAATGATGAGGGAAAATGAAAAAAACATAAACATGGTGAGTTTACCTCATCCAATGTTAATGTTGGCCTTGATTAATTTCAATTATAATGAAAAATGTAGAGATATAAATTAAACAATAATAGGATACTAAAAATTCCATTATAATAATCTAATACCGGCAATACAGTCGATCCATGAATCAATATATTAGTTTATTGATTCAAATTAATCATTTGATTATAAAATGGGGATAAATAAATATAAAATAAATGTTTGAATTTGATTTTGGATCAATTTTTGTTTAATAATGGCCATGTGTTATAGTTTTTAGTGAGGTACATGTACTCCAACATCATTGACGATCCTTGCGATATCAATTGGATCCTCTGATCTGATGTAATTTTCAAAAAAAGATCCAATATGTTCCCATTAGGTCTCCAATTTTGTATGGATAACCCTGAGACTCACCCATAATATATTATTTATACAGAATTCCAAGGTCTCTATGAAAAAAAATTAAAAAAAAAATTATTTTATTTTATTATTTGTGCTAGTGAGAAGTTTTTGGAGAATAGTTGACATTCAAAAATATTATGTCACTCATAGGGTAAATAGCTTGTTATAAACTCAACAATAGTCTTATATTTCCGATCCAATAATCTTTTAAAGAGTTCTTCCCCATTTTAGGAATACTATGTGTGTCTGATATTAATATATTTAATATTTTCTAAATATTAATTTTCGGCTCTCAGGGAATTGGAATATCTCATTGTCTTATCACATAACTCTAAAAATATTACTAGATATCTTTCTAAGGTTACAAGGAAAAACAAAGACATTAAAATAAATTTTTTATCCCGTACAAAAAATATAATAGATATTAAAAGTAAAAAAGTGACATTTTTTACTTTTTCTTTTAGTTAAATATTATAAAGGTAAAAATCAAAGAAAATTTGAACTAAGTATCCATATTTTTTAGACATTTATGGAAATGGCTAAACCAAATTAATAAAATAGGGTAAAATCAAGTTTTAGAGTTAATTTTTAGACTTTGTCATATTGTTGTTCACTTTAATTACTCGATTTACACTTATCGTGATTACAATTATTTACTACGGTTACAAATAATAATGACCCAAGATAAAAAGTACCGGTTTACCAAATATGGATCTCCTGATTCTAAATATTGAATCAATTTCTCAATATTTAATTTCTAATAATTTTATAAATTAATTTAATACTAAAACACCAAATGAAATTAAAACATTTTTTAAAAGGCCTTTTAACAAAATAAAGGTTTTTATACCCAAGTCATTCATAAAATTTATTTAAATGAACTTAATTAGAATATTAATAATATATAATAACTAAATTTACTTTGAAACTATTTTAAAAGAAATATAAAATCATAATTTATTGAACTAAAAATACAATTTTTACTAAAAATTATTATTTTTCAATATTCACTAGAAAATCAATATTTTCAAATAAATCAAAAAAAACATTATAAGATAATTTTTACATGAAAAATACTCAAATTAAATCCTTTTGATAAAATAAAATTGCTTAAATTTCAAGAAATTAATTATAATATTCATTCATAAAATGAAATAAAAATGATTTTTTTATGAAAATGTATTTCGGAAAAATAAAATTACTTTACTAAAAATTGAGTAATTATTTACTTAGAATTAATCAAAAAAATTATTGATTAAGACCTTTATATATATATTATAATATTTTTAATCCTACTCATATCCACCAATTCAATGACTATGTTATAATGGTCATATTTAAATAATAATACTTCATGGTTTGTTTAAGATCAATGTTATGTATCTTATATAATATCAAACATATTCATTGTTTTGAAATGTTGTGATTTTACTTCCTCCCCACCCAAAATTAAATAATTTTTTCCCTCACAATGAAAACTTCATATCAGTAATCGATGTTTTTACATTTTAAAATACCTTTGTTGAAAATCCCACATCATAAAAGGGCTAATAAAACACCATCTTTAAATGAGAAAAGGGAAGTATGAATGTCATATGGAATAACGAACACAATCTTTCCAAATAGGGAAACATTAGTGGGAGGTGAAAGTATGGACATGGAGGAAAAACTATTTTCCAAAAAAATTATGGAGAGTGATACAAAACATTGATCATGAGAAAGTGAATGATCATGAGAAATTAATGACCAAAAAACCATAAACCAAATATTTGTGAGAAATACCATCAATTCATCATAAATAAATGTAATAAGATAAATTTTTTCTTTCAATTTAATTTTACAAATGTTTAGTAATTAACATACATTCTAGACTAATAAGTTAAGGATAAATACTTATTAAAAAATATAATTTCATCTTTTGATAAAATTACATCACACACTCCTCTTTTTCACAAAATGATGAGTATTGAAGATTAATTTTTCATGAATGAATAAAAAAATAAACTTATAACATATCATATAATTCCACAAAAGGATAACACTTTATTCCTCTTATCATTATACATTAACCAAAACCAAAATGGTTATCATAAGTTATGATAATTATTAAAATAATGAAACCTTCATATGAAGAAATAATACATTAATATCTATAATTCAACCATAATACCTAAAGATAAAACTAAATAATTATTTAAATAACTATTTTAAAAATTCATTAAAATATTCTTGTCTAATATTAAATCCCAAAGATTATAATGAATTCATCACATATTTTTCCAAGATAAAAATATCATTAATCTTTAAATTAAATCAACCAATATTAAAGTATCATATCATAAATTTATATGGAATAGTTATATAATATTCAAGATATGGTATTCATTTCCATAAAAGACCTCAATCACCATAAATCCACATTAAAATATGATATTATTCCGAAAGAAAATTCAACCTTTAATAATTAAATAAAATCCTATAATATTTTTTTACCTTAATAATATAATGTTTTTGAAAACTATAGGGATCTTCTTCCAAAATAACATTAATCACTTAATCACCAATTCAATTTTCGATCCCATGGTTATCTATACTATAAATCATACGTTCCCAAAATAATATTAACCAATATTTGTTAAGACATTAACGTAATCTAATACTAACTAAGACATCATGTAGGCTAGTGGTAGGTGTTTCACCCATGTCACCCTTTAATTGTGGGGTCAATACCTACATCCATACTATATATTCTTGTTTTTATTCTGGAATAATGGATGTACTTTTACTAATAATATAATAATATAATTCTCATTAAATTCACAAAAATATTTTAAACAACTTAAAAATAAAATCAATAAATTCCAAATTATCGAATGTTTTATCCTTAAAGGTTTTCCCATAAATTTTATCTTATTTACCTAAAAATGTAATTGGATTCTTCTAAAATAACCCTTTAGGTTAAAAATAATGACTATATACACATAATCCTAATGGAAAATCTCACAAAATATAATTAACCACTATAAAAATTTCATTACTTAAAACATAAAAAGGGTTGTTTAATACATTGATCTTATGATCAAAATTAAACTTATAATCCCATAATTTTATCCATATTTAATAAGATAAACTCACTTGAAAAATGTATTAATATCCAATTTTATCACTACCTTGATCTGATGCCAAATATAATAGTCCCAAACCCACACCCTCGGATCCCATGCTAAAAAACATCATCTATATATATATATAACTTTGATACCAATCAATGTGACCCAATATAAACCATACAAATTTTACCACATAAAACGGAAATATGAGATCACTTACATACCCAAAGAAATTTTTCTTTAGAGTTTTATATAATTTGGAAAAAAAATATTACATAAGGATACCCATGCCATTAAGTGAGCATTATTCTCATTATACCTAGCATTATATTTCCTATATTATGTCTTGATCTTCATTCGAACTCATCCCTAAACAATATGAAAAAAAAATAAAATGTGGGTTGAGAAAAAAAAATAAGTAATGGATAAAAAAAGAAAATAAATTATCCTATTGTTTCATGAATACTCATAAAAATTCTTTTTTAGAAAAAAAACATTGGGATCAAAAAAACATTTTCTTTCTCGAGAAATCATCTTTTCTACCAAAATATTTTCATAAAAAAATTCATGATAAATTTTTATTGATAATTAAAAATCATCAAAGAAATTTGTAAGAATAAAAAATTACATAAGAAAATTTCCATGGTAAATGATAAGACAACATCACATTGTGGATAGATTCCCATCATGGATTAGGTTTAGTCCCTAATCCCATATATGACATCTCATTAGGAAAAAACATTACCTAATGCATTGGAGTTATATCTAGGTGAACCCATCATAACATATTCATGATTAGTTGTTCCATAAAATTAAATAAACCACATATTATAATCATAATACATGGAATGTTTCATCATTAAAACATTATTTGTACCCATGTGAAAACTTTTTCAGATCATGACCTATAAATTTTCATTAAAACCCAATTTTTGAAACTAAAATCCTCATAAAAAAGGTAATGTGGGTTTTTTTGAAGAAAACATGGAATATTATAATGTAATCCAATAATATAATAATATTTGTGGTTTTATTAAAATCTGTTGATGTCGTATATGTTAAAATTGAGCATTCCTTTTGTATTTTATAAATAAATTCAAAACATTCTGTATAAAATACTATAAATATTCCTTTTGAATTTTTTTTTAAAAAGTTAAAAAGAGACATAAAATTTTCATTATAATTAAAAAACAAAACCATAATATAATTTAAATAATATTAACATGTAAGATAATATTTATAAAATAAATGTTTAAAACATTTAAAATGAGGTTTTTAAAGTAAAGTCTCACTTACCTTCAGTCAGAATCATCAAGTACATTTTTTTATATTTTTTAATGATAAAATTGTGTTAGTTATTTAATTAAGTAATATAATATTTCAAGTTTATTATTATTATTTTTTATTTTTTACCATGTTATACACAATTACTTAATCAACTAAGTTCTCATCTGATATTTTGATGATATTCAGCTCGTATGTCAAAAATTGCATTGGTAGGTTGATTATAGTCAATAAGATCATTAATACATCATCTATAGAATAATAATACATAAATAATTTTTATTTTTAATCATCAATTATACTTTTAAAACCAATCATGAGTGATGGTTATAAAAAATTAACTACATTAAAATCATAGTGATGATAGGTCATATGTACGCAGGAGTAATGTTTTCATTTATCAATGATCATTATGGAAAGAAGGTAATAATTATCTTAGATTTAAATAATGATAAATAAATAATAAATAAAATTTTATTTATTTAAATACACATATATATAAAATCCATGTGAATTTTTTATGAAAACGAGTCACATCGCTTCCTAGAGGTGATAATCCACATGTATGTACGAATGAAATTATCATTGTTCAATAGATGTAAAGGTAAAATAAGGATGATATATTATATTTATAGAATAATAATAATTTCATGAATATAATATACAATCATTAAATCCACCATTTTAACCATCTAATAGAGTTTTTATCAGTCCATGTTTTGAGCCAAGGTAAATTTCAAGGTAATTTGAAATATTTCATTTACTAGGCAGGTCATTTTTAAAACTGAGCATTAAAATGTAATTATAGGATTTCGAAAAATTATATATGTTGTTTTTAGACTTGGGTGAAGTTATGAGGGATTATTTGGGTGCTAAATTGAGTTTCAGAAGCACCATCCCCTGAAAACTAGATGATTGGGTTCTCAAAATATGGTGCACGGTTTTTCGGAAACTGTGAAACACTCTGTAGAAAATCATACTGCTGCAATAGGGGAGAAGAAACTACCCATAAGGTCTATGTGTAGTTTACCCAAACTATGCACCTAAACCATATGAGTATTGAAAAATGGGATGTACCTATGTACAATTCATCACACGGTTGGCACATGGTTTGGCAAACTGTGCAACCCAAAACATGTATAGTGAGTTTATCTAAAAAAATAAATTAATTAATTCCTCTCCAGTGTGCGTGATGCACCCATTTTGGCACCCTCTTCAATCGATGAATACACCTTAATTTTTTCTATTTTCTCACTCAATCCTTTAACATATGGTCTATGGAACCCTCTTATTCCATTTTTTAGTAGTTTTTCTTCTCCCAATTACCCAATTTTAGTTCATCCAAACCCTATGTCATGTGTTAACCGGTTTTTTTCTTCTACCTCTAGGGATTGAAGTGGATCTCTTAGGTTGGCCTTGATTGTATTATGGAATCCTATACCGATGGTGATGCACTTTAGTCCTTTTTAGTTTGTCATTGTCACTTGAGGTAAGTTTTTCAACATCTATTTTTCCTAGGCCAATTTTATTTGGTGCATTTTAGTGGTTTTGAGTTACTAGTTTTATCTGTAGCTTGTTGTGGTTATACTTGAGGTGGGTTCCAGTCGCCTGAATCAAAGATGAATTATCATATATGTATAGGTAAGAATATATATATATATATATATATATATATATATATGTAAGTTCCCCTGTAATATGTATATTCTCCCATGGTAGTGAATATTTGTATATTTGGGGATTGTTGTTCTTATATATATATGAAAAATGCATACGATTGTATGTGGAAATGGGTATATAAATATATAAGAATACATGTAAGTATCCCCTTGTACATATTCAGGTCCATGTGAATATATACATAGAGGATAAGTGTCCCTATGTATATACAATGGAACATATTATCAGGGGTGGAAAGAGAATCTTTGAGTGGTTGTCAATGAAAACGTCAAGAGCCCCAGTGTTCATCTCTGTTCTCTCTCTTTTGAGGTAGAATCCCTTTCCATTCCCCATTAAATTTTAGAATACATTAATTTATCACTTTTCACACCTTCTTTTTTTTAGTACTATATGATTCTTGAATTAAATGTCTAATATGATAATTGAAATTATTGAAAAAAATGTCAGGTTTTTATAATAAAACCCCTTGATGGAGGTTAACAATATTCTGAACTAAAAAGTACTGATTAGTGATATAAATAATCATTATCTTTTTGCATTAATTTTCCACTATGATTTGATTCCTTTTTTATGGATAGTTCGGTGGCATGTTTAGAACGCGGCCCTCAGAGACGTTCCTAAATGATTTTCCCTATAATATTCAAATACCTTTTACCCGAAACACCTAATTATATTCTGACATAAACTTTAAACGTAATTTCCCTTGAGACATGAGTATTAAACAGAACCCAATACACCACTTAGGTGATTAAACCACTTATTCTTCAATTTACCCATGTAGGTAAATTATCCTTTTTTCAATGACACATTCTATGTACTCATTCAACATTATAAATTTAATTACCATGTTTGTTTAATTTGATGGCATGTTTTAAATGGAATAGAACATGTAAGATGGTTTTATTTTCCTTACATGAAATAGTTGTGTTAAATATAAACGAATGAATTGTCAAGGGTGTTAAGGACATTCCATTTGTTCAAATATTGAAAAATTATTTAATAGGAATATTGTACCTTGATTATAATGGGTTATATAAATAAAAATCATAAGAGGTATTAACTCATGGATTGTATTATTAATATAAGGATGCATTTATAATGGGATTATTAAATGAAATTCTTGAGAGGTATTTCCTCATGGTCGTTTATGATTAATATGATTACACCTTATACATAGGCTTTTTATGATGGTAATGGGTGTCAAGTAAAGAGGGAAATCATACTCCCATACATCGGGTGTTGAACAAGGTGTCTCGGACCTGTGATAGTATATGGGTGATGGGATTTACACGACACATTCCATTATAGAGTTCTTCCATGGAATATCACTTTCCATCCCCAATGATGTAGTATGGAATCTCTCACTCCATTGGGATATAGGGAATGTACCCTATTGCAGGAGCTTTTGGGATCATTAGACTGGTCTTGGATATGTGAGTTACGCCCAGATCAATCCAAAACTAGTATTCCAGGAATATGGACATTGGAATTCTGCAAAAACATGGTTTCTATAGGTGGATGAAATATAGAACTAAACTATATATATATTATTAATATATATATATATATATAGTGACATGATCAGACTTCTTTTTGGTAGTGATCCAAAGCAGGTAGAGTTGTCCAGGTGTCTGATTAGAACCTGAGCTAACATGTGTTATTATTTTAGTATTGTTTATTGTTTAATATTTCCTACACACTACTTAATTTAAATTGCATGATATAGATTGGGTAAGACACTATGGGTATTGTGCTACTGATATTTATATTACACACCCTTCTCAGGCTGCCAATGCACTAGAGTACCTGAGTAGACCTTATGTTTGCATGACTATGGACTATTGCTTGAGCTATCTTACTTGGACCTGGGAGTTATGAGTATAGGACCATGGTCATGCTTGAGATGTTCATGGAGATATTTGTTGGGAATTTATTATTTTACTAAATTTCATTTAATTTTCTAATTCTTATAGTTTGTACTTGTAGCATCAATTGTCATACATGCATTATTGTAAATTGGTGTTGGTCACTTTTATTCATTTATGATATTATTCTTCCATTGACCTGTCATTTATTTATTACTACTTCCACATATGTCTGTTATTCATTATCTGATAAAATATTTACCTACTCTGATGAGGGGGTATAGTATTCCCATTATAAACAAATTACACCCATACTTCTAGTCTAAAGCCTCTAGAATATGGGGAGGTGCGCTTGAGGACCTGTGACCCACCGGACTGGTTACCATATGATTGGTTAGGTGGGACAAGACATTAAAAATTGGTATCATAGCTTAATTTTTCCTTTATTACTATTTTTTACTAGTAGTCAGGATATTATACTTATCACCCCACCCATGGTGATAAGTCCATGTGGCCAGGGCCTAGAAATGTTGCTCATGATATTTGATATTATTGTTGAATTTGATTTAACCTAAAGTGAATAGTCTAATTTCCACTACTTATTGATTTGTGAAATTATGTAAATTTACCATTTTCCTGGTATGGAAAGGATGATGGATTTCATGCATCATTGTTGACACATAGAAATTCACATGTCGTGCATAGGACATTCCATGTATTTTCATTTGAAGTTTTCTTACTAACTTTGATTGTATTCCTTGAGTGTTATGATGTGCTTATTTTTTACTTGTTCAGTTAATTTTTAGCATTCCTATTCTATGCCATGTTTGGTATTCAGTGGAATTATTATTTTTTCCATTTTTAGGTATTTCTTAGCATGCCATGATTGGTTATATGTCATGATTCTATTGTACTTATCCTCTTAATAGCATACTTCTCTGTTTTTATTGTTTGTTACAATATTCCTAGTTATGAAGCTATAAAATCAGTGCATTTTCTGAATTAAATGGTTATGACTATTATGGGAGTTAGTTTTTAGTTGTAAGGTGCATGGGAACCTTATAACTAAGAAAAGGTAACCCATGTAATAGAACCACCCTTGACCTTCATACATGTTTGGAAACTATTGTAAAAAATGTGAGGGTTTCTAAATTTAAATGTTAAAGTGAATAGGTTTTGATTAATGACATTAAAATTCTATATGAAAAAGTGTACGAGTGATTTTTAGATTGGTATATGTCCACCCATATCAATGAACCATTATATATTTATATATGATCATGGTTTTTTTTCAAATTCTTATAAATGGAAAAGTTTTATGAGTTTAAATGTTGAAGTGAATTAGTTTTGGTTAAATGGTAGATAGAATACGGTTTATAAAGTGTGTGGGAATTTTATATGTTGGGGAATAGAATCCCTTATAATAAAACCTTATGTGTGACCATTCCATATTTTTGAATAGTAAAAATGTAAAAAAAATTAATATTGGTTCTGAAATGAATTGTTTCCTCTATAAAAGATTATGGGGAACTTTTAAATTTCACAACTAGACCCAAGTAGGTCAATCGGGGCATGTTTCTTATGAATGATCTGTTTGGGGTCTATTATTTCTATAACTAAGAAACTTCTATTCAGTTGATTTCTAAAGAGCCTAGATTGGCTTACCAGGACCCTCATTGGTCACCTATTTTGTTAAAAAAAGTGAATTTATATGAAAACATTCCTAACTTTTGACGAAATGTCAATAAATGTTTAATTATAAAAAAGAAAATATGTTAAATCCTACATATATTCCTCATTGTTTTGTTTTAATACATTTAAATTTTTAAAAGGTTGAATATGAATCAATGTGATAACTTAAAATGGAATCTTAGGTGGTTTCCTTGTTTTAGACGCTCAAGTAATGGAAGTTCGAGTTTCTTTTTTAGTATCCTTGGAATGTAAATGTGAGAACTCTCTATATGCCTTTTCTTTTTTTAGGAAATAGATCAATAATATGATTTTGAGCCTAGTGACTTCAAAGAGGTGTGAGCTATTTATAGGGCCTGTGTTTTCCTTTCATAGTGGGGTAACTCATCATAGGTAGCACCCTTAAAGAATAATTTAATTACTAATACCATGATTTACTCTAGCGTTTGGTGTTATCCAAGTGTCATTGTACCCCATAGAACTATTAGTTTATGAATAAACCCCTTATTCATATGGGTTTTCATGTCTTCCATGATGCTTGTTATGGGTATGATCGTCGGGTAATGCTCAGTTTTATTAGGTTTGACATGCCTAGGGAATAATCGGCTTCTTCGTAGGTCATGTGACCCTTTGTTTTCCTCATCTATGGACAACATTCAATGTCTTTGTCCGGTTTAAAGGTTGTATGGGTTGACAAAACTTCGAGTTAAATCTATTATACATAAAACCTGATACTTGAATTCATATGGAGTATAACTTATTAATAATATTCTTCATATTTCAGTTTCTTTTGTAAAATTGGGGTAGTATGCGTTGATATACATGGTACCCATCATTTTTTTGATGTTATAAAAAACTAGTTTAGTTCATCGAAATTGTTGATCCTTTAGCTATTGAATATGGTCTCGATTTCTCTTTGAAGTGGGATAATCTAGGATTTAAATAAATAAATTCATCCTAATGCTCATAATTACTTCATGGAGACTTAGAATTTTTGACATGTCGGTCAGTTTGGTTTTTATTTGTTTTTATGATTTGACATAGTGATCATGGCTCGGAGGAGCAACACATATGCATTTAAATTGAATCTTGATCTAGAGAACTTGTGAGTGTCTAGTCTGAGTCACTTCATTAGATGGATATGAAACTCTTAAGGTGTAAATTGTCATGTCAAATTTGGTAAATTTTTACTTCTAATAGAAGCATCATGAACAAAAAATGGTCATTTGGAACAAAAAATTCTCACATTAATTCCCTTTGGGCGGGTGAGTTTTGAATATTTCTGATGCTTTCTCAGCAGCACGACATTTGAGGTGGTTGGTTTGGGATGCAAACCTTGAGAAAATTTTTGGTCTTATATGGACTTCAGTGGAAATATTTACTAATAATGGAATGTATCATCTGTTAAAGGATTTTTACTAGCAAAGGATGGTGCGTCGGAATGTGAAAATGAGATTCCTTTAATGGAAGTCGACTAATAGTGTTTAATCCATTCTTCTTCTAATAATATTTTAATCATCTTAGAATATGGTGTTAAGTGATGAGCATGTCCCATACCTTGACATCATCTTTGATTCACTAAGAGACTGTCAATTTTATATCGCACTACTGTTTTAAAATTTATTGGGATTTATAAGTAATATATGTTAAGGATTCATTCTAGATATGTGGTTGTCTAATCAAGGCTTGGTTTATATTGAGTGTCCCTTGGTTTCCCATGTATGAACACCTTGGATGGAATATTGGACACCAACCATTCTTTTCCTTGACTCAACCACCAGGAGGATGAGACTCTATGCTTAAGAAGTGATCTTATGTGGACATCTTGGCCTTGACCAAGCATCTCACTCATAAAAATGGAGTATGGACTACCATGAGTTAGTTCCAAAGACTCTAGTTTGATTAATCTGAGGTTATCACATGATTGTTGTTGGTATAAGAGGTTACATTTAAATGGGGTGATGATTCTATTTGGATGGATCTGAGTTACCCCCTTTATTATGCTAAGACATGATGGTTTAAATGTTTGGTAGGGGGTTTGATCTCAAAATTTCATCGAAAGTCATGTGTGGACTTCAATGGGAATGTTCTATGTAAATGATAATTTACTTTAGAATAATTCATTATAGTTCTATTATAATACGCTAGTCATCTATGTCAATCATTTTTGGAAATGGTTAGCTGGAGGTGGTTTGACTTATATTTATTCTTGTTAATGGTTACGGTTTCTGAAGAACCATTTTTAGGAACATTTTCAAGAGGATGGAATTGTGGTATGTGTCGATTGGGGGTTTTCATGGAATGCCGACAAGAATTTTCTTTGAGGTCGATAGGAAATATACCATTTTTTAATTTTTAAAATAACTCTACATCCTTCTCTAGAACACATAGATGCGTGCTTGGTAGGAAATTATAAAGATGGAGGCGTCGTGATTCTGAATTGTCATCTCCTTAATGATATAACCCACGGTGGGGAGCACCATCAGTTAGATGTTTAAAGATATGATGAAATGATAATTTCAATATCTAAATAGTATCTCAAAGTGGAATCAAATTGGTTTTTATATTGGGAATTGAGTGTTGTCTCGGGTTATGATGGCTTAAGTGTCATATGCTTAAAAAGTGCTCGGAGGTTCTTTGGGTGATTAGAAATGCAACGAGACTATTTAAGTGGAACATCATGACCCTCGTATATCAAGTGTTGTTTTCATTATTCCTAATGGCTTCTCAAGGATGAGAGGTTCTAATGTGGGGAGGTTTTAATGATCCATGTTTTTATCTAATGTAAATTTCAAGTGAATTTGAAAATTTGTGTTTAATGGAAGGGCTATTTCTAGAAACTATCTTCAGAACATAATTCCAAGAGTTTGAACACATCTATGTGGTTAGTTATGACACAGATTATGGTATTAAATGTTACATGGGTGCTTCATAGAGTTTTAAGAGCACTGGACACCAGAAACCAAAGGTTTGGGTGCTCTAAATAGGGTGCATGGTTTGTCGGAAACCGTTCAACCCTCAATAGTAAGCTGTTCCGCTGGACCAGATAAGCAGAAATTCCTCTCAAGGGGTACGCATGGTTTACCTAAACAATTATATTAGCCCTCATGGATAGTTCCAAATGGGGAATACCTATGCACTGTTTATCGCATGGTTGGTGCACGGTTTGGATAACAGTGCAAACCATACCATGCTTAGTGAGCTTCTTTACAAAATTAAATTAACTAAAATAAAATAAAATTTAAAATAAAAATAAATCTTCCCTCCACGCTCTTTACTCGCATGTGAAACCCCCTCTCCCTTCCTCTCCAGTGTATGTGACGCACCCCTCATAGCTCCCTCTTTGATCGATTAATCCACCCTTATTTCTTCTATTTTCTCACTCAATCCTTCGAGGTAAGGTCCACGACTCCCTCTTATTTTCTTTTTCAATGGTTTTTTCTTATCTCTATTACTTGGATTCTATTTGTATGAACCCAAATCCAAGGGTTAACTTGTTATTTTGGATTTATTACATCACTAGGGCTTACAATGGCTCTCTTGGGTTGCCTTTGTTCATGTTTTAGTATCCACCACTGAAGGATATTAACTTAGATCCTTTTTGGGTTTTCATCACCACTTGATGTAACACCCTGACCCCAGTTACCCAGAGTTGGTGCATTATTACATAATATCGACATGATCATAAGGGATCAAATCCCGAAATACGGATCAGTTTAGTATCCCTTGAAACACTAGATATATTCATAAGTCTTACATAACATCATAAAGTGAAAATCTACAACAACATCTTGTCTTGATATCCCATCATAATATTCATTCAGTTTATTTATAAATACTTCTTCACATCCTGTGAAAAACAAAACATTGAAAGGGGTGATCTCAGATGCTCAGTAAAGATAACAATATAGCAGAAACTTTCATAAATAAACATAAACATTTAAGGAAATGTATAATTAAAACAAAAGCCTTTTAAACTTGAACTTCATCATAATATGTCAAAGATAAAATGAAATAATTCCATTTACTTATTCACATGGAGATTATACTAATCGAATAATCACATGCAATATCAATAACCACTTTCATAATAATGGAATTCAAAATTCCAGACTATCATAACCACATATTCAAGGCCTTGTGCCAAGACTAAAAATAAGATTTTATCAAGGCCTTGTGCCAAGACACTATTTTGTCTCATGAGACTTACTGATGCATCGAAGAGATATATAGGGCTCCACCTATCACTTACAAAGTCCAATGCATTCCTCGTATGAAAAGGTTTAAACATAACATAACCATTCGTATTAAAACTACCATTCGAAATGTAAATACTTTATCCATAAACCATGAATTGTATAAAAGTAACACATCCACAATCAAACATATCACAAAACATTCAATACAATATGGAAGTTTTGTATCATAACAAATCAACTTCAAATAAGCTTAAAATCCATCAATGGATGTTGACATAGATGAAATCAAAACTATTTGAGACAAATACCTCCTTTATGAAATCATTTAAAAGTAACATAATTATTAAATAAAAACTTTATTTTGAAAATACTCTTATAAACTTTTAATGTAATCTTTGATGATTTTATAATGGTGGAAAATAGTCTCACCCCTAGTATAAGTTAAAAAACATTTTTATTATAAATGTGTCGAAAAGGTCAAAAAGTACCTTGTTTGGAAAACGACATAAAGATTCCTTTCAAAAACATATAAGGTCAAATAAGGGTATAAATGAATTTAACCCATTGTATTTTAAATAGTAAAAATGTTTAGAAATACATTTTTAAGAAACATGGATGTGGATGATAAATAGGTTCCAGTAGATACTTACATAAAAACAACCTCTAATAATAAAGAGATTGTGAAATTAACCCTTACCTTGTACTTTTACTTGGTCGATGGTAGGTTAAAATCCTTTATAATGGTGAAATAATTGTTATTAAATTATAAAAGATTCATATACATTAATTTTATATCACATATGATCTTTTAGCATTACTTTTTTAGTAATATCTTAATATTATCGTCATTTTTGGGTGTCAACTAATTTGTTTTCCCTTATATGATTCATTATGTAAGCTGTGTTTGTTATAGATAGGTTTTATGTTATTCATATACAGAATGATATAAAGTCCTTAAACCTTATTTTTAATCATCAAATGAAAATTATTCTTTAATGGATATGATGGTGAATGAATCTCATCTCGTTCGTGGAGACGGTATATCATACGTATGCACGAGGGACAATATCAATATTTTGATATTAAAATCATATATAATTGGATGTTATATCATATATACAGAATCATTATAATGTTATATTTATTATTAACTTCAATTACACATCATTATCATACCCATCCAAATAATAATGTTTTCAATAACAATTACACCACGACGTGGAGACGGTAAGCCGTACGTATGCACGTATGGTGCCATGTCATTCAAAGGATGGATAGAATACTGAATGTGGTTGTAAAATATTCATAATAACATCACAACATATATAAGATACTGGATTTATTATTTTATAATGTAAATAACAAAGAAATAAGAAGTGGAATAATAAAAGAACATGAAAGAGGGTGGTGAAATCATTACCTCTTCTTCAGGTTCTTCCTTTTGATTTGATCGAAAGGGCTCTTTAGGTTGGATTTATGATCAAAATAAGGCCTCTAGGTTGATTTGAGGGAAGTTGAGAGGATATTTGGGAAAGGGTTGGCTGAGTCAAATGGCTTTGAAGGTGTGAAATTGAGAGAAGGGGGAGTGCTCTTTTATAAGAGGGGTGTGGGGCACATTAGGAAAAGCTAGAAATATTATTTTATAATAAATACATATTCGGTTTCTAATGGCTCCAAATTGACTTATTTCGGGTATAAGGTGGGGATGGGTCAAAAAACACTCAACCAATAGGTTTTTGACAGGTTTTGGTCACTATATTAACCTTTTATTTTATATTTAACTCTTACTAAATTAGTTTGACATTTCCCATGTCTCTTTGTATTTTTATATTATATGGTTAATAAACATAATATTATATTTCAAGGGAACCCCTAGTGGTTCATTAATGATACAAATGTAATTATAGAAGTCTTTTGGATGATCCTTATGCTTTTAGGAATATAATATCAATTAATAATATAATAGTTTTTAAAAAAAACTCTTTTATGTTAATTTTGACACCATTTAGTATTTTGTTTTGTATAAATTCATTACATAATTATTACTTCGAACCTAATTCATTTAATCAACCCTAACATTTCATATTAATTTATTAAATTAGTGTAATTCATTAAAAGTTTCAAATTATATATATTTGGGTATTTACAATATCAATTATTTCGATATTTCATTAATAAGTTAACTTCTGCATCATCAATGTGTCATAAAAAAATTAAAATATTTAATGTCTAAAAAAATATAAATAAAATACCATTATGTATTAAATATTTTTAGATTTCTAATTAATATTTATAATCTAATTTACTTTATGTATAACCCTATATTTAAAATCTTTTAGTTATTAAACTTTGATTTTAACTCTTTTAACTCTTTTTTGAATTAAATAATAATAAATGTCCTATTAAAATACAAGTGGATCTAAAGGGTAATATTTTATTCATAAGTTTGTTTTTGGTCGAATTACACTTATCCAATATAATTATGACATGTGTCAGGGTAAAAATAATATCATTTTTACCTTTAATTATCGTATCTACTTTTAACCATGATAAATAAAAGTAAAAAACAAATTATTCACCAAAAAATTATTTTCATCTCATTGAACCACATTTTACTTAATGATATCAACCATGTATCTTGTATTTTTTATATTCAACTCACAGAAGCAGTAACATTAAGTTTTAAGTGAATTTTCAAATTCTCCTAGGAGGTGGGTAAAAGATGGTAAAAAGTTCAATAAAATTTTTATATATCTAAAATTAATATAAATTGACTCCAATTGATTACATTGAACTTATACAGGTATTATGTATCTATTTTCACCTAAAATATATTGAGATAAAATAAATAATTATTTAAATAAAAATTCAGTTCTAACTAATATCTCAGTGTCTTTCACTATTCATCAAAAATTGAAAGTTTTCAAAAAAATACCAAAAATTCACCCTCGGCTAATTTCAATATTTCGAATCCAAAAATCAAGTCCATTTTTAAAAATAAAATTTATAAAATTTCAAAAATTGGTTATTACTATTCATAATGGCTAGTTTCATTGGTTTATGTGTGTTAGAACTCAAAGTTGTGTACAACACACGCTATTGTATTATTCAAAGAGAAGCGTACCATGGACGATTGGGGTGTTACATTCTCCCCTCCTTCAAATAATTTCATCCTCAAAATTTCTAGAATAATACTGCATAAAAAGACTTGGTTGGTTCTTCATCATAAGTTCCTCAGGTTCCCATGTCGCCTCTTCCATCTTATGATTTCTCCATAAAACATTTACTAGATGAGTCATCCAGTTTCTCAATACTTGTTCTCCTGTATCAAGAATCCTGACAGGCACTTCGCAATAAGACAGATCGGGTTCCAGTTCTAATTCCTCATAGGTGAGTACATGCGTTGGGTCAGGAATGTATTTTCTCAACAGTGATATGTGGAACACATTGTGAACTTTGGAGAGGCTTGGCGACATTGCCAAATGGTAAGCTACAGCCCCAATTCGTTCTAGAATTTTGAAAGGTCCGATGTACCTGGGACTCAAGTTACCCTTCTTACCGAAACATATAACTCCCTTCCGTGGAGATACCTTTAGGAAAACATGATCACAAACTTGCGATTTCAAATCCTTCCTTAGATTATCGGCATAACTCTACTACCTACTTTGATCTTCTTTGATGTGGGTTTGGATTACCTTCACCTTTTCCATCATTTCCTCCACAAGTTCTAGGCCTGCGAGTTTTCTTTCACCAACATCATCCAACAGGTTGGTGTGTGACATCTCTTTACACATAATACTTCATATGGTGCCATATGAATAATTGAATGGTAATTATTATTATAGGAAAATTCTACCGTAGGAAAATATTGAACCCACATACCCTGAAAGTCATGTGACCAGGATCTCAACATGTCGTATAAGGTTTGAATAGTTCGTTCTGATTGTCCATCAGTTTGAGGATGGTTGGCAGTGCTCAAATAAAGTTTAGTATCCCAGTGATTTCTGAAGACTTTTCCAGAATCTTGATGTGAAATGGGGATCATGATCAGAAACAATCAATAAGGGTACACCTGGAGTCTCACAACTTCATTAGTATATAGTCTTGTTAGACGCTCGAGTGGTAGATCCTCTCTTATAGCATGAAAATGTACTGACATGGTAAGATAATAAACAATTATTCATATTGCATCGTTCCTTCTTGGATTCTTTGGTAGTCCCATGACAAATTCCATTGTAATATTATCCCATTTCCACTCAGGTATAGGAAGAGGTTGCATGACTCCTCTACGCTGTTTCCTTCCAGCTTTCACTTGTTTACAAACCATACATCTTGAAACATAATCGGTAATCTCCCTCTTCATGTTATCCCACAAAAAATATTCCTTCAAAACTCTATTCAACATAGTGCTACCAGGGTGTATAGAAAATTTGGATCTATGGGAATCATCCAACAATTCCCTTTTTAGATCAGGTATATCAGGAAAAAAAGTCTCTTCCCAAATTTCAAAATTCCATCTTCATACACAAATTCACTCAATCTCCCATCATTCACAGCCTTAATCTTATTTTGAAACTCTACATCATCAGTCTGAGAACTCTTTATCCTTTCTATCAAAGATCGTTTGGAAACCATTTGAAAAAGTATCGATGTTTCACCTTCCATGGTTATTCCCATATCCATGTTCACTAGATCCATGAAAATAGGATCCCTTTCAACTCTCATCTTGTTCTAAACTCAATGATCTTTTCAGCTCAAAGCATCTGCCATCTTATTTTCCTTCCCCGGGTAGTAGTGTATAGTGTAATCACAATCCTTTAGTAATTCAAGCCATCTTCTTTTCCTCATCTTGAGTTCTTTCTGTGAGAAAATATACTTAAAACTCTTTTGATCTGTATATATCTCACATTTTTCACCATAGATATAATGTCTCCATATCTTCAAAGTATGTATTACAGCTGCTAACTCAAGATCACGAGTAGGATAGTTTTTCACATGAATTTTTAGATATCATGATGCATAGGCAATAACACTATCATTTTTCATAAGGACACAACCAAGTCCTTTCTTTGAGTAATCACTATAAATAACAAACTCATCATTCCCCGATAGTAGAGTCAAGATAAAATCATTGAATAATATTCTATTCAATTCTTTGAAACAATCTTCACACTCTTTTTTCCAAACAAATTTAACCCCTTTATGTGTGAGCTACATCAATGGGTTAGACATACGGGAAACATTATGGATGAAATGTCAATCATAACCTGCTAAACTAATAAAACAACGTACCTCAGTTATACTCATTAGTGTTGTCCATTCTTAGATTGATCTTGTCTTGGAAGGATCAATAGGGATTCCATCCATAGTGATAATATGGAAAAGAAAAGAAATCTCTTGAAGCCATAATTCACACTTTCTAAACTTCCCATATAATTCATGTCTTTATAGGTTTTTCGGAATGGTGTGCAAGTGATTTTAATGATCTTAGTAGCATTTAGAATATACCAAGATATAATCATTAAATACCACTACAAATTCATCAAGATATTCCTTGAAAATTATTTTCATTAGATCCATGAAGATAGAGGGTGCATTATTCATTCCAAAAGGCATTACTGTAAACTCGTAATGCCCCAACTTGGTTCGAAATGCAGTTTTCGGAATGTCTTCCTTCTTCACACACAACTGATGATATCCAGATCGAAGGTCAATCTTTGAAAAGTATTGAGCTCCATGAATTTGGTCGAATAAATCATCAATGTGAGGAAGGGGATACTTATTCCTTATTGTTATAACATTGATCTCCATGTAGTCAATGCACAACCTCATAGATCCATCTTTCATCTTAAAAAAAGAACAGGGGATCCCCTTGGAGAAACACTAGGGAGAATAAATGACTTATTACTCAATTCCTCTAGTTGTTTCTTCTATTCCACTAATTCCATAGTTTCCATTCTTTAAGGGGTCTTTGATATGGGCCTGGAACCAGGAATTAAGTCAATGAGAAACTCAATTTCTTATTCTAGAGGATGTCCAAGTAAATATTCTGGAAACACATCAACATATTCTTCTACAATAGGTACATCCTATATTTGAACATTCCTTTCCTCACCCACAATTATTTCATTATGTTCCTCCCCAATAATTTAATTTAGTTGATCTACTAGGGGTGGATCTAGATAAGAATTAAGAGGTGACGTTTCTTCCCTAAAGATAAGGTACTCCTTATCATCATCAAAAAATGTTACCTCCTTCTTCTTACAATAAATTTTCACATCATGTCCCGAAAGCCAATCCATATAGAGGATTATATCAAATTAAATCATGGGTATAACAATGAGATCAGTAGATAAAGAACATCTATATGCCCTAATGGGGACTGATTCACAAAACATTTTTGCAATAATACTTGCCTTATGAGTTTTGACAGACAACTCCATTGTTAAATCAAATTGTAAATCTCTTATTTTCATAGTATACTGGGATGATATGAAACAATGTGATGATCCTGAATCAAATAATGTATTTTCTAAACATGAGGAAACCATTAAATTAACATCCACTATTTCTTTAGGTGATTCAACCTCAATAGTAGTGATAGAATAAGCTTGGACTTGATCCCTTGCCCTCTTCTGAGGTAAGCTTCCCTGATGCTTAAGACATTCATTTGCATAATGTCCAATCTCCCTACAATTGTAGCATTGAACATCAATAGATTCTTTCTTCCCTTTGCAATCACGAGTTTGGTTGCCTTTTTCACCACACTTTTAACAGACTCCCATACCCTTCATACAAGTACCAGGGTGTTTCTTCCTAAATTTACTACAAGATGGATATTCAAATTTTCCCTTATTCTCCTTATTTCCATTTCTATAGTGATTCTTTTCTTTAAAGTCGTAAGACTTAGAGAATTCATTTTTTGTCTTGATAGCACATGAGGCAATGACTTCATATGATGATAAGGATTGTGAGACTAATTCTAGATGAAGAAATGGTTTCAACCCCTCAATTAAAAGATAGATCTTACTTCTTGGGATACATATATAATATGTAGCATGCCTCGCTAACCTTGTAAAGTTAGCTTCATACTTTGTGACATTCTCATCCTCCTTTGGCCTTAGACTTAGAAATTGCCTTTCCATATCTGCTCGATGGTCATTAGTAAAGTATTTTTCTAAGAGAATTTCACTAAACTCCCTCCATTCCATACTTGAAACTTCTTCATATTCCTTTGTGTTTTGTGTTAATGACCACCATTGATCAGCATCTCCTGTGAGGAGATAAACTGCCATGACAAATTTTTCCATTTCACTAGTCCCCAAAGCCTGAAATATTTTCTCTAGGGAACTTATCCATTGCTCAGCTACCAATGGATTTGTACCCCCATTAAACATTGTTGGTTGTTTCCTCATGAAGCGATCTAACATTGATCCTACATGCTGCGGATCAGGGCGCTCCATTTGGGTAAGGTTATTATTCATAACCTGAGTGAGTTGTCCTAGTATAGTGATAAGATGATCATCACAAGTCATATCATCAGCTCCACTATAATTATCTAGAGTAGGTGGGCAATCCCTACATGGAGTGTGTGCATTGATACAGTTTCCATTCCTTCCACTATGCGCCATTTCTAAACAATTTCATAAACTAGATTAGTTTATGAATCAAAATACATAATTCCATACATGTAAAACACTTAACATAAATTGAACAGTGTATGGATATAATCCATATTCATAAAAATGTTTTCTTTGAGGAATTATATACTCATAAACCCTTCATAATGTTTTGGAAGGAAAATGAGAATTATCCTAAGCATATCCCTCATGAGTGTTGTAACCAAGAGTGCAGCAAGGCCCGTTTTCGTGCACAAGTTCTCCTTCGAGTCTAACTCAAAGCAGTGTTTTTGGGTTTTACCCCTAGGTACATCTATGCTAGAGCCTCCTCTACCTGCTTGTATCAAAATAGGGATGTATTGCTTGTAAAACTCACAAAATCTCTACAATACCAAAATTCTAGGAAGTTCTTATATACTAATCCTCAAAGTCTATCTAAGTGATATGTTCTCTAATCAGAGTTTACCTAAGTCTATCTTCCAAGGATTATTAATAAAATTTCTTTGATACCAACTATAACTCCCTGGCCCTAGTTACCCAGATTTAGTGCATTATTATGTATCATTGTCATGATCACAATGGATTAAATCCCGAAATACCGATTAGTTTAGTATCCTTGGAAACACTAGATATATTCATAAGTCTTACATAACATCATAAAGTGAAAATCTACAACAACATATTGTCTTCATATCCCATCATAATATCCCTATAGTTTATTTATAAATACTTCTTCACATCTTGTGA
This sequence comes from Viscum album, assembly GCA_963277665.1. Classification (NCBI taxonomy): domain Eukaryota; kingdom Viridiplantae; phylum Streptophyta; class Magnoliopsida; order Santalales; family Viscaceae; genus Viscum; species Viscum album. Next base: position 2,068,355,844 of record OY728141.1, read on the forward strand.
AAAATAAAACATTGAATGGGGTGAGCTCAGATGCTCAGTAAGGATAACAATATAGCAGAAACTTTCATAAATAAACATAAACATTTAAGGCAATGTATAACTAAAACAAAAGCATTTTAAACTTGAACTTCAACATAATATGTCAAAGATAAAATTAAATAATTCCATTTACTTATTCACATGGATATTCTACTAATCGAATAATCACATGCAATATCAATAACCACTTTCATAATAATTGAATGCATAATGTCAGACTATCATAACCACATAGTCAAGGAATTGTGCCTAGACTACAAATAAAAATTTTTCAAGGCCTTGTGCCAAGACACTAGATTGTCTCATGAGACCTACTGATTCATCTAGGAGCTATAGCGGGTTCCACCTGTCACCTGCTAAGTCTAATGCATTCCTCATAAGAAAAGGTTTAAACATAACATAAACATTTATATTAAATTAGTATATGAAGTGTCAATACTTTATCCATAAACCATGAATGGTATAAAAATAACACACCCACAGTCAATCATATCACAAAAAATTCAATACAATATGGAAGTTTTGTATCATAACAAATCAACTTCAAATAAGATTAAAATCCATCAAAGGATGTTGACATAGATGAAATCATAACTATTTGAGATAAATGTATCATTTTTTAAAGGATTTAAAAGTCACATAATTAATAAATAAAACCTTTATTTTTAAAATACTCTTATAAGATTGTAAGGGAATATTCTACAATTTTATAACATTGGGAAGTAGATTCACCCGCCGTATATGTTAAAAAAACATTCTTATCTTAAATTTGTCGAAAAGGTCAAAAAGTACCTTGTTTGGAAAACGACGGAAAGATTCCTTTCAAAAACATATAAGGTCAAATAAGAGTATAAATTACTTTAACCCTTTTTCTATTAAATAGTAAAATTGTTTTGAAATACATTTTTAAGAAACACGGATGTGGATGATAAAGAGGTCCCAGTAGATACTTACGTAAAAACAACCTCGGATAATAAAGAGATTGTTAAATTAACACTTACCTTGTACTTTTCCTTGGTCGAGGGTAGGTTAACCTCCTGTATAATGGTTAAATAATTTTAATTAAATTATACAAGAATCATATATATAAATATGATATCATATATGATCGTTTAATATTGCTTTGTTAAAAATATCATAGTATTATCGTCGTTTTCAGGTGTTAACTAATTCGTTTTACTTTATATGATTTTTTATGTAAGCCGTGTTTGTTATGGATAGGTTGTATATTATTCATATAAATAATGATATCATGTACTTAAACATTATTTTTAATCATCAAATGAAAATTATTCTTGAATGGATATGATGGGGAATGAATCTCATTGGGTTTGTGGAGACGGTATTTCGTACGTACGCACGAGCGACAATATCATTCTTTTGATATTAAAATCGTATATAATTGAATTTTAGATCATATATAAAGAATAATTATAATTTTATATTTATTATTTACTTAAATTACACATCATTATCATACCCATCCACAAAATAATATTTTGAATAACAAGTACACCACGATGTGTAGACGGTAAGCCGTACGTACGCATGTATGATGACATGTCATTAAAAGGATGGATAGAATACTGAATATGGTTGTAACATATTTATAATAACATCACAGTATATAGAATATACTAGAGTTATTATTTTAGAATGGAAGTAACAAAGAAAGAAAAAGTGGAAGAAGAAAAGAACTTGAAAGAGGGTGGTGAAATCATTACCTCTTCTTCGGGTTCTTCCTTTTGATTTGATCAAAAGGGATCCTTAGGTTGGCTTTATGATAAAAATAAGGAATCTAAGTTGAAGTGAGGTAAGTTGAGAGTATATTTGGTCTGGGTTTGGCCGATGCAAATGGCTTTGAAGGTGTGAAATTGAGAGAAGGGGGTTCCCTTTTATAAGATGGGTGAGGTCCACCTTAGGAAAAGCTAGAAAATTATTTTATAACAAATTAATATTAGGTTTATAATGGATCCAAAGTGACTTATTTAGAGTATAAGGTGGGGATGGGTCAAAAACCACTCAACCAATAGGTTTTAGACAGGTTTGAGTCACTATATTAACCATATATTTTAGATTTAACTCTTTGTTAAATAGTTTGACATTTACCATGTCTTTTTGTAGTTTTATATTATATGGTTAATAAACATTCTATAAACTTCCAAGAGAACCCCAAGTGGTTCATTAATGATACACCTATCATTATATAAGTTTGTTGGATGAACCTTATATTTTTAAGAATTGAATATCATTCAATAATATAATATTTGTTTTAAAAACCCTTTTATATCAATTTTGACACTATTTGGTATTTTGTTTTTGCTAAATTCATAACAGCATTATTACTTTGAACCTAATTCATTTAATAAACCCTAAAATTTCATACTAACCTATAAAATTATTTTAATTCACAAAAAGTCTCAAATTATATTTATTTGGGTATTTACAATTTCAATTATTTCAATATTTCATTAATAAGGTAATTACTGCATCATCAATGTGCCATAAATAAATTAAATTATTTAATGTCTAAATAAATATAAATAAAATACCATTATTTAAGAAATATTTTTAGATTTATAATTAATATTTATAATTGAATTTATCTTATGTATAACCCTATATTAAAAATGTTTTAGTTATTAAACATTGATTTTAACTCTTTTAACTCTTCTTTGAATTAAATAATAATAAATGTCCTAATCTAATCCAAGTGGACCTAAAGGATCATATTTTATTCTTAAGGTTGTTTTTGGTCTAATTACACTTTTCCAATAGAATTAGGACATGTGTTAGGGTAAGAATAATATCATTTTTACCATTAATTACCATATTTACTTTTAACCGTGGTAAATAAAAGTATAAAGATACTATTCACCAAAAATTATTTTCATCTCATTGAACCAAATTTTACTTATTGATATCAACCGTGTCTCTTGGATTTTTGAAATTCAACTCACAGAAGCGGTAAAATTATGTTTTATGTGAATTTTCAAATTCTCTTATGAGGTGGGTAAAAGACGGTAAAAAGTTCAATAAAATTTTTATATATGTAAAATTAATATAAATTGAATCCAATGAATTACATTGAACTTATATAGGTATTATATATATATTTTTACCTAAAATAAATTGAAATAAAATTAATAATTATTTAAATTAAAAGTCGGTTTAAACTAATAACTCGGTGTTTTCACTATTCATCAAAAATTGAATGTTTTTAGAAAAATACCAAAACTTCTCCCTAGGATAATTTTGATATTTCAAATCCAAAAATGAAGTCCATTCTGAAATATAAAATATATAAAATTTCAAAAATTGGGTATTACTATTCATAACGGCTAGTTTTATTGGTTGTGGTGTGTTAGAACTCGAAGTTGTGTACAACACACACTATCGTATTATTCAATGAGAAGTGTACCATGGAAGCTTGGGGTGTTACATTCTCTCATACTTAAAATAATTTCATCCACGAAATTTCTAGTATATTACTTCATAAAAAGGCTCGGTTGATTTTTCATTATAAGTTCTTCAGGTTCCCATGTCGCCTCTTCCATCTTATGATTTCTCCATAAAACTTTTAATAGACGAGTCGTCTGGTTTCTCAATACTTGTTCTCTTGTATCTAGAATCTTGACAGGATCTTCACAATAAGACAAATCAAGTTCCAGTTCTAATTCCTCATTGGTGAGTACATGCGTTGGGTCAAGCATGTATTTTCTCAACAGTGATACGTGGAACACATCGTGAACTTTGGATAGGCTTGGTGGCATTGCCAAACGGTAAGCTATAGCCCCAATTCTTTCTAGAATTTCGAAATGTTTGATGTACCTTGTACTTAATTTACCCTTCTTATTGAAATGTATAACACCCTTCCATGTGGATACCTTCAAGAAAACATGATCACCGACTTGAAATTCCAAATCCTTCCTTTGATTATCGGCATAACTCTTCTTCCTACTTTGAGATTCTTTGATGTGGGTTTGGATTACCTTCACCTTTTCCATCATTTCCTCCACAAGTTCTGGGCCTACGAGTTTTCTTTCACTAACATCATCCCAACATGTTGGTGTGCGACGTCTCTTTCTGTATAATTCCTCATATGGTGCCATAGGAATACATGAATGGAAGTTATTATTATAGGAAATTTCTACCAGAGGTAAATTTAGATCCCACATACCCTGAAAGTCAATTGAGCAGGATATTAACATGTCTTATATGGTTTGTATAGTTCATTCTAATTATCCATCAGTTTGAGGGTGGTAGGCAGTGCTCAAACGAAGTTCTGTATCCAGGGCTTTCAGAATACTTTTCAAGAATCTTGAAGTGAAACGGGGAACACGATAAAAAACAATCGATAGGGGTACACCATGGAGTCTCACAACATCATTAATTTATACTCTTTCTAGAAGCTCGAGTGGTATATCTTGTCTTACAACAAGAAAATGTTCTCACTAGGTAAGAAGATCAACAATGACCCATATTGCATCGTTCCTTATAGGATTATTTGGTAGTCCAATGACAAAGTCCATTGTAATGTTATCCCATTTCCACTCAAGTATGGGAAGAGGTTGCATGACTCCTCCAAGCTGTTTTCTTCTAGCTTTCACTTGTTGAAAAACCATACATCTTGATACATAATCAGCAATCTCCCTCTTGATGTTTTCCCACCAAAAATGTTCCTTAAAATCTCTATACATCTTAGTGCTACCAGGGTGTATAGAGAAATTAGAACTGTGGGCATAATCCAACAATTCCCTTTTTAGATCAGGTATATTGGGAACACAATGTCTCTTCCCAAATATCAAAATTCAATCTTTATACACAAAGTCACTCAATATTCCTTCATTCACACCTTTAATCTTCTTTTGAAACTCTTCATCATCGTTCTGAGAACTCTTTATCATTTCTAGTAAATATTGTTCAGAAACCATTTGAAAAAATATATATGTTTCACCTTCCATGGTTATTCCTATATCCATCATCACTAGATCCATGAAAATAGGATCCCTTTTGACTATCATCTTGTTCAAAACTCCATGATCCTTTCTACTAAAAGCATCTTTAACCTTATTTTCCTTCCCCAGGTTGTAGTGTATAGTGAAATCATAATCCTTGAGTAATTCAAGACATCTTATTTTCCTCAAGTTGAGTTCTTTCTGTGAGAAAATATACATCAAACTCCTATGATCGGTATATATCTCACATTTTTAACCAAGCAGATAATGTCTCCATATCTTCAAAAAAAATAGTACAGATGCTAACTCAAGATCTTGAGTAGGATAGTTTTTATCAAGAATTTTGAGCTGTTGTGATGCATAGGCAATAACCCTATCATTCTGCATAAGGACACAACCAAGTCCTTTCTTTGAGGAATCACTATAAATAACAAACCCATCATTCCCCGATGGTCGACTCAATATAGGAGCATTGACTAATCTTCTCTTAAATTCTTCGAAACATTCTTCACAGTCTATTTTCAAAACAAATTTAACCCCATTATGTGTGAGCTTCATTAATGGGTTATCCAATCAGGCAAAATTCTGGACGAAACATCGATTATAACCTACTAAACCAATAAAACTGTGAACCTCGGTTATACTCATTGGTTCTGGCCATTCTTGGATTCCTCTTGTCTTGGAAGTATCAACAGATATTCCATCCTTAGAGACAATATGTCCAAGAAAATAAATCTTTTGATGCCAGAATTCACACTTGATAAGCTTCCTATATAATTCATGTCTTCTGAGGGTTTTCAAAATGGTGTGCAAGTGATTTTCATGATCTTCGTAGCTTTTGGAATATACCAAGATATCATCAATAAATACCACTAAAAAGTCATCAAGATATTCCTTGAAAACTTTATTCATTAGATCCATGAAGAGAGAGGGTGTATTAGTCAAATTCAATCATGTGTATAACGATTAGATCAGTAGATAAAGAACATTTATATTCTCTAATGGGGACTGATTCACAAAGCTTTATTGCAATGATACATCCATTATGAGTTTTGACTAACAAATCCCTTGTTAAATCAAATTTTAAATATCTTATTTTCTTTAAAAACTAAGAAGATATGAAAAAATTCGATGATCCAGAATCAAATAAAGTATTGGCTATACTTTAGGAAACCATTAAATTACCTGCCACTATGTCTTTAGGAGCTTCATCCTCAGTAGTAGTGATAGCATAAGCTTTTCCTTGATCCCTTGGCCTCTTTTGAGGTATGTTTCCCTGAATCTTAGGACATTCATTTTCATAATGTCATATCTCTCTGCAATTGTAGCATTGAACATCACAAGCTTCATTCTTCCCGTTGAAATCACGAGCTTGGTGTCCTTTTTCACCACACTTCTAACAGACTCCCATACCATTCTGACAACATCCATGGTGTTTCTTCCTAAATTCACAACAGTATGGATATTCAAATTTTCCCTTCTTCCCCTTATTTACATTTCCAGAGTGATCATCATATCTCTTCTTCTCTTGCATTTCATTAAAGTCGTAAGACTTCGAGAGTTTATTTTCCATCTTGATAGCACATGAGACAATGTCTTCGTATGATGAGAAGGATTGTGAGACTAATGCTCGATGGGGAAATGGTTTTAAACTATCAAAGAAACGACCAATCTTACTTATTGGGTTACCTATATAATATTCAGTATGCCTCGCTAACCTTGTAAAGTTAGCTTCATACTTTGCGACATTCTCATACTCCTTTTTGCCTCAGACTTAGATATTGACTTTCCATATCTACTCGATGGTCATGAGGAAAGTATTTTTCTAAGAAAATTTCTTCAAACTCCCTCCATTTCATACTTGATACTTCTTCATCTTCCATTTTTTTTTGGATCAATTACCACCATTGATCAACATCTACAGTGAGGAGATAAACTACCATGACAACCTTTTCCGTTTCACTAGACCCCAAAGCCTGAAATATTTTCTCTAGAGAACTTATCCATTTCTTAGCTACCAATGGATTTGTACCCCCATTAAACATTGGTAGTTGTTGGCTCATGAAGCGATCTAAAATTGATCCTCCACGCTTCGGATCAGGGTTCTCCATACGGGTAAGGTTATTATTCATAACCTGAGTGAGTTGTCCCAGTATAGTGATAAGTTGATCAGAACCAGTCGTATCACTAGATCAACTATAATTATCTTGAGCAGGAGGTAAATACCTACATGAGGTGCATCCATTGATACGGTTTCCATTCCTTTCACTAGGTGCCATTTCTAAACAATTTCATAAACTAGATTATTTTATGAATCGAAATACATAATTCCATTCTTGTAAAACACATAACATAAATTGAACAATTTATGGATATAATCCCTAATCATAAAAATGTTTTCTTTGAGGAATTATATACTCATAAACCCTCCATAATAGTTTTTAAAAAAATGAGAATTATCCTAAGCATATCCCCCAAGAGTGTTGTAACCAAGAGTGTAGCAAGGCCCATTGTCGTGCACCAGTTCCTGTTCGAGACTAGATCAAAGTGGTGTTTTCAAGTTTTACCCCATGGTACATCTGTGTCAGAGCCTCCTCTACCTGCTGGTATCCAGACAAGGAAGTATATCTTTGAAAACTCATAAAATCTCTATAATACCAAAATTCTAGGAAGTTCTTTTATACTAGTCCTCAAAGTCTATCATAGGGCTATCTACTCTAATCAGAGTTTACCTAAGTCTAGATTCCAAGATTTATTACTAAAATTACTCTGATACCAACAGTAACTCCCCGACCACAGTTACCCAAAGTCGGTGCATTATTACATATCATTGGCATGATCACAAGAGAACAAATCCTGAAAGACCGATCAGTTAAGTAGCCTTGGAAACACTAGATATATTCATAAGTCTTTCATTAATTTATAAACTGAAAAAATAAAACAACATCTTGTCTTTATATCCCCTCATACTATCCCTATAGGTCATTCATAAAATTCTTCTTCACATCCTGAGAAAAATAAAACATTGAAAGGGGTGAGCTCAGATGCTCAGAAAGGATAACAATATTACGGAAACTTTCATAAATAAACATAATCATTTAAGGCAATGTATAACTAAAACAAAATCCTTTTAAACTTAAACTTCAGTATAATATGGAAAATATAAAATGAAATAATTCCATTAAATTATTCACATGGATATTCTACTAATCGAATAATCACATGCAATATCAATAACCACTTTCATAATAATGGAATGCATAATGTCGGACTATCATAACAACATAGTCAAGGCCTTATGCCAAGACTAAAAATAAGATTTTTTGAAGGCCTTGTGACAAGACACGTGTTTGTCTCATGAGACCTACCGATTCATCGAGGAGCTATAGAGAGCTCTACCTGTCACTTAGTAAGTCCAATGCATTCCTCATATGAAAAGGTTTAAACATAACATAAACTTTCATATTAAAACTAGCATACGAAATGTCAATACTTTATCCATAAACCATGAGTGGTATAAAAATAACACACCCACAGGAAAACATATCACAAAACCTTCAATAAAATATTATATTTTTTATCATAACAAATCAACTTCAAATAAGATTAAAATCCATCAAAGCATGTTGACATACATGAAATCAAAACTATTTGAGAGAAATATCTTCTTTCTGAAATCATTTAAAATTCAAATAATTATTAAATAAAAATTTTATTTTAAAAATAATCTTATAATCTTTTAAGGTAAGCTTATAAAATTTTATAATGGCAGAAAATAGCCACACCTGCCGTATGAGTTAAAAAAATATTCTTATCTTAAATTTGTCGAAAAGGTCAAAAAGTAACTTGTTTGGAAAACAATGGAAAGATTCCTTTAAAAACGTATAGGGTAAAATAAGTGTATAAATGACTTTAACCCATTGTATATTTAATAGTAAAAATGTTGTGAAATACATTTTTAAGAAACATGGATGTGGATCATAAAGAGGTCCTAGTAGATACTTACGTAAAAACAACCTATGATAATAAAGATATTGTAAAATTAACCCTTACCATGTACTTTTCCTTGGTCGAGGGTAGATTAACCTCTTATATAATGGTGAAATAATTGTTATTAAATTATACAATAATCATATACATGAATATTATATCATATATGATCTTTTAATATTTCTTTTTTAATAATATCTTAGTATTATCGCCGTTTTCGTGTGTTAACTGATTCGTTTTACATTATATTATTTGTTATGTAAGCTGTGTTTGTTATGGATAGTTTGTATCTTATTCAGATACATAATGATATCAAGTCCTTAAACATTATTTTTAATCATCAAATTAAAATTATTCTTTAATGGATATGATGGGGAATGAATCTTATCGCGTTCGTGGAGACGGTATTCCGTACGTACGCGCATGCGAAAATATCAATTTTTTGATATTAAAAACATAAATAATTGGATGTTATATCATATATAAATTATATTTATAATGTTATATTTATTATTTACTTCAATTACACATCATTATCATACCCATCCAAATAATACTATTTTGAATAACAATTACACCATGACGTGGAGACGGTAATCCGTAGGTACGCACATATGGAGACTTGTCATTCAAAGGATGGATAGAATACTGAATATGGTTATACCATATTTGTAAAAAACATCACAGTTTATATAATATACTATAGTTATTATTTTATAATGCATATAAAAAAGAAATAAGAAGTGGAAGAAGGAAAGAACTTGAAAGAGGGTGGTGAAATCATTACTTCTTCGGGTTCTTCCTTTTGATTTGATGAAAAGGATCCTTAGGTTGGCATTATAATCAAAATAAGGCCTCCAGGTTGAAGTGAGATAATTTTAGAGGATATTTGGGCAGGGGTTGGCTGAGGCAAATGACTTTGATGGTGTGAAATTGAGATAAGGGGGAGTGCCCTTTTATAAGAGGGGTGAGGGGAACCTTAGGAAAAGATAAACATGTTATTTTATAATAAATTAATATTCAATTTATAATGGATCCAAAGTGACTTATTTTGAGGCTAAGGTGGTGATGGGTTGAAATCCACACAACCAATAGGTTTTAGACAGTTTTGGGTCACTATATTAACCTAATCTTTTAGATTTAACTCTTAGTTAATTAGTTTGACATTTACCATGTCTTTGTATTTTTATATTATATGGTTAATAAACTTACTATAAACTTACAAGAGAACCCCAAGTGTTCATTAATGATACACCTATCATTATATAAGTCTCTTGGATGAACCATCGATTTTTTGGAATAAAATATCAATTAATAATATAATATTTTTTAAAAAACACTTTTTTGTCAATTTTGACACTATTTGGTATTTTGTTTTTTATAAATTCATAACATCATTATTACTTCAAACCTAAATCATTTAATCAACCCTATAATGTCATATTAACGTATTAAATTCTTGAGATTCATTAAAAGTCTAAAATTATATTTATTTGGGTATTTAGAATATCAATTATTTCGATATTTCATTAATAAGGTAATTACTCCATCATCATTGTGTCAAAAGTAAATTAAATTATTTAATGTCTACAAAAATATAAATAAAATACCATTATGTATGAAATATTTTTATATTTATAATAAATATTTATAATAGAATTTATATTATGTATAACCCTATATTAAAATGTTTTAGTTATTAAACATTGATTTTAACTCTTTTAACTCTTCTTTGAATTAAATAATAATAAATGTCCTAATATAATTTAAGTGGAACTAAAGGATAATATTTTAATCCTAAGGTTTTTTTTTGAATTACACTTATCCAATAGAATTATTAAATGTGTTTGGGTAAAAATAATATCATTTTTACCTTTAATTATCCTATTTACTTTTAACCGTGGTAACTAAAAGTAAAAAGTTACTATTCACCAAAAATTATTTTCATCTCATTGAACCACATTTTACTTACTGATATCAACCGTGTCTCTCATAGTTTTGAAATTAAACTCACAGAAGTGGTAAAATTATGTTTTATGTGAATTTTCAAATTCTCTTAGGAGGTCGGTAAAAGACAGTAAAAAGTTCAATAAAATTTTTACATATCTATAATTAATATAAATTGACTCCAATGAATTACATTGAACTTATATAAGTATTATGTATCTATTTTTACCTAAAATAAATTTAAATAAAATAAATAATTATTTAAATAAAAGGCCGATGTTAACTAATAACTTAGCGTTTTTCACTATTCATCAAAAATTGAAAGTTTTTAGAAAAATACCAAAAATTCATCCTTGGTAATTTCGATATTATGAATCCAAAAATGACAGCCATTTTGAAAAATGAAATTTATAAAATTTAAAAAAGTGGGTATTACTATTCATAACGGCTATTTTGATTGGTTGTGATGTGTTAGAATTCGAATTTGCATATAACACACACTAATATATTATTCAAAGAGTAGCGCGCCGTGGAAGCTTCAGGTGATACACTTGAGGTAAGTTTGTATCCCTATTTTTTTGACTAAACCAATTTATTTGGGGTCATTTACTGTTTTTGAGTTCCTAGTTTTACCTGTAGTGGGTTTTGGTTATCCTTGAGGTGGGTCCGAGTTTCCAGAGTCAAAGGTGACATACCACATATGCATAGGGAGGCATATATATATATATATAAGTTACCTCATTAAATGTATATTCACCAATTATAGTTAATATACATATATATGGGGATATTTTTTCTTACATATATGTATGAAAAATTTATATGTTTGCAAGTGGAAATGGGTATATTCTTATATAAGAATATATGTAAGGATCCACTTATACAAATTCATGGCCATGAGAATATGTACATAGGGGTTTGGTGTCCTTATGTATATGAGATATTTCATATTCTCAGTGGTAGAAAGAGTGGATTGAAGTGATTTCTAATGAAAATGACCAGAGCCTAAGTGTTGAGTTTGGTTCTATCCCCTTTGAGGTATGATCCTTTTCCATTTCCCATTAAATTTAGTAATGTATTAATTGATCATTTTTCTCACCTTCTTTGGATTTTAGTTAGTAATGTATGATTATTTAATGAAATGTTTAATATTCTAAATTAATTGTGTGCAAAATAATATCATGTTTTTTATAATTAAATCCCTTTATGGGGGTGAACTTTACTGTAAACTAAAAAGTATTGATTAGTAAAATAAACCATTCTTAGCTTATTGCATTGGTTTTCCTCTATGATTTGATGCCTTTTTATGGATAGTTTTCTATCATGTTTAGAACAGGGCCCTTTGAGATATTACAAAATGTGTTGCCTTCTTATAATGCCTAATTAGTATCTGACATAACCTTTAAATGTAATTTACCATGACACATGAGTATTAAATGGAACCTAATGCCCCTCTTAGGTGATTGACCTACTTATGGTTGGATTTACTCATGTAGGTAAATGCCCCTTTTTCCAAAGACATGTTCAATGTTCTCATTGTGCCTTGTAAATTAAATTTTCATGTTTTTTTAATTTGATGGAATGTTTTAAATTGAATAGAACATGCATGATGGTTTGATTTTCCTTAAATGAAATAATTGGTTTAAAAATAAATGAATGAATTGTAAAGGTTGAAATTACATGATGTTTGTTCATTTATTGTTAAATTATTTAATTGGAATATTTTACTATGACTATAATGTGTTATATAAATTAAATTCATGAGAGGTATTGCCTTATTGATTTTATTATGAATATGATGACTCCTTTATAATGGGATTATTAATTGAAATGCATGAGAGGTATTTCCTCATGTCCATTTATGATAAATATAAGTATGTCTTATACATAGGTTGTGTATGATGGTAATGGGTGTTGAGGTGGAAGGAAAATTTAACTCTATTAGTTTAGGTGTTGAGAATAGGGGTGATGGGCCCTATGTGTCATATTACATGAGAGAGTGTTTCCATGGCATGTCACTCACCATACTGAGTGATGTTGAATGGAATATATATATATATATCGATATTTATAGCATGTACCCTATTTCCTGAGATTTTAGAATCAGTAGACTGTTCTTGGATATCTAAGTTATGCCTCAGTCCAGCTAGCACTAGTATTCTATTTATATGGCCATTAGGCGATCCGCACACACATGGTTCATATAGGTGGATTCAATATATAACTAAACTATATATATTACTATTTAAATATATATATGTGTGTACTGACGTGATCAGACTTATTTATAGGAGTGACCTGAAGTAGGTACAGTCATCCAGGTGTTTGATTGGAACATGAGCCGACCTATGTCATTATTTTAGTACTTTTTATTATTTTATATTTCTTGAACACTGCCTAATTTAAATGTCATGAAATGGATTGGGTTCGACACCACGGGTGCTATCCTACTGAAATTTTGTAAGAATTAGGATATACTTTTCAGGTATGGATCTTTTTTTTAGGTGTTTTTGAAAAAAATGGGAGAATTTGGAAATTTCATAAGTACATGTTGTGTACTTAGGAGTACACATCGTGTACTCCATTGCTTCGGGTAGCCATGTACTGGTCATGTAACAGATGAGTACATAGACATGTGAGGTGACCTGCAGACCACCTAAAGCTGGGGTCGGTGAAGGCATATAAACGGCGTGTACATTTAATGAACACACTGTGTAGTTTTATTTTTTTTTTCATTAAACAGATCAGAGACATGTCTGATTCTCCGAAACATCTTATTTTGTCCTTGGTTCATCCAAGAGTATCCATAAGCGATGATTCTTCTCCGATCCACTGACCCGCCATCCATTCTCCAAATCAAACATCGTCGATTGCGTTGGAATCGCCTTAGTGAGTTCTACCTTCTTCTAGAGCCTCTCCTCGTGTTTTATTTTCATTCGTGAGACATTCATGGTTGATATTTTTTTAGGTTTTTGTATATCTACGATGTTCTAAGTCTAATCAGAGGCTAATATTCAACTATATCGGTCGTAAAAAGTCGAGGTCGGTGGTTTGTACCTTTCCGTAGTTGTCTTTGGATTATATGTTCAAAAAGTGCTAAATACCCTAGTTTTGGGTATTTTGTGTTTTAGGAATTTAACCAGGTTAATACCTACTATGTTTTTTTTGTGTGAGTAAGGGTGTTTGATTATGAATAGGGTTTATTACCTTGCTATGGATCTGTTTTCCCATGTTTGATTGATATTGGCCATTAGGTCTAGTACTGCCTGTTCGGCTGTTATGTTTTCCATGCCTAGTTATATTTGGATGAATTTGTTTATATGAAATGATGGTGATATGAATTGTAGATATTTATCCATGTAGTATTTGATTTTTACTTTTGCTGGTAGATAATGTTTGTGGGTGATTGAGTTACAAAAGGTTCTGGGAACCTGGTGTTGTTAGATCATAGGGGGAATGAACGCTGAGGGCTTCCCCAAAGTTTCTGTTATACTTTTCACTTTGTGATAACATAGAGGGGATGGACGTGATTTCTCCCACATAGTGACTATAGTATACCATTGCGAGACCATAGGGGTAATTGGACCTTGAGTTCTTTATTATAGAGTATATAGTTACTGTTAAAGGCCACATGATAAATTGACAATGAATGTAACACCTGAGATTTTTATGAGAAATATTTTGTTTTTATGTTATATAAATCATCAGAGGAATCTTTCACTACACACAAAACTATCTTGTCTTGCTTTACACGCAACCACGGCCTTCCTCGATAGCATGCATTGTACGCAATACCGAATTTCACTAAACGACGATATACTATTAAAATATTATTAAAACTAGCCGTTATGAATAGTAATACCCACTTTTTGAAATTTTATAAATTTTATCATTCAAAATGGACTTCATTTTTGGATTCAGAATATCGAAATTATCCTAGGGTGAAAATTTGGTATTTTTCTGAAAACTTTCAATTTTTGATGAATAGTGAAAACACTATGTTACTATTTAAAAACCGACTTTTTATTTAAATAATTATTTATTTTATTTAAATTTATTTTAGGTCAAAATTTATTCATAATACCTATATATGTTCAAATTAATTCATTGGATTCATTTTATAATAATTTTAGATATATTAAAATTTTATTGAACTTTTCACCGTTTTTTACCCACCTACTAAGAGAATTTTCAAATTCACATAAAACATAATTTTACCACTTCTGTGACAGGAATTTCAAAAATTCAATAGGCACGGTTAATATCAAGGACTAAAATTTGGTTCAATGTGATGAAAATAGTTTATGGTGAATAGTAACTTTTTACTTTTTTTACCACGGTTAAAAGTAAATAGGGTAATTAAGGGTAACAATGATTTTATTATTACCCTAAAATATTTCCTAATTATATTGGATAAATTTAATTCGACCAAAAAAAACCTTAGGAATAAAATATGACCATTTAGGTCCACTTGGATTAGATTAGGAAATTTATTATTAATTTATTTAAAGAAGGGTTAAAATAGTTAAAAACAATGTTGAATAACTAAATAATTTTTAATATAGGGTTATACATAAGATAAATTTGACTATAAATATTAATTATAAATATAAAAAGATTTCCTACATAATGGTATTTTATTTATAATTTTTAAACATTAAATAATTTAATTTATTTATGACACAATGATGATGCAGTAATTATCTTATTAATGAAATATTAACATAATTGATGTTATAAATACCCAAATAAATTTAATATGAGAATTTTTATAAATTACAATAATTATATAGGTTAATATGACATATTATTATTTATTTAATTAACTTTTTTTGAAATAATCATGATGTTATGATTTTTACAAAAATCAATTACCAAATAGTGTCAGAATTGACATAAAATAGTTTTTAAAACAAATATTATATTATTAATTGTTATTATATTAATAAATTTCTAAGGTTCGGCCAAGATACTTATATAATGATAGGTTTATCTTTAATAGACCACTTGGGGGTCTCTTGTATGTATATGGTATGTTTATTATCTATATAATATAAAAATACAAAGTGACATGGTAAATGTCAATCTAATTAACTAAGAGTTAAAACTAAAAGATAAGTTTAATATAATGACCTAAACATGTCTAAAATATATTGGTTGAGAGGATTTAGACCCATACCCACCTTATATTTTAAATAAATCAATTTGGAGCTATTAAAAACCAAATATGACTTTATAATAAAATAATGTTTTTTGTTTTTCCATAGGTGCCCCTCTCCTCCCTTATAAAAGGGCACCTCCTCCCTCTCTTCCTCATACCACATTGAGACTTCAATATCGGAAAAACTCTGCTAATATCTCTTATTCACTTCCCTAGAAACAACCTAGAGGTCCTGGTCTTCTTCAAAGACCATCTTTAGTGACCTAAGAAGAGGTTATGAAGAGGCACTACAAAGAAGAGGTAATGGTCGTTACTGATTCTTTCAACTTTATTTTTTCTTCGACTTCTTCTTATTTAGTGGTTTCATTATGAAGTAATAACATCAGTATCACCAATATACTGATATGTTATTATACGTATGAAACAACCCTATTTCACCATCTATCCAACCTACAGAAAACAAAATCATTGCGCGTGCGTATGTACGGAATACCGTCTCCACGTCGTGGTGTATAATCTCTTTTCCACCACCACATTACTTGGATGGGTATAATGGTGTATAGAATAACTATATATGATTATTGTAAAGTGATATTGATTCTGAAAAAGTATACATACACTTCAATACAATTCCACGATCATGGGAATGATATCATCGCTCGTGCGTATGTACGGCCTACCGTCTCTACAATGTGATGCGACTCGTTCTACATGATATTAATTACATAATGATTATATAAATGAATTGAATGAATAAATATTATATATATTACAGTAATACCATTTTTAAAATGAGGTATCTATAACCTAAATAGAAGAATAAGAATTTATTCGACAAAACACGCATAAGAACAAAAAGTAATAAACACCCGAATAACAAGCAGCAATGAAATATTACTAATAAAAAGCTAAGAATATGACCATATATGATATCATAACAATGATTATGATTCTGGAATAATTCAATGACCTTATTTAAATCATTATACAGGAGGATCAGACACTTATGAAGCAAATCGAACCTACGGTAAGGGAAAATATCACAATCTCATTTTTATCCGAGATTTTTTATACTTCGGTATTTACAGGGGTATATTTATCATCCAAATACATGTTTACTCAATATATAATATTATTTCCATCCTACTATAATATTTTAAATCGAATTTTACCCTTTGGTGAGTTTTTAGTAAAATATTTTAAAGCTATCTTTTGTCGTTCTTCGTACGAGGTACTTTTTGACTTTTCCGGCCAAAGTACGAGAAGAATGTTTTTTAACTTATACGGAATGAATGGATTTTTAGAAAATCATTTCCATGAATATTCCTTTACAATTTTTCAAGTTTATATTTAATCAACTTCTTTAGTTTAATATTATATGACATGTTAAGAAAGGAAAAATGTTTTTGAAGTAGAAAGGATATTTTCCTCAAGAACGGAGTTTAAGCGTTTTATCAAAATTATTTTACATCTAAGATAAAATAGGGTTTTGTTTCTATCCCTATTTTTAAACTGATTTGATTATGTTATGATGGAATTATTTTTATGAAGTCCTTTTATCTTATATGGATTATGTTAATATGGCACGATGTTTAAGAATCTCATTTTTATTACATGGGTTATGCTATGATGTATGATTTATGATCTTGTGGAACACATAAGAATGGTTTCATTATGAGATGGGTGGGACCTATATCTCCCTCTAATGAATTAGGTAAAGATTTATATCTCATGAGATATACATGGCTGGAACGGCATGTTAAACCAGTTCAGTGAAACAGGACTGAAACGAGGAGTGAACTCTGTTCAGAAATGGACTTTGTCCGCTAAGATAGTCTTGGCAATGAGTCTTGACTACTAAGAAATGATTGTCTATGATTATGTGTTTATTCCACAAAGTTTCTTGTTTTATGTTATGATTATTTGGATTACATTTCACTACTATTATTTATCCCATTATTATGAAATTATGATCTCTTTTGCAGGTTAAGATTTCCAAAATGTTATGTTCTTATGAATATTATGTGATTGATATTTCTTTTGTTTACCCTTACTAAGAATTTAAGCTCACCCTTTTGTAAGTTTTCATTCCCCATGTCAGGAAGAAGGTTATTAAGTTGGATATTCCAAAAGGGACTCAGGATATGATGAAATAAATGGGAGACAATGTAGATGCTTTATGAACCGGTTGTTTATGTTTTCCAGTTTCTAAAGACACTATACCTATACGGTCCTTTCATGGTTTTGTTATATGTTGAAATAAGTGTACTTCAATTTTGATGTATTAACAATGTATGTAAAGTATGGGTCGTTACAGTTTGTATCAGAGGCAAAGGAGGTAGGAATGAATCTGATCCTTGGGAACTCTCACATGTGAGCGTTTGATGAAGCAAGGCTCTCCGCCCAAGGGATTCATGAGGAAATGTCTTCCACTGGGGATGGTGGTGTGTCCCGCCCAGGGGGTGTAGCCTCCCATGGAGTGCCCTGATAGGTATCACTTATAGTCCACTAGAAGTAATTCTAGACCGTTACAATTGATATCAGAGGAAAGGTATAGTCAACCATTGGAAACTACGATGTGAAAGCCTTAGTAAGAACCCTAAGGATATATCTAAGCATAGAACACAATATTAGTGTTTTAGAAATGGCCATGAATAACCTAATATAATACCTTAAGTGTAAAATTTTATTCTTGATTATTTTTTTTCCTATTATAATTTGTATTGCTCGCACTATTATTTTTGGTTTTAGTCAATGGATAGAACCCGAAGGAATCATGTTAATGCGGAATGTGACAGGCAATGCAATGATTGTCCCCCTGAGCAACAAAACGTTATGGGAGATGGAATGAAAAATCTTATACCCATGCTCACACAACTTTATCAATCTATGAATCATGTAGGACTTCCAAACGAGAAAATGATGGAGCAACATTCTATTGAATCCTTCATGAGGCAGATTCCACCCTCAGTCAGCGGGTCTACTGATCCATTAGTTTCTAAACAATGGATCAGTACTACTGAAAATATATTTTCAGTTCTTCAATGTTCTGAACATGATAAAGTCATCTTAGTAGTATATCGTTTTGAAGGTGAAGCTGATCAATGGTGGAATCTTATCAAGAATATGAGGCCAAGAGATGAAATTGAGTCCATGGAATGGGACAAGTTCACGAACTTATTTTTCAATAAGTACTTCCCTCGTATTCTTCAAAAAAATATGGAGAAGGAGTTTCTTGAACTGAAGCAAAAGGATGGTGAATCTGTTGGTACCTACGAAGAAAATATTACAAGACTTGCAAGGTACACTTTAGGGATTATTATCCAACTTGACAGTAATATTGATAGATTCTTTAGTGGCTTAAAACCAAGTCTTCGAAGGGTGTTATCCATAAGGGACTTCAATAGCTACGAGGAAATCATTCGATGTGCTCTCAATGTTGAGATGGAGATTGGAGTAACCCGTCAGTCATATGGGTTTGATAAGAAGAGGAAAATGGAATTCAAAGGAAAATCTAAAGGCCACACAGAAAAGGAGATGAGTTTTCCCTTATCCTCAAAGTGTGGAAATAAAAATGGATGGATTTGTCTTAAAGGGACAATTAAATGTTTCAAATGTGGAAAAGAAGGTCATCGGGCACTTGAATTCCGCAATGATTGGAAGATGTCTAGTGATGCGAACAACGAAAAGGCTATACAGAGTGCACCTCCTACACTTAAATGTTACATGTGAAAGGAAATGGGGAATTATGCTAATCAGTTCCCTAATATCCAAGGGTTGTTGATGTTGATCAATGTCAAAAAACTCTTAAGGATAATAACAAAGGAAAGTCACATGGAATTTCTATCAGCGATGTGGAGTACGATAACGAAGTGGTGAAAGGTACACTTACCATCCACTCTAAAGTAGAAAATGTTTTATTTGATTCTGGATCCACCCACTCTTTTATTTCTGAATAATTTTCTAAACGTATCATCATATTACCTCAACAATTAGTTGTTGAGTAAGCTGTGACAACTCATAATGGCACAACAGTCACATCAAAATTTTATAATTCTTCTCCGATTGAATTTTGTGGGAAAGTGTTTCCTACAAATCTTGTGATCCTTCCTATAGTGAAATTTGATGTGATTTTTGGCATGGATTGGCTTTCTTTATATGGAGCTCATATCAATTTCCAAAGAAGGGAATTCATATTTCATATTCTAGATCAATCTATGATCGTCTATCGATGCAAGGATGAACATAACCTTCCAGTAGAAATTTCTTCCATCTTATGGGTCTTGATTCTACTAAATGAAGGTTATTTATCTCAAATTATTGGTGATAAACTCACAATTAAGAATATGCCCACTGTACGGGAGTTTGATGATGTCTTTCTAGAGTAATTGCCTTATCTTCCACCAAATTGTGAAGTTGAGTTTTCAATAGAACTCGTACCGGGTGCTTTACCTATTTCAAATGAACCTTGTAGAATGGCCCCAATTGAGTTGTAGGAATTGAAGAAGCAACTCCAAGAGAATCTTGATAAAGGATTCATATTCCCTAGTGTTTCACCTTGGGGAGAACATGTTATGTTTGTTACGAAGAAAGATGGATCAATGACACTTTGCATTGATTATCGAGAACTTAACAAGATCATGATCAAGAACAAATATCCCCTCCCGCGCATTGATGACTTATTTGACCAACTACGCAGAGCTCAATACTTTTCCAAGATTGATCTTTGTTCAGGGTATCATCAATTAAGGCTAAAATTGGATGATATACCAAAGACGGCTTTCCGTACAAGGTGTGGACACTATGAATTTATAGTAATGCCATTTGGTCTTACTAATGCCCCTACTATCTTCATGGATCTGATGAATACAGTCTTTAGAGACTATCTTGATTAGTTTGTGGTAGTCTTTATAGACGATATTCTTGTCTATTCAAAAATCAAGGAAGAACATAATGATCACTTGAGAATTGGATTGAAGAACCTGAGAAAGGAGAAGCTTTATGCCAAATTTACCAAGTTTGGATTTTGGCTTAAAAAAAATTTCATTTTTGGGTCACATAATCTCAAAATAGGGGATATTTGTGGATCCAGCAAAAACAGAGGTTATCAAAAGATGTTCGAGACCAACAACAGTAACTGGGATCTGAAGTTTTCTTGGTTTGGATGGATATTATCGACGTTTTGTGAAATATTTTTCATGATTCTCCAACCCACTCACAAAATTGACTTGGAAAGGAGTTAAGTTTGTTTGGATAGAGGAATGTGAAGAGAATTTCAAGGAGTTAAAAAGAATGTTATCCAGTGCACTTGTGCTCACACTACCTTGTAGTGGAGAAAGGTTTGTGATCTACAGTGATGCATCCAAGAAGGGATTAGGGTGTGTTCTCATGCAAAATGATATGGTGATAGCTTATGCCTCATGATAGTTGAAAATCCATGAGCAAAATTACCCAACTCATGATTTGGTGTTAGCTGCGGTAATCTTTGGATTAAAATTTGGAGGCATTATATTTATGAGAAAGGTGTGATATTTTTATTGATCATAAAAGTTTAAAGTATATTTTCACACAAAAGGATCTGAATATGCACCAAAGAAGATGGTTGGAGCAGATTAAGGATTACGACTACTCAATTCATTACCACCCTGGGAAAGCAAACAAGGTGGCAGATGCATTAAGTCGACAAGACCATGCTAGCTTATCCATGATGAGGATCACAAAAGATCCAATATTTATGGATTTACAAAGGATGGATCTTGGAATTATAATGGAATGGGAAAATCATATCTTTCTCAAATGAATGTTAAACCATCTATAGATGTGAAGATTAAAGATGCACATAAAGAAGATTAAGAGATAAAAAAGAAGGTGAGAAATGTTCCCGAATTCAACCTTGATTGTGATGGGATAACAGGGTTCAAAAATCAGGTTTTTGTTCCTCCCATCCCAGAATTAAAGAAGGAGCTTCTGGATGAGGATCATAGTCCTTCATTCTCTATTAATCCTAGAAAAACGAAGATGTATAGGGACCTGAAAGAGTACTTCTGGTGGGATGGCATGGAAAGAGATGTTACGGAATATGTCTCTCGATGCTTGGTTTGTCAGCAAGTTAAAGCTGAGAGACTGAATCCTAAGGAGATGTTACAACCATTACCCATACCTGAATGGAAATGAAAAAACATCACTATGGACTTTGTCACTAGAATTCCTAAAACATCCAAAGTTAATAATGCTATATGGGTCATAGTTGATCATCTTACAAAGTCAGCACACTTCATTTCTATTGGAGAGGATTTCTCTCTGGATCAGCTATCCAGGATATATGTAAAAGAACTGGTAATATTACATGGAGTGCCACTTTCCATTATATCTGATCGGGATCTGAGGTTTACCTCAAAGTTTTGGCAAAGTCTTCAGCATACTCTGGATACAGAGTTGATTTTCAGCCCTGCTTATCATCTTCAGAAAGGCGGTCAGTCTGAAAGGACAATTCAAACTCTAGAAGATATGTTGAGATCTTTCTCTATGGATTTCAAAGGTGGTTGGGATAAACACCTACCTTTGGTGTAATTTTCTTATAATAATAGCTATCACTCCAGTATTCAAATGGCTCCTTATGAAGCTCTTTATGGAATGAAATGCAGGACTCCAACTTGCTGGGATGAAGTTGGGGAAAGAAAGCTATTAGGACCTGATCTTGTTGATGAGATGGTAGAAAAGGTTCGATCTATTCAACAACACAAAAGAGCAGCTCAGAGTCGACAAAAAAGTTATGCCAACAACTGAAGAAAAGACCTAGAGTTTGAAGTGGGTGATAAAGTGTTCTTACAAATATCTCCTTGGAAGAGAGTAATGAGATTTGGAAAGAAGGGAAAGCTGAGCCCTAGGTATATCGGTTCTTTTGAAATAATGGATCGTGTTGGGAAGGTAGATTACTGATTGGATCTTCCACCAAATCTCTCTCAAGTTCATGATGTGTTCCATGTATCACTCCTGAGAAAGTACATACCCGATTCTTCACATGTACTCAGCTCAGAAGTTGTACCGCTGGAGCAAGATCTTTCTTATGAAGAACAGCCGATAGAGATTCTAGATCGCAGCGAGAATGTCCTACGGAATAAGACCACTCGCTTGGAGAAATTTTTATGGAGGAACCATAAATTAGAAGAATCTACATGGGATCTTGAGGATATGATGAGGGAGAGGTATCCTCATCTGTTTGTTACAAAGTGATGAATTTCAAGGGAAAAATTCATTTTAAGTGGGGTAGAATGTAACACCAGAGATTTTTATGAGAAATATTTTGTTATTATGTTATATAAATCATCAAAGTAATATTTCACTACATAAAACACTAGCTTGGATTGCTTTACACGCAACTGCGGCCTTCCTCGATAGCTTGTGTTGTACGCAATACCGAGTTGCACTAAACAATGATATGCTATTAAAATATTATTAAAACTAGACATTATGAATAGTAATACCCACTTTTTGAAATTGTATAAATTTTATCGTTCAAAATGGAATTATTTTTTGGATTCAGAATATCAAAATTAGTCTATGGTGAAATTTTGCTATTTTTCGGAAAAACTATAATTTTTTTATGAATAGTGAAAACATTGGGTTACTATTTAAAAACTGACTTTTTATTTAAATAATTATTTATTTTATATAAATTTATTTTAGGTAACAATTGATACATAATACCTTTATATGTTAAAAGTAATTAATTGGAGTCATTTTATAATAATTTTAGATATATAAATTTTTTTTTGAACTTTTCACCGTCTTTTACCCACCTCCTAGGAAAATTTGCAAATTCACATAAAACATAATTTTACTGCTTCTGTGAGTGGAATTTCAAAAATCCAAGAGACACGGTTAATATAAATGACTAAAATGTGGTTCAATGAGATGAAACTAATTTTTTTTTGAATAGTAACTTTTTACTTTTTCCACTGTTAAAAGAAAATAGGATAATTCATGGTAAAAATGATATTATTATTACCCTAAAACATGTTCTAATTCTGTTGGATAAGTTTAATTAGACCCAAAAAAACCCTTAGGAATAAAATATGACCATTTAGGTCCACTTGGATTAGATTAGGACAATTATTATTAATTTATTTAAAGAAGGGTTAAAATAGTTAAAATCAAAGTTTAATAACTAAATAATTTTTAATATAGGATTATACATAAGATAAAATAGACTATAAATATTCATTATAAAGATAAAAATATTTCCTACATAATTGTATTTTATTTATAATTTTTAGAAATTAAATAATTTAATTTATTTATGACACAATGATGATGTAGTAATTATCTTATTAATGAAATATTAACATAATTGATGTTATAAATACCCAAATAAATGTAATTTGAGACTTTTTATGAATTAAAATAATTATATAGGTTAATATGACATATTAGTATTGATTTAATTAACTTTTTTAGAACAAATCATGCTGTTATGATTTTCAAAAAATCAATTACCAAATAGTGTCAAAATTTACATAAAATAGTTTTTAAAACAAATATTATATTATTAATTGTTATTATATTCCTAAAAATCTAAGGTTCTGCCAAGATACTTATATCATGTTAGGTGTATCATTAATTGACCACTTGGGGGTCTCTTGGATGTATATGGTAAGTTTATTAACTATATAATATAAAAATACAAAGTGACATGGTAAATGTAAATCTAATTAACTAAGAGTTAAAACTAAAAGATAAGGTTAATATAATGACCTAAACTTGTCTAAAATATATTGGTTAGAGGATTTAGACCCATCCCCACCTTATATTAGAAATAAATCAATTTGGTGCTATTAAAAACCGAATATGACTTTATAATAAAATAATATTTTTAGTTTTTCCAAAGGTGCCCCTCTCGTCCCTTATAAAAGGGTACCTCCTCCCTCTCTTCCTCACACCACATTGAGCCTTCAATCTTGTCCAACCCATGTCAATTTCTCTACTCCACTTTCCTAGAAACATCCTAGGTTTCCTGGTCTTCTTCAAAGACAATATTTAGTGCCCTAAGAGGAGGTTAAGAAGAGGCGCTTCAGAGAAGAGGTAATGTCTATTACCGATTATCTCAACTTTATTTCTTCTTATACTTATTCTTATTTAGTTGTTTCATTATGAAGTAATAACATCAGTATAAATAATATACTGATATGTTATTATATGTATGAAACAACCCTATTTCACCATCTATCCATCCTAAGGAAAACAAAATCATCAGGCGTGCGTACGTAGGGAATACCGTCTCCACGCTGTGGTGTAATATATTTTCCACCACCACCTTACTTGGATGGGTATAATGGTGTATAGAACAAATATATATGATTATTGTAAAGTGATATTTATTCTGAAATAGTATACATACACTTCAATACAATTCCACGATCATGGGAGGATATCATCGCTCGTGCGTACGTACGGCCTACTGTCTCCACGATGTGATGCGACTCATTCTACATGATCTTAATTTCATAATGATTATATAAATGAATTGAATGAATAAATATTATGTATATTACACTAATACCATACTGAAAATGAGGTATCTATAACCTAAAT
This sequence comes from Viscum album, assembly GCA_963277665.1. Lineage (NCBI taxonomy): Eukaryota > Viridiplantae > Streptophyta > Magnoliopsida > Santalales > Viscaceae > Viscum > Viscum album. The sequence goes on from OY728141.1 coordinate 2,068,381,530, forward strand.
ATAATAATAAGAATTTATTCGACAAAACACACATAAGAACAAAAATTAATAAACACCCGAATAACAAGTAGCAATGAAATATTACTAATAATAAGCTAAGAATATGACCATATATGATATCATAAAAATGATTATGATTCTGGAATAAGTCAATGACATTATTTAAATCATTATACAGGAGGTCCGGACACTTACGAAGCAAATCAGACCTAAGGAAAGGTAAAATATCACAATCTCATTTTTATCTGAGATTGTTTAGACTTTGGTATTTATAGGGGTATATTTATAATCAAAATCCTTCTTTCATCAATATGTAATATTATTTCCATCCTCCTACAATAGTTAAAATCCAATTTTACCCTTCGGTGAGTTTTTAGTAAAATATTTGAAAGGAATCTTTTTTTGTTTTTCGTACGAGGTACTTTTTGACTTTTCCGGCCAAAGTACGAGAAGAATGTTTTTTTTAACTTATATGGCATGAATGGATTTTTAGAACATTATTTTCATGAAGCTTACATTACAAGTTTTCAAGTTTATTTTTAATCAACTTCTTTTAGTTTAAAATTATATGACATGTTAAGAAAGGAAAAATGTTTTTGAAGTAGAAAGGATATTTTCCTCAAGAACGGAGTTCAAGCGTTTTATCAAAATTATTTTCCATATAAGATAATATATGGTTCTGTTTCTATCCCTATTTTTACATTTATTTGATTATTTTATTATGGAATTATTATTATGAAGTCCTTTTATTATATATGGATTATGTTATGATGGCACGATGTTTAAGAATCCCATTTTTATTACATGGGTTATGCTATGATGTATGATTTATGATCTTGTGGAACACATAAGAATGGTTTCATTATGATATGGGTGGGACCTATATATCCCTCCAATTCATTGGGTAAATATTTATATCTCATGAGATAGACATGGCTGGAACGGTAGGTTAAACTGGTTCAGTGAAACAGGACTGAAACGAGGAGTGAACTTTGTTCAGAAATGGACTTTCTCCACTAAGATAGTCTTGGTAATGAATCTTGACTACTATGAAATGATTCTCTATGATTATGTGTGTATTCCACAAAGTTTCATGTTTTATGTTATGATTATTGGGATTACATTTCACTACTATGATTTATCCCATGATTATGAAATTATGATGTCTTTTGTAGGTTAAGATTTCCAAAATGTTATGTTCTTATAAATATGATGTGATTGATATTTCTTTTTTTACCTTTACTGAGCATTTGAGCTCACCCTTTTGAATGTTTTCTTTCCCCAGGTCAAGAAGAAGGTTATTAAGTAGTATATTCCAAAAGGGACTCTAGATATGATGAAATAAATGGGAGACAATGTAGATGCTTTATGAACGAGTTTTTTATGTTTCCTAGTTTCTACAGACACTATACCTATACGGTCCTTTCACGGTTTTGTTATATGTTGTAATAAGTGTACTTCAATGTTGAAGTATTAACAATGTATGTAAAGTATGGGTCATTACAATGATTTCTTCCTCATAGAGTCCTTGTTTAAGTAATCCAAATTGGTTAGACTGTGAGTAGTTCCTAGAGGGTTTCTTATGAATGTTTGGTTGATTATTATTAAATGTAAATGGATAGAGTTTGACAATGTAGGATTTTTAACTTTTGAGTAATTCCTAGTTTATTACTTCATATTGCATATTGTCTGTTATATAGATTCACTGACAGTTAAGAACAGATATTTGGTGGTTTCATATTAGGATTCATCTCACACCCCGTTTGGGTTATGATTTTGGGCCCAAATAGATTATATTATTGTAGGTATTGATAAGGGAAAGCATCTTTCTACCTCATGTACTTATTGCAGTGGAGTTGGAGAGCATGGGACCAACCTGAGGCTTGTGATGCTATTGGAGTTTACTTGATTTCTTTGTAATTTGGTTTAGTACTATATTCCAGCAGTGTGACTTGTTTGGATACTTTCCTAGACATATGTGGCATGAATCATTTATATATGTGCTCTAGTTGTTTATTTACTTTTAGCCTTCTGATATTTTCTTATTGTATGGTATTATTACATCCACTATTATGATCTATTTGGTTCCATTGTGTTACTCTTCCAATGAGGGCATAGTTTACCCACTTTCACACCCAAGTCCCTCGATGTTAGTCAGAATCCCCTGGCATTCTGGGAAATGCACTTGAGGCTATGTGACCAACAGGGTACGGGGCACCTTTGGGCAGAAACCAGAACCAGGATATTACAAATTCGTATCAAATGGGTTATTTTCTTATTATATTACTGTTTCGAGCCTATATACAGAGATGGAAAGGAATAGGTAGTTTGTAATAAGCTATTCCGAGGAGTAGCTAACCCGTGTATAGGGATAATCTAATTTACCTCGATTATTGCAATTTTCTGGTTTTTTAATTATTAAATTTGATTTTATTTCACCTTTCAGTGATTCACATGTTTTTTGTTGTTAACATTGATATTATTGAGGTTCTATTTCTGTTTCAACACAATGAGGGGAGGGTATACCATCTCATTCATCGTATTGGAACTAGATAGAAATCACTTGTCATGCGTTATTGTCATTCCATTTAGGGTGAATTACCGATTGTATGTTGTTGTGATAGATGTTTTCCTAGATATTCATGTTGTTGTGATAGATTCCTTGATACAATACCTGTTATTTTATAGGGTATTACTAATATGTAAACATTATTTTGATTGAAAGCCAAAAAAAATTCCATGAGATGTTATGGGACCTCGTGGATCTGAATTTGGATGATAATGGGAATTATTTGACTATTATTCCTTATAATATACATGAATAGGATGCCAAGATTTGATTCACGGGGAGTATGGGCTCCTACATATCATAATTTGTCACATTAATGTTGGTTGCAGTGTTTTTAGGGGGTTCTGATGTAGTTTCAAAGGATTAGTGTCCAAAAAAACCAAGAATAGACAGTTTGTAGTGATGAATACACGCCATTTATCCTTCTGTTTGGAAAGGAACAACTTTTCTTAAGTACACACTATGTACTTGGAGTACACGTCATGTAGTATTTAACTGTGTGAATATCTGTGTGAGCAGGAACACGGGGTAGAGAAATCTTTGGTGGAACATGTCGTGTACTTAGAGTACGCATTGTGTTGAGAGGACCATGTATCCAGCCATGTGACTAACGACACTGGTGGTTAATATTTAAGTGGTACATGTTGTGTCTAAGGAGAACACGCCATGTTGAAGATACCATGTATCTGTCTGTGTGACTAATGACACGGGTCGGTGAAATCATTCTAGTACACATTGTGTCTGGAATAAACATGTCATGTAGTTTTGTTCTAAGAGAACCATGTGGTTTAGTTGTGAAAAGGAACTAGGGTAGGGGGAAAGGTTCAGGTACATGTTGTTTTTGAGGATGAACACACCGTGTGTGTGGGTGTTACACGACCTAGTTTGGCAGAAGTACACACCCATGTGAAGGATAAAAGGAACATGTCGTGTAGGGGTCATACACGCCATGTACCCGTGTTTTGAAAAAATTGAATGCTTTATTTTCCCTATTAAATTCATGAACTTCTAGGTTTCATTCCATGATATTCTTAAATACTAATGTATGAGCTTGACCATTCATATTCATTCCAAAAAGAAGTCCTCTGGTTGTACACCAGATACAAGGCAGTCATTAGACACCAGACATGGAAGATCAGGGACAATAGGAAGATCCTCTCATCGTGCCCATCTTGGAACCATCCGTCATTCTAGATATAGGAGCTGATGTGTATTTTTGAGTAGGATTCATGAGTATTATGAAGACCTTTAGGGGAAAACACATCCTTCCCCATTTATGGAAGAGTTTATGTATGTTTTTCAGTAGTAGTATCTTCCCACATTCTCAGGGGATGGAGGACCTCGGGCTATAGAGTTGTGGTTAGAAGCCACGTTGTCAATCATCGAGCATCTGGAGACACCTCCATAGAGGATGGTGAAGATCACTAAGTACATACTTCTGGATTCCTCCAAGAGATGGTGGGATGTGATATCACAGGCGGGACGCTAGTAGGGAATGGCTTGGGATGAGTTTCAGTTTACCTTATATGATTAATTTTATCTAGAGACCTTGAGAGCCGATCGAGCAAGAGATTTCATGAGTTTAGAGCAGGGTACACTCTCAGTCATGGAGTATTATTCTCTCTTCATAGATATTCAGTACTTCACACCCATTCTAGAGGGTGATGAATTATTTCTAGCGAGAAAGTTTGAGGATGGTCTTAGGCATGACATCTGATCTTAGGTGAACATATCATGGATTACTTATATAACTTCTATAGTCAACCAATCACTGATCATAGAGTGAAACCTGAGTGATTCTGGGGCTATGAGCTAGGGCAGGTTGGCCTATGGAGTTGGTACCCCTCTTACTAATAGTAGTAAGTGTTGTAAGGACTCTACTTGCAGAGATCCAAGTAGCAGAAATACTTGTTCAGGTAGCTAGGTGGTATGCTACCAATGTAGGAAGAGTGGGTATAAAAGGACACACTCTCTAAGAGACCCAGTTGAGTGTCGATCTTGCATCAAGATGGTTCATATTGATCGTTTATATCATATTTTCTCACCATTAGCTGGTGATAGGGGTTTTGATTCGACTCCTCATACCAGAGTAGGACCACCAGTCCAACATTAGACTGGGGGATGGAGTTCTACAGGTTGTTCAAGATGAGGTGGAGGTCATGGTTGTAGTGTTCAGACATAGTCTTTTCAATATCTGTATCGTGAATCAGCTCAGGGACCTCATACATATTTAAGGGGCTACGTCACAAGATATGCTTTTGTGCTGGAGCATACCCAGTAGGATCAAGATCCTAGACCCTCTATAGTTAGAGGTACGATTCTAGTTTCCTCAGTTTTAGCTTATGCACTTTTCGATATAGGGGCTTCCCATTGTTTCATATTTTTTTGCTATTGTAGAGATCCTTGGGCTTTGTATCTTTACCTCTTTTAATATCTTCATGTTGGACACATCGTTGGGGAATAGAACGGCTAGTGTACATCAGTGCAATGAGTTCCCTCTTGAGGTTGGTGGGTGTCACTTCTTATGGGACATTTATGTCTTCGAGATGATGGGATATGATGTCATTCTAAAAATGGACTAGTTGGTTCCCTTCTAGGATGTTGTTGACTATTATCATAGTAGGGTGAGGTTCACATCACCAGAGGGCTATTTGTTTCTACATAAGGGTGAATGGGGTGTGCAGGTGAGTAGAGAGGGACTCGAGCATTGTGGGTTGGGAGGAGTTATAGCCCATATATCTAGTTTGTATCTGGATGACTAGGGGACTTCATAGATAGACTTTCTTCTAGTGTTTTATCATTTCAAGGATTTCTTTCTAGAATAGTTTTTAGGTTTTCCTTTTGAGTGAGAGGTTGAATTTTTCTATTGAGCTACTTTCAAGAGCGGCACCAGTGTTCATTCCTCTTTATAGGATGGCTACACCAGAGTTATAGGGGGTCATGAAGCAGTTGGAGCAGTTACAGGAAAAGGGTTTCATCTGAACCAGTATTTCTCCTTGGGGTTTTCCTGTATTATTTGAAAAGAAGGTGGATGTTACCCTCAGGCATTTTGTGGATTATCAGAAGATCAACCAGTTGATGGTCATGAACTGATATCCCTTACCAAGTATTGATGATATCTTTGATCATCTTCGAGGAGCTTGGGTATTCTCAAATATTGAATTGAGATCTTTTTATCATCAGTTGTGTGTTAGACCATCTAATATACCTATTACAACCTTTCAGAGAAGGTATGGTCTATACGTGTTTGTGGTCATACCGTTTTGTCTCACAAAGGTGCCTGCAATTTTTTTGGCACTGATGAACTGAGTGTTCCATCCATACTTGGATTCCTTTGTGGTGATTTTCATGGATGATATCTTGGAGTACTCTCGCACTCGACACGATAATGATACCCATATTGAGATCATTATGAGTACACCGAGAGAGCATCAGTTACATGATAAGCTGTCAAAATGAAACTTTTGGATGGACCGGATTCACTTCTTGGGTCATGATATCTCAGATACATAAGTATTAGTAGAACTAGAGAAAGTGAGAGAAGTAGTTTACTAGGAGAATCAAAAGAACATCTTTGAGGTATAGAGTTTTCTCAGGCTGGCTGGTTACTAAAGATGTTTCATGCAGGGCTTTTCACACATAGCATCACCATTGGAGGGCCTGACTAAGAGGGGTGCAAAGTACTTATGGATAGATTCCTATGATTCATCCTCTCAGGAGATGAAAGGGAGGTTTACTTCAGCTTTGATACTAGTTTTTATTGATCCATGAAAGAGTTATACTATTTTTTGTGATGCATCAGGTATTGGGATGGGAGTAGTGCTTATATAGGGGGAGTCATTGCGTATGGGTCTCAGCAATTGAATCCACCTGAGAGGAATTACCTGATGCACTATCTTGATTGTGCTACAGAAGTTCATGATTTAGGTTTTCAGAGACATTATCTTTTTGGAGAGAACGTTTTGGTTTTCTCTGACCACAAAAGCTTCAAGTATATCTTCACTCAATGCGATCTGAATTTGAGATAGTGAATGTGGGTTGAGTACCTTTAGTCCTTTTAATTTGATCTTTCCAACATGCCTGGGAAAGGCAACACAGTGGAATATTCGTTGAGAATGAGGACTCACATACATGATGTTTAGGAGGCAAGTATTGAGTGTCATATTATTGATCTATTCTCTGAGATGCATTTGGAGGTGCCCAATATACAAGGGAAGACATTTCTTTCTTTTGTAGCTGCTACCACTACCCTACTTGATTGAGTGCGAATGAGGAAGCTATCTGATTCTAAAATACTAGTTCTAAAGGATATTTTTCAGGAGAGGACCCTATTCCTGGATATACCATTGTCAAGGATGAGGTCTTACATTTTTATGGGTGCATTTAAGTGCCAGCAGACATATGCGGGGATCTAATGCGGGATTTCCATTCTTCAGTTTGGGCAGTTCATCTTGGTGTCACCAAGATGTATCAAGATCTACACTATCAGTATTGGTGGCCCGATATGAGGAGATATGTGAATGATTTTGTGATAAGGTGTTCTACCTGTCAACGGGTGAAGGTGAAGCATCAGCGACCATCATAGATTTTGTAAAAGTTACCCATTTTTGAGTGGAAGTATAATGATGTCGCGATGGACTTCGTGATGTTCTTACTGAGGTTTCCTCGAGGGAAAGATGTAGTTTGGGTTGTCATTGACAGACTCATGAAGGTTGCAAACTTATTACCAATCAAGGAGACCTTCATTGTTGATGATCTAGGAAGTTTGGACATCCGGGAGATTGTATGTTTACCTAGGGTTCTTCACTCCATCATTCCAGACAAGGACACCCATTTATTCTTCTCTGGTCCAATAAGGACTATAGAGGGCTTTGGGAACATAGGTACTTCTGAGTAAAACTTACCATCCTCAGAAAGATTTCCAGTCCAATTGTACGATTCAGGTTGTGGAGAACATGCTTCAAGCATGTGTCCTAGATTTTGGAGGTTCTTGGGAGAATCACATACCTCTATTGGAGTTTTCCTACAGTAATAGTTTTCAGGTGACTATTCAGATGGAACCTTGGGAGGATTTGTATGGTAGTCCATTCTGATCACCCCTATGTTGGATGGAGGCTGGACAGGCAGCTATGCTAGGACCTCGTCTTGTCCTGGAGACCACAGAGTAGGTGGAGTTGATTCAGAAGAGGATGGATACGGTACAGTCACAAAAGAAGTCTTATACTGATCGAAGGAGACTACCTCTAGAGTTCAAGGTCGAGGATCGTGTTTTTCTACGTGTCACACCAAGGTTGGGACACAGGAGGATTAGGAGACAAGGAATGCTCTCACCGAGATACATCAGTCTGTTTTAGGTTTTGGAGAGAGTCTGGTTGGATTCATATCATTTTTAGTTACCTCATAGATACTGGGAAATACACGACGTATTCCACTTTTCTCTGCTACAATGTTATTTCTCATATACGTCTTAGGTTTTTCAACTCGAGGAGGTTGAGTTGGAGGTGGACACATTGTTTGAGGAGCATCCAATCCAGATTTTTGATTGATGTGCGAAGGTTCTCCGTGGCTGGTCTGTTCCTTTAGTATGGGTGTTGTGGTAGCACCAGCGAGTATATGATGAGACTTAGGAGAGGGAGGTCGATGTATAATCACAGTGGCCAGAGCTATTTGAGGATTCTTATATTCCTCCTTCTTAGGTAAATTTGGGGATGAGTTTTTTAAAAGGCGGAAATATTGTAAGAACTCAGATATTCTTTTCAGGTATGGATCTTGTTTTTAGTTGTTTTTGGGTAAAGGGGAGAATTTGAAAATTTCAAAAGTTCACAACGTGTACATAAGAGTACATGTCGTGTACTCAGTTTCCGCAGGTAGCCATGTACTAGCTGTTTAACGGCTGAGTAAATGAACGTGTGAGGTGACATGGATACCACCTAATGCAGGGGGTAGTGGAGACATATACATGGTGTGTACATTTAATGAACATGCCCTGTACTTTTCTTTTTTCCATTAAACAGACTGGGGTCACGTCTAATGCCAAGAAACATCTTCTTATGGCCTTGGTTCGTCCAAGAGAATCTAGGAGAGACGATTATTTTCCAAGACACTGACCTATAGTCTGTTCTCTGAATCAAAAACCATCAATTGAATTAGAATCATCTCGGTGAGTTCATCCTTCTTCTAGAGCCTATCCTCTTATTTTATCTTCTTTTGTGAGATCTTCATGGTTAAGAGTTTTTGACATTTTTGTAGATCTACAACATTTTAGGTCAAATCAAAAGATAAGATTCAACTATATCAATTGTACAATGTTGAGGTAAGTGGTTTTTTCATTTATACAGTTATCTTTGGATTATGTGTGCAAAAAGTGTTGAGTACCCGAGTTTAGGGTATTGCCTGTTTTAGGAATTTATCCCTATTGTTGTTTTCTATACTTTTTTTGAATGAGTAAGGGTTTTGGATTATAAAAAGGTTTTATTAACTTTATATGGATGTGTTTTCCCATATTTGATTGATATTGGTCATTGGGACTAGAACTGCCTATTAGGATGTTATGTTTTCCCTTCCTAGTGTTGTTAGGATGGAGATGGTTATATGAAAAGATTGTGATATTCATTATAGATATATAGCCAAGTAGTATTTGGGTTTTACTTTTGATGATGGATATCGTTTGTGCATGATTGAATTGCATAGGGATGTGAGAACCTGGTGTAGTTAGACTATAGGGAGAATGGATGCTGAGGGCTTCCCCAGAGTGATTATTATACTTTTCACTTTGTGAGACCATAAGGGGATGGACTTGAGTGCTCCATTAGAGTTTCTATAGTATATCGTTATGAGAAAACATGGGGAATTAGACATTTAGTACTTCCTCATAGAGTCTATATTTACCATTAAAGGAGACAAAAGGAATTGATAGTGAGTGCTTCCTCAGAGAGTCTTTGTCTAAGTGAACTAGATGGGTTAGACTGTGAGTACTTCCTAGAGGGTTTCTTGTAAATGTTAGGTTTATTATTATTAAATGTAAATGAATATAGTTTGAAAAAGTAGAATTATTTTATTTTGAGTACTTCCTTATTTATTACTTCATATTTCATATTTCCTGCTATATGTACACTGACAGTTAGGCACAGATCTTTGGTTGGTTGCCTTCTGGGATTCATCTCACACCCTATTTGGGTCATGATTTTGGCCCCAGATAGGTTTTATTGTTACAATATATGATATGAATCATTTATATATGTGGTAAAGTTTTTTATTTACTTTGAGTCTTCCATTGTTTTCTTATTGTATGGTATTATTGCATCTGTTACTATTATATGTTTGTTTCTATAGTTTTACTATCACAATTAGGTCATAGTTTCCCGACTATCACACCCAAGGCCCTCGTTTCTAGTCGGCAGCCTCTCGCGTTCAGTAAAATGCGCTTAAGGCTATCTGACCAGCCAGGTTCAGGGTACCTTTATGCGGCACCTAGAACAGGGATGTTATAGATTTATTCTTTCGATGCTCTATCATTTATTTATTACTTCTTCTTCACCTGTCTGTTATTTATTAACTGATACTCTATTATGCTACTCTGATATTAGGGTATAGTCTCCCCACTATTTCCACCTTACACCCTCACTACTATTCTAAAGCCTCTAGCATATGGGTAGGCACTCTTGTGTTCATATGGACCACCATTCCGGTGACTATATGAGTGTTCATTTAGTCTGGTATGTTACCGAGATGTTCACGCAAAACTAATTATGTTTTTTCGTGAGGTGGTAGTTTTCCATACACATTAATGATGGTTTCATATCCCATTTAATATAATAAAACATGGATAATGGTATTAAATTAACATAATAACAACTTAGTATATGGAATATAATTTTTTTATATTTTTTTATAAAGTTTGATGAAGATTTTATAGATGTAGAAGAAGAACCAAAACTAAAACATTCAGTAAAAAGATATACCTCTTCTTCATAAAACCTCATTTTCTTGACACCTTAAGCCCTCTAAGGATTGATTTATGTCTTAAATAAAACCTCTATAATGTTATGAGGGTTTTTAGAAAATTATTTTGATAGGTATTAGATGAACCAAAATGAATTTAAAGTGTAATGAAAATAGGGAAAATGTGACCTTTTATAAGTGAGGGGAGGGGCATTCTTGGAATTCCATACCGTATTAGATTAATAAAAATTATTTTTTCATGGAAAATGGATTAAAATGGATTTAATTTGAAGATAATAAGGGTATGTGTCAAAACCCTTTTATAAAATAAAAATTATAAAAATTATATTATTTTTGTATCCTTTACTTTTTTTTAACCATTGTTAACCCATCTTTAAAATTACCACTATAATAGTGTTTTTACTCTTTATGGGTCAATATATTTTCTATAAAACAATAATTCACCCATAAATGGACCATGCATGATTTTTTAAACCATATAGAAATTAATTTTCTAAAGAATGTATTTTTTGAAATTTTAAATTATTTAATGAAATATTATTTTTTATAAAATATCATTTTTGTCATTTTTGGAATTAAATGAAATATTTTAATGTAATATCTATTTAACCCATACCTAATGGTTTCAAAATTAAATTTATTTGAATATAAAGAATATATGTTATTAACATAAGCATTAAATAAAATTTTGACACGTTTTGATATCATTTTAAACCTTATTATTTGGATTAAACCCTTGGATAACCAATTTTATCCTTAACTATAATATTGAAATTTTCAATCTTTAAGGGTTATAATTTTAGTTGCAATGTAAAAATTGGATCATAAATGGTAAATGTATGACACTTAATACCATTTATAAACCAAATTTTATTTTATTAATACTTTTTTTTTATTTTAAAATAATTTAATAAAATATTATTTAACATAAAATATCATTAATGTCATTTTTGACACTCTTCATTTAATTTGACTTTAAAAAACATGAAAGAAAAAGAACTAAAATATAATAATTTCACACATCCGTAAAATCTTATATGTATCTAAAAAAATCATGAAATAAAATAATCCATTAAAATTATATTACTTCTAATATTTTTAAAGTCAATTATTTTACTTTTCTATTAATTGAATTAATACTATATCAACGTTGTGTAAATATTTAAGGTAATTATTTCATAAAAAAATAAAATTGAATTATCATCATAGAAAATTCATTTATATTTTAAATAATATATTATAAAAAAACATAGTTTGTTTTTATCCATATGAAAAAATATTAAATATATTAAAGGTAAGAAAGTGACATTTTTACATTATATTTTACTTAAATATTATAAATTTCAAAATGAGGTAAATATGGAACCAAGTTTCCATATTTTCAAAAATTGTATTGATACATACAAACTACACTCATCCACTGGGATAAAGTCACGTGATATTGTAATTTTTTAGTTTATATCATATTATTTTTAACATTAATTACAAGAATTATCCTTACCATGGTGACATTTATTTACTTCCAAATTTTCACATCCTGATTAAAAATATGGAATCCATTTTGTAATATTCAATTTATAAAATTGGTAGAAATTAATTTAATATTAAAATGAAAAATTAAATGAAAAATTGTTTTTTAAAAAATGCTATTTTAAGTATATAAATGTATTTATACCAAATTCAGCCATAAAATTGATTTCAGTGAATTTAATTTAATTATTCATAGTATAAAAAAATAATTTTTCTTTAAATGTAATTTAAAAATTGTAACTTTATAAAGGACAGAATAAAAAATATAGTTTTCAATAAAAATTAATATTTTTACTATTCACAGATAAATAAATATTTTGAAAAAAATATAAACAAATCACTAAAAGATAATTTTTAAATGATTATTTGAAAAATGATATCATTTTTTCAAATAAATTTTGTAGAAATATCCTGAATTAAGTATAATATTCACTAATTTAAATAAATAAATAACATTTTGTGAATAAAATGTATTTTTTTTGAAATTAAATAACATTACTATGAAAATGAGTTCTTATTTCCAAAGGTTTAATATATTCATTTTAATTGATTATTACCTTTATATATATTTAATAATGTGCATAATCCTATCCATACCTTCTATTTCAGTGGATAGGTTATAACAGTCATATTTACATAATAAAATTTAATGGTTTATTTAGCTCGGTGGTGGGTATCTTATACGTTATCAAATATTTTCATTCTTTTAGTACCTTGGGATATTACAATTTCCCCACTAAAAATGAAAATGTTGGGAGAATGGAATAAATGGAACATATTTAGCAAGAAAAAATGGTTTTCCCTTGGGTTGGTCAAAAATCACCATTAGCTCAAACTATGATCTTGTTATAACTATTACAATTAGTTTTCTGAGCAGATCAAATACGGGTTGGGTGATATTGTGGGAATTATACCAAGTGATACTTCCAAAAAAATGTTGGAAAAAATAGTGTATCTTTTATTATTCATATTTTTTTATATTCATGAACTTTACTAAAAGATTGGTGAATTTAGTGATATAATTAGACGATTAAATTCATTGCACTTTAATTTTATATATCATGAATAATGATAAATAGTTAACTGATTTTTTAGCATTAATTTTTTCCCCACATCATTTCCTTTCTATTAAATACCTCATGGTCATATAATCCTAATTGAGAAGACATTATGATTAGTTGTGTAATTTTCTTCTATGGGGTGGAGATTTGATATGCTTTTCATGCTTATGGTAAGAATAACTTATTCTTGGTAAAATCATAACTCTATTAAATTATTTCCTTGGGTGATGAGAGGAAAAAAATCAAATTAAGGTAGATTAAATGTTGAATTCTTAATAATAAGGAATTAAGATTCTATAATGGATGTTCAGAGAATATTCATAATTTTCTAAAGTGCAAGGAGTAAAATACATGGTTGATCAAGTTTCCTTTAAATGTGAAATGTTGAATTATTATAATTTATATATTGCTTAAAATATTTCTCCCTATTGATAATTATTTTATTTTTTTGTCTATAAAATTTAAATATTGGTATCATGTGCCTTTATTTAGTTTATATTTATGCTTGAGGACAAGAATAATTTAAGTGTGGGGGTGTTTGATATCTTCACTTCATGGATATTATTTTTAAATTTAAATGTGTAAAATATTATTATTTTTAGATATTTATACCCATATGCTATTTATTTTAACTATTTTATTGGTAATAACAATTTTAAATGGAATTTGAAAAATAAAATAAAATATATGCATTGATTCTGAATGGATTTTTACAAAGGGGACACCTATGTTCATTATAGGGAAAAAAATATGGCTACAAAAGTGTCTAGCCTATAAAAGATCAAGAAATCCACTATAGTGTTCAACCAATATTTGACTATAGGAATGGAATTTTGTAGGATAGAGAAACCATGAATAATGAAATACCCAAAATAGGTCGGTGGAGTGGCGGGTGAGTTTGTCAAGTAGGATAAAGTGACTGATGTCGGAATACAATGTGCATGTGTATGTGGGAATGTGAGAGAAGAAGTCCTAGCCTGGGTAGGTACAAAAACTAGTTAATTGATCATATTATATCATATATTATTATATAAACATATGTGATTCCATGAACAACTCTGATATGGGATAGACATTCACTCGAGTAGTGTTCATCATAACTAAAACATCATCATCTTGATTATTTCTCGAGTTATCCTCCTCGGACATAATGGGTTTTTTCATATAAATTTATCTTGCATAATAGATCCACCATTTTCATTTAATGGGATCTATGGTTTCACAATCATTGTGAAGGTTTGAACATTATAATACATTATTTATGTTGCAACATTCTTGAGGGGATTATTCGAAGTTTGTGACTACATCAAAATCATCTTATTTACACCATATACATGTGAGCATGTGGGAGTATCATTTTTCATAGAGAATTTAATGGGATATGGTTTGAACTACATTATTGGGGTTCTCAATTTAGTATGGACACAGTTTCGGTGGTTTGAATTGGTTCATGCCACAAAATATTTCTTACACTGTAGAGTGAGAAAAAGGTTTAAAGGATAATGATGGAGCTATGGTGTATAAATTGAAATGTTCCATGGAGGTATGGTTTATGGTAGTGTCTCAATATTGAGATTTGAATCTCTTAATCATAGTTTCCATCACACATTTCATCCTAATATCATGTATTTTGGGTCTGCACCATAAGAATAGAACTACGCCTTAGGACTTGTATATATTATAGAAACGAAACTCTAGAATATATCTCTATCCATGTGTGATATTAAAGATAGAGATATATGTATACACATAGGTGATATGATTAATATACCTACATAGATTTGTATACCAACATAAAAAGATATATAGATAAGATATTTTATGATTTGAAGAGGTAACATGATATGATAAGATATAGACGGAGGAGATATATTAATTAGGTATTATTTATAAATTGGAGGATTCTATCCTAGGGAGTTTTAATAATACTTTTTTCAATGATTCTATATAGTCCCTTATAGGTTTTTTCATTTTATTTTATTCTTTAACATCTCATTGAATTCATGAGAGATCAATTTTTGTGTCAAATTTTTGTGATATAAGGGGATTTGATTAATTAATGTATTATTTTTATGATTTCATGATGGGTTCTTAAATTAAATCAATTCTTCATATTTCTCAATATTTATATTGATCATAACCATTTCTTTAGTTTTATAGGGTGTTTTCTACTTTTATTTCTATAGTGAGGATTTCACCATGAAAAATGGGTTAGTCTCCACTTTATGTTTAAACATATATTTTGGTCACCCACCATATGAGTGATCTAAAGTGTTTGAGAGGTGAAAAATTGATTTTTGTAGGATGGAGATTATTAATCCAGAGAGGGGGGTCACTAATACTTGTTTTCAAAAATATAATATTGATTATCACATCTTTTCTACTCTATTATATCATGAAAATGAATATACTATATCCCTATACAGCTAATTCTATCACTCATCTTGTTCCGTGATTATTAACGGTTCCATTTATTTAATGTTTTGGTCTTGATTATTGAATTTTAAATTGTTCCTATTTTCAATGGGTTTGACCTCAAACTTACAATTTACTACACTTTCTTAGTTAGTTAATTAAATAGTGTTTCATTTGAGTTTTTTATTTCTCAACTAGATTATATGTTGGAATTATTGATTCCCCATTATCGGTCAAATTATTTTTTTTGAAAAATCGTAGAACCCTCTCAGTAATAGGAAACACAATTTTGGTCAATCAATTCAGGGAATGAGCACTTAAAATAATTCTAGTAAATGAAATATGATAAGAAAAAATGTTATGAATTAAAATAATATCAAGAATCAATCATAGAAAACTCAAAATTGGGATAAAAATGTAGCTTTTAGAAAATTCAACCTATAGATTTTTTTCATTTATGAACATGATGAATCCAAATTATCCTACAAGTAGAAATATATCTCCTAAGAGATGACATATCCTATGTTATCTAAATATGGGACAATATAAATTGGGATTTTCAAGGACTCCCCCACACACTAAAACTAAACATTTTCCCTAATGTTAAACCAAGGTGAGAGGGGTGCATACAAATAAGATTTTTTGGGATGAAAATAAATGGCTTAAAAGAATTTAAGAAACTATAGTTATCCACTATTTTTTAAAATTCAATACCTTTATCCATGGAATTTTTTGATTTCATTGACATATATTGTATGGGTTTATGTTTTGGTTCTTTCCTAATTTTCCCCTTCTTATATATCAATTTCTTCATAGCACTTTCCTTCATTGGACATAAAAAAATCAGAATGAAAATTTAATGGACCATTGCATTAAATATAAAATCAATAAGAGTCGGCATTGACAACCAAGAAATAAACTAGAACTAAAATTAAAACTAATTAATTACAAAAAAAACTGTCATTCTTCAAAGAAGACCTTTTTTAAGGTATTTAGGTTATACCTTACCTCATGTGTCACTTAATAAGAGTATAAAAAATGTTACATGGTCCAAATTTAAGATATAATTGAATTTATTCTCATATGGATTGATTGTTCTCCTTTTGTTCAATTATTACAACTTGAAACCTTTTTGAAATGAGGACCATGTTGGTTAGAGTAGATTACTCCCAATGGGGGTTTAATTGAGTATCTATAAAAATTTCTACTTTAAAAAGTATTCTAAAAAATGTTCCCCCAAAAGTTATATATAGCCCAGTTAATCAAGGTTATACTATTATAAGAATTTGACTGTTTAAAGAACTTCTTAGAAGATTGATTAATTTTATGTAATCTTAATTTCAGTTATTAAAATTACTTTTGAAACTATTCTACTAAGACAGGATAGTTATAACTTCTTTCCAAGACTAAATATCAAAGTAAATTTAGTGATTTTTGAATTATTCAATAAAGCAGTAAAATAGAGAAGACTAAATTAAGAAGCACAGTGGATATGAAACAAGTGGTTCCATCTCAATAAGAGACCTAATCCAATCCACTTAGTGATCACCTTCCCCCAAGTAGTTTATATAAATAAACTCAATCTGCATCCTGGATCAGGGTTAACAACAGTGCATAAGACCATTCAGGTCACACAGGGACCTCTTCAACAGTACTTCAATGGTACAAACAAGCAAGACATATAGGGACCTCTCCCACACTTATCTATGGGTAGACACAAGTGTAAAAAATTTTAGAGTAAAGATATCTTATATCCTTCTATTTAATGCAAAAGATAGAGTGTGTTGCTATATTGATACACACTCTGCTCAAAAATTAATAAAATGATACACAATAGAGCAGAAATGTTGAGATATGTTTATAAATGCTCTGAGTGTTGATCTTTGCCACTCCGGACTTCTGAAATGAGGCAGATACAGAACTCAAGTCCTCATATGAAAAACAGATTGTCGTAAGTTAGATAGATTCGGCTTGTGTTCTATGTGGTGTTTTATAGCGCGAAGATGTTCTTGGGATTCTAGTATGCTACTTGTGTTCTTCAGCAGTGTCGAGTTGCATGATAGAATTCCAAAAAAATGTATTCTGTTATAATGCCCACGCCCATCAACTTGTTCTTTTGTATCTTGTATTTTCTACAAGCTTGTTTACTTTTTTTTGGTCCGCACTACTCTTTTTATCTTGCAGTGCATGTGTTGGAGCCGATAGGTTGCATAGATACTGCACCTCGTACCTCGTACTATCAGATGATATGTCTACAAACAAACAATAATTATGTCAGGGCATTTAAATTCTTCAAATATTACCATTATAGATTAAATTGAAAGATGAAAAAACATATTAGGAAACAGTGTCACAATATGTCATGGAAATGGTGTCTCCTTCACATGGTGTCTGGATTGGTCGTTGTGTCTTGTTCATAGTGTCTGGATTTCATAGTGTCTGGATGTCACAGTGTCTTTTTCCTGGTGTCTGGATGTTACAGTGTCTTGTTCACGGTGTCTCATTCACAGTTTCTCATGGTTACAGTGTCTTTCTCATGGTGTCTCATGGTCACAGTTTCTTGTTCACGGTGTCTCATGGTCACGGTGTCTTGTTCACGATGTCTCATGGTCACGTTGTCTTGATGTTCCTGGTGTCTCATGGTCACAGTGTCTTGATGTTCATGGTGTCTCATAGTCATGGTGTCTTGAATTCCAGGTGTCTGGTTTACTTTTCCAAAAATTCATAACCAGTGGCAGACTCATGGTGTCTCAAACATTTCAAAATAATTGTATTCAGACTTAAGCAATGATGATCACAGAATCGACTAGACTTAATCATTTGTCAAAGAAGGTATTATAAAAATAAATCAAGGATGTTATAAAGTAATTAAACTAAATGTAGAGAAATTAATATCTTTAATGGATCTTCTCAAATCACGAGAATACTTAAAGAATAATTGACATTATTTGATATAAGATTCAGGATTTAACTAGGTTGAATAAGATTTTTGATCATTAAAACTTGATTAGTACATGAGGAGTCCAACAATCTCCCCCTTTTTGATGATCACATATCATGTAGATTTAAAGTGTATATTTGATTCACTATAGATATAGAGATAAATGTCTAACATATAGAAATTCCTCCCCCTTTTGGGATTATCAAAAAGGATAGAATAATAGAAGTGATGAAAAGTGGACATTTCATTAAATCAAATAGTGTCTAGTACAAAAAATAATGGAGAAAAACACAAGAAACATCATTCTTATCAAAAAAGAGTAATCATTGTTCTTCTTCAGGGGATGGCCTTCTCTTTTCCTTTAGTAGTAGTAACAGAAGAGGAAGCCATATGAGCAGAGGTCGAGGTAGAATAAGGGAGTTAGGTGGTTGATAGAGAAGGTAAAGGTAAGCCTTCAAAAACTGAAGGAGCCAAAGTAGGAGTAGTAGAAGATCGAGGCAGTTGTTTATCAAGGATCACAGTCCTGATATAAATCAGTGCTTGGCTGACAGACATATTAGTTGAGGCTAGGGAAGATGTGAATGTAGGAAGACCAGGTCTCAGAGGTGCAGCTGCATGAGTAACAATTGATGTACTCTAGACATGAAAATAGGGCCTCATAATTTTGATAAAATCCTCAATGATCTCTCCACCATACTGCATGGATTTCTCAAAATCATCTTTATTCTCGATAAACTTTTCCAAAAATCTAGTAAACTCAGTGATATTTTGAACTTGGGTCTTTAGAGCTTCAGTAATAGGAGTAATCCGTAGATTTTCCACAAGATACTTCAAATGATTATTCATGTAAGTCTTTTAGAAGATTCTTTTGAAGTAAAAATCCAATTTCTTGGAAATATCTTGCTGAGAATCATTATAAATTTTAGAATGGATTTGGACGAGGTCAATAACTCTGTCACTTTTCTGGATAAATTCGGAGAGAGAATATTTATTAAAGACACTAAGAACAGTCTGAAGCTCTTCTTTGACCATTGTTCTGACCAGATCATTTTCTAAAGAAGGTTAAGAGGATTTTCCAGAGGATTTAGAAGCATTGACAGTAGTGGTGAGATATTTCAGTTGGTTTAGCACCTTTTTAAGACACCCCATAAACTCATCAGTGAGTTTGTTAAGATTAAAAACTAGCTCTCACATCTGTTTCACAATCTGTTTGTTTCTTTTAGTGACATTTTCAGCTAAAGAAGCTAATTGTAGTTGAATATTAGAGAAAAACTTTTGTGGGGTTTGAGGAACAATATGTTCCACAGGATGAGAAATAGGCTCTGATCTCAAATGCATCTCTTTCTTCTTGTCTTCAACCATACCTCTTAGATTCTTTACTTCATCACTAAGATGTCTATTTTAAACTCTAACCTCCTTGATCTCATGAAGCATTTTGGTTTGAATCTTCCAGAATATCTTTTCCCACAATAGTGAGGCATATCTCTCACTTAAATTTGTTATAGGAGAAGGTTTGGTATTCTAGAGTTTTTCATCTCCAGAAAAAAGAGTAGCTCCAAATTCCTTCAGATCATCTTTACTCACAAAGGATGGTTGTTGTGATGTAGGTTCAGAAATAAGGACTGATAAAGGCTCACGTTCATTTTCAAGAGAATGATTAGAGATAGATTTCAGTTAGAACATAGTAGAATGTTTAAGAACTTTTACTGAAACTTCATGAGAGTCATCCACAGCATAGAAACTAGAGAACTTATACTAAGTTTCTATAAGTATTAAATCAACCGGGTTTGGTACTTCAGGAGATTCCAGATTTGGTGGTTTCTCCCCCTCAACAGTTTTATCCTTCTCAGGACTGAGAGGATCAAGGTCTTGACCTATTTCCATAAATTCAGCTCTTAGTTCCTCACCCATTTCATGAATTACTAACTAAAAATCTACCTCCATCCTTTCTTTAGCCGAAGGGATGATTTCAGGAACAGATTGTTCCACTAGGAGTTCCTCAAGGTTGGCCTCTTTCATAATAGGCATCTCTTCCTCTGTAGGTTCTTCTATATTATTCTTCTCGGTTTCTTGGACAACAAAATTTGTTTCAGCCTCAGGTTGAGCAACCAAAGGTAACAACTTCTGCAGGTGCAGGGACTTCCTTTTCACTTACCACAAGAGGGATAAGGTTATTTTCTTCCTCAACAAAAACAATTTCCCTAGGAGACATAGCAGACTCTTCTTTTTCATCTTCTTCAACAACTTCATCTGGTTCCAAAAGAGGATCAGAAATATCTTTTGGTTTTGAGGGATGTTCCACAGGATTGACTTTTTCATAAATTCTATCATTGTCTTCCACCCATTCCTTTTTCCAAGGATTCCAATTTATCTTCATCCTCTTGATAGTGAATTTTGAAAGGAAGTACTCATAATACTTTACAACATCCTCATTAGGTCTAACAATACCTTTGGCAAGAATCATGGATGAGCTATGCCGATAGTAAAATCAATTGGTTGACTTGGAAGTGGTTTTTATCAGCTCACACATATGGTGTATGATATAATTATAAAGGTTGATCTTATGCCCATTTTTCATAAGATGAATCATAAACACGTCCTGATATTTCAAAATAGAAAAATCACCTTTTCTTGGGACAATCAGGTTTTGTATAAACTTAAACAAAAGACGTGATTCTCCATCTAGTTCAACAGCAATGTCTCTCCTCTTGGTACCATTTATGATTAAGATTTTCAAAGCATCTTCCAAATCAAGGAATTAACTAGAGGGTAGAGGTCCTCTCTAATAGTCCTCACAGTTTCCTTCATGAGGTATTCTAAGGCATGAAGCCCGTAACCTCGAAGAGAATTTGCATCTCTGGACATTTATCCAGCTTCTTACAGCATAACCATCTTCATAATTAAAATATAACTTAACATACTAATAAAATCGACACACAAGCTTAGGGTAGATGGGTCTTTATTTCTTCGAAAACCACTCTAACCAGCCTTATTGTTCTAAAACTTTTAAAACCAGAGTCTTACTAGATAGAAGTCTCTCAGGGAATATCTCTTTCTCATGAACTATAACTCGATTCACCATATTTGGATTTAGGGGACCTTCGGGTGCTAGCTTGAGTGTGATCTTCTTCTTCTTTGAGCTACGTTTCTCTGGAGTTGACGATGAATGGTGTTTTATCCTGGGCATTCAACGAAGGTTAGAGAGAAAGATAAGTGTTTCAAGATTGAATAAGGATTTGAAATGAGTGAATAGAAGATAGCCCGAGTGATGAATTGAGTGATACTTTCTTTATTTTATCATTTAGGAATACCAAACATCCCAAAAGTAAAAACGCGGGAAAACAAAAAGGAGAAATGAATAATTACTGTGATAGGGTTTTTAATTCATGAATCAACATGAAAGAAAAGATTTATGGTGAGTCCATATTGGGTATTTATGGTCAGACAGAGAATGAACTTCACGGTGAGACAGTAACTGGGTGTTATGGTGCGACGGTGAATGAACTTCACGGTGAGACAGTAAACGAACTTCTTAGTGAGACAGTGAATGTGCGTTACGGTGAGATAGTAACTGTCAGACAGTAATCACAAAATACTAACTATGATACCATAAAAAAATTTATATACAATAGTAAGACATAAAATAATAATATATCAAACGATAAGACATGAAACAGTAAGATATCAAACAATAAAACATGAAACAGTAAGATATCAAATCGTAAGACATGAAATAGTAAGATATCAAATAGTAAGACATGAAACAGTAAGATATCAAACAGTAAGACATGAAACAGTAAGATATTTATTTGTGGTTTATCATGCCTTGTTCATGTATGATGTATTCTATTCTCCTAGAATTTAAAGGTTTGGAAAATATATTAGCAAGTTGATACTCAGTACCAATGAATTCCAAAGTGATATCACCCTTTTGATAATGATCTCTCAAAAGGTGATGTCTTACATCAATGTGATTTGTCCTAGAATATGAAATATGATTTTTTGATATGTTAATAGAACTTGTGTTATCACAATTTATAGGTGCATTCCGGAATTGATATCCATAATCTAGTAATGTGTGTTTTAACCACAAGATTTGTGCACAACAACTTCCAGAAGTTATGTATTCTACTTCTGAAGTAGATAATGCAACAAAATTTTGTTTCTTACTACACCATGATACTAGTGACATGCCAAAAAAGTGACATGTTCCAGAGGTGCTTCTTCTATCTAACTTACATCCACCTAAGTCAACATCAGAATAACTAACTAATTCAAATGATTTACCTCTAGGATAGAACAGTCCTAGATTGGGTGTATGCTTGAGGTATTTGAAAATTCTCTTTACAGCATTTAAATGAGAATCCTTAGGATTTTCTTGAAAATGAGAACACATACACACACTAAACATAATGTCAGGTCGACTAGAAGTTAAGTAGATTAAACTTCCAATCATTCATCTATAAGTGTTTTGATCAACAAATTTTTCATCTTCATCAAGATGCAACTTAAAACTGGTACTCATGGTAGTGTCACTACATTAAGTGAAATCCAATCCAAAATGTTTTAGAATATCTATAGTATATTCACTTTGGGATAAGATAATACCATCGTTATTTTGAAAGATTTGAAATCCAAGAATGAATTTTAGTTCACCCATTAAACTCATTTCAAATTCATTTTACATCATTTTAGAAAAATGAACACATAAAGAATTTCTTGAAGATCCAAAAATAATATCATCTAAATAGATTTGAACAACTAAAACATCATTAGATATTTGTTTTATAAAAATGTTAGGATCAGATATTACTTTTTTAAAACCTTTAGAAATAAGAAAAGTACTTGATCTATCATACCAGGCTCTTGGAGATTATTTTAAACCATATAAAACTTTTGATACTTTAAAAATATGATTTCGAAAATGGGGGTTTTTAAAACCATGGTGTTTTTCAACAAAAACATCCTCAGCAATATACCCATTTAAGAATTCCCTCTTAACATCCATTTGATATAGTTTTTAATTTAGATGTGCATCATAGGGAAGAAGGATTCTGATGGCATCAAGTCTAGCTACTGGTGAAAAAGTATTCTCATAGTTAATTCCTTCTTCTTGACTATAGCATTGTGAAACTAATCTAGCCTTGTTTATAAATATGTTATCATCTTCATCTACCTTATTTCTAAACACCCATTTAGTGCCTATGGTGAATGTGTCCCTGGGACTTTCAACAAGTTTCCAAACTTTGTTTCCTTCAAATTTATTATGTTCTTCTTGCATACCCATCACTCAAAATGCATCATTATAGAATCATTAATGTTTTTAGGTTCAAGTTTTGATAAGAATACTCAATGTTCAACCTGATTTCTAAGAGAAGCTCTAGTTTGAGTTCCTTTGTCTAAGTCTCCTACAATAGCATCTAAATAATTGTTATTAAGAGTTATAACAGCTCTAGAAAAGGAGGGACTAGTAATTTTTGGTTCATCAACAGGTTTAGGTTCATCGTGAATTGATTCTAATGAATTTCCAGAATTAGAAGTTTTCACTGATTCATTCACAGAAGGATTTGAGGATTTTGAATTGATGTTCAGATTTGATACATCATCATCCAGGTTCTCTAGAGAGGTTTTAGGCTCATGTGGATCTGTTTCATCAAATTTCACATGGAAAAAATCTTCTACAGATTTAGTTATTTTATTGAACACTCTATAGGCTTTACTAGACATGGAATATCCTAAAAAGATACCTTCATCACTTTTAGATGAAAAATTTTCAAGATTTTCCTTAGTATTAAGGATATAGACATTGAAACCAAAAACTTTGAAGTAGTAAACCTTGGGTTTTCTATTTCTCCAAAACACATAAGGAGTACTCTTAAGAATTGGTCTGATCAACACTCTATTAATTATATAGCATGTCGTATTGATAGCTTCATCCCAAAAATAAATAGGTAGGTCATATTCAAAAAACATTGTTCTAGCAATCTCTTGCAGGGTTCTATTTCTTCTCCCTACAACTCTATTTTGTTGAGGTGTTCTAGGGGAAGAGAAATTGTGATTATAACCATTTTCTGAGCAGAAGGATTCAAACTCATGATTTTCAAACTCACGACCATGATCACTTATTAAGGAATTAATTCTAATTCCACAATTATTTTCTACAAACTTGGAATATTTCATAAAATAAGCACAGGCATAACTCTTGTGATCCATAAAGAAAGTCTATGTATATATAGAAAAGTCATCTACAAGAACATAAACATAGTACTTAACATTTAAAATAGAAACTATAGAAGGTCTAAAAAAATCCATGTGAAGCATTTAGAGAGGTTAAGAAGTTTACACTTATTTCTTTGGTTTGAAGAAAACTTTCTGTTGTTTTCCACTTTGATAGGGATTAAATAATTTTTCATTTGGAAACTCAAGTTTGAGTAATTCTTTAACTAGGATTTCTCTAGTTAGCTTTCTAAGGGAGTGAACATTATAGTGTCTTAGTCTCCTATGCCAGAACCAAGATTCTTTCTGAAATACATTTAAATATGAATCATTTTGAGAAGCTAAAGAATCTAAGTTAACAGAGTAAACATTTCCATTTCTTAATGCAGAGAATAATAATTATTCATTAGAATTAAAGACATTATAGGCATCATTTTCAAATTTAACATGAAATCTATCATCACATAATTGTGAGATACTAAGCCGATTATATTTTAAACCATCAACAAATAGTACTTTGGAAATCAATACTGAGTTAGAGTTACCGATTTTTCCAAGGCCAATAATCTTTCCTTTCGCATTATCATCAAATGTGACATGTCCTCTATCTATTTTGATTAGGTTCTGGAAGCATGAGTACTATCCTATCATGTGTCTTGAAAATCCACTTTCCAAGTACCATAAAATTTTATAGGAACTCTTTATGAATCTTTCCTACAAAATGATCAAGCAAAAACTGATTTTGGTACCCAAACTTTTTTGGTCTAGTAATATTAGTAATAAGTGCTTTATGAACCCATATCTGCCTCATAGGTTTCCTATAAGCATTAGGTAAAGTATTTGAAAAATAAACTCTATTTAGTCCACAAAAACATGAAATAGTAGAAAGTGTATCATGACATGAACTAGTTGATTTATGTCTAGAACTGGGAGTAAAACTATATTTCCTATATTTAGAAACAAAATTTTGTCTACCAAGATTTCTTTTTCCATGTTGATAACCAATTCCAGTTTTGTATTTTAGGGAAATTTGTTTTCCTAGAATTTGGGTAAGGGTATTTTTTCCATTGGTAAACTTTTCTAGATAATTCTTCAATTACTCATTAGAACTTTTTAATTTGTTGTTCTCTTTGAGCAGTTGAGCATTTTTATCCTTTTCATTTCTATGTTCAGATTTAATATTCATAGTAAGAGCATTTTGTTTTTTCAATGATTTATATTTTCCTTTTAGTTCATTTCATGTTTCTTCAATCATGATACTGTATTCAAACATTTCTTCTTTAGTCATATTTTCAGAGTCACTCTCATCTCCAGAATAGTATTAATCAAGTACTGGAGATTCCAGTGTTACCTAAGATGTGTTTTTCATAAAAAACATATTTTCTTTGTAAGCATGTTCATCATGTGATGTTTCTGAGTCGCTTGAAATGTCCTCAGAGGCACTCCTGGTTGCTTTCATTGCCTTTTTATACTTCATTTCCTTTTCCTCATATTTATTTTTGTACTTGATCATTAAACAGTCAGCCTTGATATTTCCTTTTCACGTACATTCATAGTAGACAATCTCATCTATTTTTTAACTTCTTTTCCAATCCTTCTTCCAACTTCATTTTTGGTGATATTTTCCCTTGAAGTTAGGCTTTCGGAAAAATTTCTTCTTCTTGTAAAATCTTTTAAATCTTCTAGATAATTGAGCCATCTCCTTATCACTATCAGGTGATTATTTTTCTCTACTAGAACTTTCTACAGAAGTATCCAATTTCCCTTTGTCTTTGTGTTTAGAGGTGGTGGACTTGAATTCAACATATTTTATCTTTGGTTCATCCTCATCCTCCTTGTTGAATTTAAGATCTTTTTCATACATCATCAGATTCCCAATGAGTTCTTTTATAGGTATCTTGATGATTTCAAAAGATTCTCAAATAGAGACGGAGGTTCCCCTCCATTTTTCAGGCAGACATCTGAGAATTCTCATTATATGTTCCTCAGTAGTGACTTCTCTTCTAAGAGAAATAATTCTGTTAACAATTTCATTGAACCTAAGATACATGTCAGAAATAGGCTCATCAGGATTCATTTTAAAATTATCATATTTATATTATAAGTATTAAGTCTCATTTCTTTTACACTAGATGTTCCTTCATGTGAAACAGACAGGGTATCCCAGATTTCTTGTGCAGTTTTACAAGTAGAAATTATATTGAATTCCTCATCTTATAAGGAGCAGTATAAAGCATTCATAGCTTTGCAATTTTTATTATAGTCTGTTTTTGTAGGTTCATCCCATTTGATTCTATCAATAGTATGAATCTTTTATTCTTCTATAATGGATGACCAAATATCAAAGCCCATACTCTCTAAGTGTATTTTCATTTTAATTTTCCATTGAGCATAGTTGGATCCATTAAATAATGGTGGTATTTTGGTTGATGGACCTTCCAATATATTATACATAACAAAGAATTACTTTAAAAGAGCTAGAAATTTAGAATTAACATAAATTTACAGATCTTTAAAGTGAAAATACAATCACTGATGAGTAGGGTTAAGCAGAGTCCAAATAAACATCATTTTATACAAAAGGTTGGTTATAGTAGATTACTCAATAAGGGGGTGAATAGAGTATGTATAAAAGTTTATGGTTTAAAAATTATTATTGAAAAGGTTCCCCCAAAATTTAGATACAACCTAGTTAATCAAGGTTATACTGTTATAAGATTTTTACTATTTAAATAACTTCTTAGAAGATTGATTAATTCTCAATAATATTAATATCAGTTATTAAAATTACTTTTGAAGTTATTCTACTAAGACAGGACAATTATAACTTCTTTCTAAGACTAACTATTAAAGTGAATTTAGAGACTTCTGAATTATACAATAAAGCATTAATGTAGAGAAGGATAAATTAAGCCGCATAACGGATATGAAACAAGTGGTTCAGTCTCAAGCCAAGGCCTAATAAACTCCACTTTGTGATCACCTTCCACCAAGTAGTTTATATAAATATACTTGATCCACACCCTGTATCACGATTAACAATAGTGCATAAGACTATCCAGGTCACACAAGTACCTCTTCCACAATTCTTCTTGGGTACAAACAACCAGGCCACATAGGGACCTCTTCCACACTTATTCGTGGGTATACACAAGTGTAAAAATATGTTTGAGTAAGGATATATTGTATCCTTCAGTTTAATACAGGAGAAAGAGTGTGTTGCTATACAGATACACACTCTTCTTGAAAATTAATAAAATGATACAAAATAGAGAAGTAATGTATAGGTTTAGAAATACTCTGAGTGTTGATCTTTGCAGCTCTGTACTTCAGAAATGAGGCAGATGTAGAACTCAAGTACTCATATGGAAAAAAGATTGCCACAACTCAGATAGATTCAGCTTGTGTTCTTCATGGTGTTTTACAGCATGATGATTTTCTCAAGATTCCAGTATACTTTGTGTGTTCTTCAGTAGAGTGAGGTTGCATGATCCAATTCTCAAAAATGTATTCTGTTATAATGCTCATGCCCACTATCTTGTTCTTTTGTATCTTGTTTTTTCTACAATATTTCTCTCTTTGTTTCTGGGCCTCACTACTCTTTTTATCTTGGAGTGCATGTGTTAGATCTGATAGGTTTCAGGGATACTGCACCCCATACCTCGTAATATCAGATGATATGTCTAAGAAGAAACATTAATTATGTCATTGCATTTAAAATCTTCTAATATGACCATTAGAGATTAAATTGAAAAACGACAAAACGTATTAGTAAATTGTGTCACAGTATTTCATGGAAATGGTGTCTCCTTCACACCGTGTCTGGATTGGTCATGGTGTCCTATTCACGGTGTTTGGATGTCACGGTTTCCTGTTCATAGTGTCTCATGGTCACGGTTTCTTGTTCACAGCGTCTCATGCTCATGGTGTCCTATTCACGGTGTCTCATGGTCACTATGTGTTGATGTTCACAGTGTCTCATGGTCATGGTGTCTTGATGTTCGTGGTGTCTCATGGTCACGGTGTCTCGAAGTCACGGTTTCTGGTTTACTTTGATAGAAATACAATACGAGTTGTATACACACGGTGTCTCAGACTTTTCAAAATAACTGTATTCAGACTTAAGCAATGATGATCATAGAATGGATTAGACTTAATCATTTGTCATATAAGGTATTATAAAAGTAAATCAAGGATATTATAATGTAATTAAACTGAACATAGAGCAATTAGGATCTTTAATGGATCTTCTAAAAGAATGAGAATACTCAAACAGTAATTCACATGATTTGAAATAATTTACATGATTTAACTAGCTTGAATAGTATTTGTGATCATTAAAATATGATTAGTACATGAGGAGTCCAACACACCAAGATATGGAAAGTTTAAATGAAAGACATAAGATATCATAGACATACAAAACCTGGTAAAATTATTACTCCAAATCTTATAACTTATTCACTTCATCGATTTATTCAATTTGAAAATCAATTTTATATATCAATTATCCTACTTTCTATTTTCTTGTTTTCATTCTTCCCTCGCTCCTCCCGCTTCCTCAAATTCAAAATGTGTTGGTTTGTTAGACTCCTTGTATTTAATCTAATTATTATATTTATCATTAGAATGCCCTGCATATTCAACCGTCAACTTGATTTCACCATCAGAACTCTCTATGAGTTCCACCATGAATTTTTCTTCATCATTAAGGAACTATAGTGATTTAGAAAACATTTTTGTTACTTCCTCTAACTATTGGAATCCATATTTTAATTTTCCACCTTGAACGTGAGGGATTATTGTTCTAAACTTAGAAAATATTCAAAAATTATACCATGTAAAAAATTTGGCGACCATATTTGTTGTTCAATTCCCATATTTAGTGTTGAGAAATTTTGTACTATGAGATATAGTTAGATTTACAAGCATATGTGGGTATTCATCATTATATCTGGTGACCAAAAAAAGATATCCAAGCATGAAAAAAGTAAACAAAACAAAATATATTTAATTAAAATTATGAAATATAAATGAGATAAGAAATACTTTATAAAATTAATCAGTTAGTCAACAGTTACTAGTTTCTATTATTACTCGAAAATAGCACCAAAAACATGAATAGCATCAGGGCATTGTTAATTCCCCATAGAGGTGAGAGTTAATCATTTATGTTTTTATCAAACAATCATTAACACTAAAATCATAGTAAAGTGAAAGTGTGGGGTTGATCTCATAAGGAAAAATGAATCCCATTTATTATCTTGAAACTATTTGTTAGATACTCGTTAACTTATCCGGAAAGTAAAATAAATCCTAAATATACTAATTTAAATTATATTATCATGTTAATTAGTTAAATATTCAAAATGATATTGAGGGAAAAAATATGGTTTTTGACTTCCAATGGTTGTTTTTATTTATGTAAAATGATTCATTTCCACTTGTGATATTAATCAAATCAATAGTATAAAGAAATATCCGGGTAATTAGTTCTTCCTATTTGAAAAAATACTAAATCTACCTAAGCCTATCAACTCATTTGGTTGATTTAACCTAATTAAACCTAGTTTTATTAAGTTATACCTCAAAATAAAAATTTATAGTTAACTTATCTCCCACTCCCCTCTATCACATTGGGGTTCATCCCATAATAGCCCTCACTCTCACTATAAGACTAGAAGAAATGGTTTTAATAAGGTGAAATGAAATATTGATTAGTATGAAAAATTAAAAAGTGGATAAGAATTTAAATCACATATATGAATCTTATTCCATCAATTTCAATCTCCTATATGAGTCTATCCACTCATAATTGAGTTGTCACCAAACATGATTGAAATAAACTTAAAAAGTGAGGGAATATAATTATCTAATTTAAAAAAGGTACTGAAAATTAATGAGAAATTTAATTTAATTTCATTTAGGGGGTAAAATATAGGAATAAAATTATCACACATTGAAAAAAGAGGAAACAAATACCTAAGTAAGTGACTCTTGGTAGTTGATGCCAATCTTGGTCCTTCATTCCTACCATTGTTGATGACAGTCCTTCTTCTTCCACTAATTAGTCTATTTTATTTGATTCTTATTCTCCTTTTAATTCTTCTATTTCAAATATTAAAATTCATCCTTCTCATTACTAAAATCTCAAGTGATCATATAAATGGGAAAATCTCCAATGATTACTAAAATATAATAATTAGAATTTAAAACATTTTTGGACTTTTATTATTCTACGGAATGACCATGTTCACTACTATATAGTGTTTTTTTATAAACACCATGATTGTATGATATCTGATTTATACCAAGATATATGGAGTACTTCAATGGAGAAAAACCATTGACTAATAGGTATTAAAAATTCATGGATAAAATCATCATGAAATCCCCCATTATTATTTTTTTCCTTCTAAAACCTGTAATTGGATTGAATCTCATTTTATGTTCATGAACCCTGACTATGAAGTGGAGTGGCTGTTGTGACATATATATTTTGAAGTAAGATTACCAAGACACTATAAATATGATATTCCCTATGTTATAGGTAAACCCTTATGTTATTTCCATCAAATCCATGAAAACAAACTTCATATTTTATCCATGGTGCAAACTGATCCAAGGATGTAAAGCTCATCAGACCAAAATTTTGAAGCCACTTATAATCCATGATGTTTCACAAAACAGTAAGGAAATAATTCCATACCCAAATATACTCCCCCTACAATTTTTTATTTTATTTTATCCATAGTGAAATAAAGACCCTTTCAGTGCCAGATCCTTAAGTCAATCATCTTTAAACTATATCCATAATGTAGACAAAAATAGTCAGAGAATGGTGAGGTTATCAAAGATCTAGACTTATCCATTTTACATGATAGAAAAATAATCCTGGTGTAGTAACATACCTATGGAAAAACATTGTTTTAGTTAATCCTCAGTTTAGATCCCTTCCTGCTCTATGTAATTTTCAAATCCATATAGTATGGATCACAAACATAGTGAATCCAACCAGAATACAAACCCTAAGTGTCTGTAAAGAATAAAAATAGGAAGAATCATAACATTTCATGGATGTGTTCATTTTTAAATGGGAATAACATATACATATACCTTTTCTTACATTATAATCTTCATCCTACTATCGTTCTCTTTATCAATCTGGGCACGGCATGGGGTGCTCAATAAGAATCTTGACACTTCCATATATAATTTCCACAACTTCCATCCCACTAAAACCACATCACAATATTCTCAGTCAACCATTGGCCAATGATTACCCTACTTCTACTCTTCTATGCCATTTATGTCACTTTGGTCGATGTTGTGGTTGATCCTGTTAGTTTGTATTATTTTTTTTCTTCTACATTTTATATATTTTTTCAATTTCAAAAAAAATCTTTCCATAATTATCTAAAACCATAAAAAACTTCATTAAACTCTAAAATACTCATTATTTTTCCCTAAAATAAATAAAACTCATAGAAAGGAAATAATTTCACTTAAAATAACAAAATTATTATTCATTAAATATTTTAAAATTAGATTTATCAATATGGGATCGAAATAAGTATTTGGGTTTTATAGTGATATCTCATTCCCATATTATTTTTATTATTATGTATATATCTATATATGATCGACCCTATATACAATCTTTTTTAATCTATGACTCAATTTATCTATAATGGGTTCATTTTGTTATAATATTTTAGAGTTTATTTTATTTTTCTATGATAATATTCCCATCATAATTCAATACTAATATATGTTGAGTCAATAAGGTTTTCCTTATGACTTTTCCATTCCTTCTTGTTTTGAAAATCACAAACACCTTATCATTAAGGAAAATATCGTTTATAAGGAAAATCGCTTTTATAAGGAAAATCGCTTTTATAAGGAAAATCGCTTTTATAAGGAAAATCGCTTTTATAAAGAAAATCACTTTTTTAAGGGAAAATGCTTTTATAAGGAATATCTATTTTAAAAGAAAAATTTTCCTTATCATATTTTCATCCATATATTTCTTAAGTATAAGATTCGGATTCATTTCTATATTCTCGGAATCGTTTGAAACTTTGATATGAAGCATTCTATTTTAGGTTCCGAATTCTGGATGAGAACTGTAATAAAGTTCTACTCCGAATTCTGGATACAAATTCTCATTACGAATTCTGATGACGAATTCTCATTACGAATTCTGATGACGAATTCTCATTACGAATTCTGATGATGAATTCTAATTCTGAATTCTCATTCTGAATTCACCTATTGAATAGAATCTGATCATCTTTGCTTTATTCACTCCGAATTTATCTAGACTCCGAATATTATTTTTGGTTAGAATCCGAACATTAATCTTGCTTACACTTTTATAAATTGTCTACTCTTTGAATTTTTGTTTACACTACGAACCTTCACTCCGAACTTTTTAGTTAGACTTAAAATGATGTCGTACATTCTATTACACATTTTTTGTTATAAAACGATGTCGTCTATTCTGTTATAAACTAACTTTTGGTCAAGTTACACGTGTACCGGTCCCTCTAACATTTAAGGAAAATATGACCGTTGGAAAGGAGGCTGACCTTGCCTATAAATATGAGCTCATTTGAAAGAGCTCATAACGAACTGATGAATAACTTCTTTGACATTGTGCATACATGATGTTGAAGTGATTTCTAGAGAGAGAGGCTCTTATTAACTCTTAAATCTTTATACGACTATGAATGTTGGTGATTACATTCAAGGACTTCTGGGGATATGAAGACAGAGGTTCTGACTACCTTGAAGTTCGAGGGCTTTCTTGCTGAGGAAGACAGAGGTTTCCAACTACCTTGAAGTTGAGGGCTTATAGGGATAGCAAGACAGAGATTCAGATCTTTGCATCGAGAGCTTACCCTGGTGTGGGTAAGATATACTTTCTTGAAAGTATAAATCAAGAGACCTTTATCAAAGGTTGTTGGATACCCTTCTCTTTGGGTTAAAAGACTTATATCTTATTACTTGTAGTTTTACTACTTGTTTGTTTTCCCTCCATTTAGTATTATAAGGAAAGTATAACTTTCTTATACATCTTTACTTGTACTCTGTTTCATTTAGATTCTATACTCTTTAAGGTAGAATCTCATATTGTAATCTTTAGTTAAGTTTCAATTTCCGGAACCATATTTCCGGAACCTACTTTCGGAATCACTTTCTAGTTTTAAGCAAGTACATAAGACTTGAAGTTTATAAATTCATCCCTCTTTCCAAGCTTTCATTTGGTGTTATAGGTGTTGTGAATTTACTTAGTTTAACTTTGTTAATCTTAAATCTTTCCTTTGTTTACAGAAAACATATTTAATCGTAACTAACTTTAATGGTTCCAAAGGAATTTTTAAAGTGTACAATTCACCCCCACCCTCTTGTATATTGAGTATCTACATCATTATTTCGATCCTACAATTATTATCAGAGGAGGCCTCTGAAATACTTGTACTCACGTATAAGTTTTTCTTGTTCACTTTCTCATTTCGAACGTTCTCATTCCGAATTTTGTTATTCCGAACTTTGTTATTACGAACTTCTTCTACTAACAAGTTTGTGTACCGAATGTTATTTTAAATATGGCAGGAGTCAATGTTGGTTCCATTGATAATCTAAATCCTACAAGACCACCAATATTTGATAGTAATGATTATTAGTACTGGAGAGATCGAATGAAAACTTTTGTTATCAATACTGGAGTGGAAAACATTGTTATGCTTACCAGAGATTATAAAATTCCTGACAAGGAAGTTATAACTTTTACTAATCAGAAAAAGAAAGAGTATTTACTCAATTATATGGTATGAAATACCTTACTTTGTTCAATGACTAGAAATATATATAGCCAAATTTCTTCTTGTGAAGCAGATAATTGTATCTGAAAGAAGTTAGAGGTTACACACTTTGGAACTTCTAAATTGATTGAGACTAGGAGAGCTATTCTTAGAGCTGAATATCATGGCTTCAATTTTCCTTATGGTGAACCAATATGTAAAGTTCAACAGAGATTTATGACTATAGTCAATAGCTTAAAATCTATAGGATAAAAATGTTTAGATGATGAAGCACTTGTGGATAAGATAATTGATATTATGCCAAATGAGTGGGAATCCAAAAGAACTGCTATAGATGAGAACAGGAAGGTCACTCAAATTTCTCATGATGAGTTATTTGGAACTCTTCTCCAACAGGAAACCAGAATGAAGAGAGATGTTGACAACATCAAAAAGAAGAATGGGAATGGTACTGTTGCTTTTACAACAACATCAAATCATATGAAAGCTAAGACTCCTGAGAGAGTAACTAGATCCAAGTCCAAGAAGATGGTTGTTCAATCCGAATATAGTGAGAGTGAAGTATCTGAAAATGAATTAGGAAATCTTGCTTGAAGGATGAACAAGATAGCTGGTTAGAGAAATTTCCAATCCAAGTATAAGTAAAAGAAAAGGAAATACAGGAAATATGGAGAAGTTACATGTTATGAATGCAAGAGAGGTGAACATATTAGACCAGACTTCCCTTTGCTAAAAAATAAAGAAAGTAAAGAAAGGCATTCAGACCGGAACAGAAAAAAGTATTATAAATCCAAAGCTAAGAAAGTTATGAAAGCTAGTGACACCTGGAGTGCCAGTGGTGGTGACTCTTCAGATGAATCTTCCGATTACGAATCTTCAGGATAGAAGAATCTTGGTCTTATAGCCAGATTACCTATTGATAATCATTATTTTATGGCTAAGGTACGAAATTCTGAATCATTGACCAATGTTTCTTTAAATTCTAATGATAGTAAGTATTATAACTCTTCTAATGAAGAATCCTCTTCTGATGAAGAAAATACATTACCTACTTAGGAAGAAGTCTCTAGGTTTCCTGAACTTCTTGAAATTGAGAATTCCAAACTCAATAAAAAACTTGATAAGGAAAAATCTAGGAATAATATTCTTACGAAAGAGATATCAGATCTTTCTAAAGATCTTGATAGGAAAATGATGATTTTATAAATATTTCAAAAAATCTTGAGGAAGTAAGTTTTGAGAAGAAAAAACTTTCTAAAGAGTTAGAAAGAGTAATTTCTAATAAAAATGTTTTCGAGCTTAGATCTAGTTCTAAAACTAATGATTTTGAGGATAAAAACTTGGTTATAAAACTCAAGTCCGAAATTTTTTCCTTAAAGAAGTGTTTATCAAACTTTACCCATGATAAAGAAACTTTTGTTAAAATGTATTCACAAATATGACCATTAAGAAATAAATCCGGATTTTGTTATACCCATGCAAAACCAATTTTTAGTAACCAATTATTTTGTTCCTCAAAGTGCCTCATTTTGTACTAAGTGTCAATGTGGTGGTCACTAGGAAAAGAATTGTTCCTTAAAAAAACCCAATATCTAGGATTTCACAAAGCTTATTTCTCTAAGAAGAGGTGGGTACCTAAAATGTTGTTATCTAGAAATCTCTGATCCAAACAAGTTTGGATTCCGAAAGTCTAATTATCTTTTTGATTTCAGGAAAATAAAGAGAGTACCAGTAACAATACATGGTACATGGATAGTGTATGTTCCTGGAACATGACTGGTAACAAAAGCTATTTTGAAAATATTATCAAAATGAATGGAGGAAAGGTAACTTTCGGAGACAATGCTAAGGGAGAGATTGTTGGTATTGTTAATATTGTTATTTTAGGAAAAACTTTGATTTAAAATGTTCTTTTTGTTAAGGGTATTAAGCACAACCTCATTATCATAATTGAGTTATGTGATGAAGGTTACCTTGTGAATTTTAGGAATGATAAGTGCTTAGTTCACAATTCCAAGGAAGAATTTATTCTCTTAGCCAATAGGCATGAGAATGTTTACATCTTAAATTTAGAAGGACTCAGGAGCCAATATATACCTTTCCTAAGTGAAATGGAAGATCATTCCTGGTTATGGCATAGAAGACTAGGTCACTATAACCTTATAAACCTATGTAAACTCACTAAGAAGAAACTTGTCAAGGATCCACCGGAGCTTATATTTGATTCTTCTAAAGTTTTTGATCCTTGTCAATATGGAAAGAAACATAAATCTAGTTTTAAATCAATCGGTGAAGTCTCAACAACTGATGCATTGTAGTTAGTGCAGATGGATCTTTTTGGTCCAACACAAACTTGAAGTATTGGGGGCAAATACTATGTGTTTGTTCTAGTTGAGGATTACACTAGATTTACTTGGTTTTATTTTCTAGCAAAGAAATCTGAAGCTTTTTCTTATTTCAAAAGTTTTTTAGAGCTCAAGTTAAAAATCAGAAAAACCTTCCATTGAAAATTATTAATAGTGATCATGGAGGAGAATTTCAAAATTCTGATTTTGAAACTTTTTGTAGTAGAAAAGGTATTACTCACAATTTTTCAGCACCTATAACTCCTCAACAAAATGGTGTAGTTGAGAGAAGAAATAGAATTCTTCAAGAGATAACTAGAACCATGTTGAGTGAATATTCTATAGCTATACATTTCTGGGCTGAAACTGTAAGTACTGCTTGATATACTATAAATCGAGTTTTGATTAGACCTTTTCTTAATAAAACTCCTTATGATTTATGGAATGGTAGAAATCCAAGACTATCCTACTTCAAGGTTTTTTTGTTGCAAGGTATTCATTTTGAATACTAAAGATAACTTACATAAATTTTCACCAAAATTTGATGAAGGAATTTTCTTAGGTTATTCCACAACTTCTAAAGCTTATAGAGTTTTTAATAAAAATATGTGTACTTTTGAAGAAACGGTTCATGTAAAATTTGCTAAGTCTGATCCTTTTCTTTTTAAACCAATCCAGCCTACATCCTCAGATGTGTTTTCAAAAACTTATTATCAACCTTTGATAGAAGATCCTTATGATAAGGATAATGTTCAAGAAGATACTTCTGAAACATTTACTCCAGAAGACTTTCTACCCTATATTGATGAACAGGCTTTTCAAAACCCAAATCAGGGGTTTCTTAAGAATCATCCTAGTGATAGTATCATCGGTGAAGTAAATCAACCTGTAAGGACTAGAAGTTCCTTAAAGAATGAAGTAGAACATCTAGAATTTCTTTTCCAATTAGAACCTAAAAGCACTAATGAAGCTTTAGGTGATGTTGATTGGATCAAAGCCATGCAAGATGAACTAAATGAATTCGAAAGGAATAAAGTCTGGACCTTGGTTGAAAGACCTAAGGAAACTTCTGTTATAGGAGTAAAATGGGTCTTCAGAAACAAATGTGATGAAAATGGATTCATAGTAAGAAATAATGCTAGACTTGTTGCTAAAGGCTATAATCAGCAAGAGGGAATAGACTATGAAGAAACCTATGCTCCAGTAGCTAGACTTGAATCTATCCGTATTCTACTTGCCTTTGCATAATTCTTTAATTTTAAACTTTTTCAGATGGATGTGAAATTTTCTTTTCTTAACGGTTATGTCCAAGAGGAAGTTTTTGTTGAACAACCTCTTGGCATTGAATATACAAAACATCCAGGTCATGTTTTTAGACTTACTAAAGCTCTGTATGGTCTTAAACAAGCCCTACGAGCATGGTATGATAGACTCACTGGATTTTTTCTTCAAAATAACTATGTTAAGGGAAATGCAGATCCAACCCTTTTTATAAAGAATGATAAGAAAAATGTTTTGATTGTTCAAATTTATATTGATGACATCATATTTGGTTCAACTCAGCAATCTTTAACCGACTCTTTTGCAAGTCTAATGAAATCTGAGTTTGAAATGAGTATGATGGGTGAGTTAACTTTTTTCCTTGGTTTTCAAATTTCTAAGAAACCAGAAGGAACCTACATATCTCAACATAAGTATATTAAATATCTTCTTAAAAAGTATGGTTATGACAACACTAAGAGTATAAGTACTCCTATTGGTACCTCAAATTCTTTAGATCTTGATGAAGCTGGGAAACCGGTAGATCAAACATATTTTAGAGGTATGATAGGAAGTTTACTTTACATAATAGCTAGTCGACCAGACTTAATGTTCTCAGTATGCTTATGTGAAAGATATCAATCCAATCCTAAGGAATCTCACCTAAAGGCAGTAAAAATAATTTTCTCTACCTTAAGGGAACCATGGATCTAGGATTATTTTATACTTCTGGAAATGATTTTGTTCTAAAAAGATTTTCTGATGCTGAATTTGGTGGATGTAGAATGGATAGAAAGAGTAAATCTGGAACTTGTCATTTCTTAGGAGATTTATTAGTTTCTTGGTCCTGCAAGAACCAACATTCTGTAGCACTCTCCACTGCTGAAGCTGAATATATAGCAGCTGGAAGTTGTTGTGGATGAAACACACACTAACAAACTATGGCTTGAGTTTTACTAAAACTCAAATTTTGTGTGATAACACAAGTGCCATTGCCCTTAGTAAGAACCCTGCACATCACTCTTGTGAAAAGCACATAGATATTAGGCATCACTTTCTTAGGGATCACACACTAAAAGGAGATATCATTCTTCAATTTATCAGAACACAAGATCAACTTGCTGATATTTTCACAAAATCATTGCCTTATGATAGATTTGAATAAATTAAACAGATGTTAGCAATGATAATCGTAAGGTAATATTTCTTAATTAACTTCGTGTTGAACAAGTGTCCTTACAATAATAAACTCCTTTTCATAGGGGGAGTACATTTTATTGTTAGAGTAACTAAGTTTTTCAAAGTTTGTTTTCAAACTTTTCGGAACTAAAATTCCGGAATGGAAATTTCCGGAACTGAAATTTTCAAAATGGATATTTTCATATAGAAAAATTCTGGAATGGAAATTTTCATATTGAAAACTTCCAGAATGGACAATTTCGTACTGGTGTTTTCATAACGAGATTTTCGTACCGAGACTTTCTTAATGAGCTTTTTGTTTTCAAAAAGAATATTACCCATTACGAATAATTCTCCTAAGACAATCCGAAAGGTATGATTTCCTTACTCACGTTTTCGTAGTCATACTTTACTTGCTAGAATTTTCTTATATTTTGTTTTCAGATTATAGTTTTCTTAAATCATTGTTTTATTAAAAACCTCAAAAGATCGAATTCAAGTTTTCTTGAGAATTGGTTTTCAACCGTCTGATCTGATCTCAGCTTGTCACAACTGTTCGATCAACTGAGGAAGATGAACCATCTTCTCATTGTCTATATAAAGGGGACCCCAAATGGTTGTCCCACATCAGTTTTCAAGCTCCAGTGTCCTGAATCTCTGCCTCTCCGTTTCAAAGCCATTCCGAACTTCATCTTTCTCCGTTTTGAACTTCTCAGAGGTCTTCAGATCTGAATGTCTGTGGAAGTAGCTTCTCAAGACATGTCTTCCTCTAAGATGATTTCGAAGTGGTTAGTATATAGAGAAAGGTTGGTTCATCCTTATTTATTCAATAAGTATTATTCTCTTATATCCAAGAACATAAAGCTTAACGGATGGGAATATGTTTCTGTGTCTAAGCCTGGGAATCAAGATGAATTTTTTTCGGATTTTCTTGTAGAGTCCTATGAGACAGTTTCCTTCCTTAAGGGAGATGGTTGGGAGAAGTTGTCATTTATGTCTTATGGAAAGAATTATAAACTTTCTTATGCCAAGGCAGCCAGCTTGGTTGGGCTGAACAATGAAGGAGAAGCCGATTTCATTTCTCATGTTTTGCCGGATTCAATGGGAAGCTTCAACAAGGAAAAGGATTTGGAAACTCTCGGACTGTCAGATGATAAGGCTCCAAAGATTGCTTCTCTGTCTACGAATTTCTGGATTCTAGAATTATGGGTACAAGGACTTATCGTACCGAGAAAGGGTGACAAAGATAGTCTGAAGAAGAGTGATATTTATATTCTAGATTTTCTGTTAAATCTAAGGAAGTTTAACCTGATGAAACACATTCTTATTACCCTTGAGAATGTTAAGAAAAGGGAATCTGAGAGCTCAGATCATAATGTATCCAGCAATCCTCTCAAAGGTGATAGTTTGGTGCCTTGATTCTTTCAAGGAGGCTTGAAAGTCTAAGCCAATAGTCTGCAAATTTATGCTGGTGAGTGATGGTACACTCAAAAGGATGGATGTAGCCTTCGAAAAGAATACTGGTCAGTTTATTGATTTACCTGCTCAAGAAGAAATGGTTCTGAAAGTTGATGAACCTAAATCATGTAAGACAGCGAGGAAGAGAAAGTTTAAAGAAGTTGAAGTTGAAGCAGAGAATCCCAAATCTAAGCAAGTTCATTCCGCACCACCTAAACCAAAGAAGAAGAAATCTTACCCTAATGAGTTAGTTGTTAAATGGAGGGAAATCAAAGAGAAGAGAGTGCAAGGGCAGCCTCAGTTTGTCTTGGATCCTTCCGAGGCTAAGGCCTTGAAGGAAAGAACTGCGAATGAGCTAGAAAAACAAGTGAAAGAAAAGAAGCTTAAGAAGATGTATGAAGCTGAGGTAGCTTAGACTTTGTTGAAGTTTAATGAGATTGTTTCAGAGAACATTCCCGTTCCGAGATCCTTTTCTCTAGAATCTCTACCTAAGAATCTAAGAAGAAACTTTGTCGCTCCAGAAAAGGCAGTTGCTAAGCATGTTGAGGAAGTTGAGCAGATTGAGCAAGTAGAAGAGCTAGAAGCAGTTGCTGAAGGTAGTGGTGAG
Source organism: Viscum album (assembly GCA_963277665.1). NCBI lineage: Eukaryota > Viridiplantae > Streptophyta > Magnoliopsida > Santalales > Viscaceae > Viscum > Viscum album. The sequence goes on from OY728141.1 coordinate 2,068,422,900, forward strand.
ACCGGAGATATTTTGAAGCAAGTAGATGATTATAAGGGGACACCTTCGGAACATTTGTCACTCCGAACCTCAGAAGCTGAGTCTTTTATGTTATTTACTCCATGGAAGGATGAGGAGGAAGGAGAACAAGAAGTAGCCTATCATGTAGAGGAAGAACAACTTCTATATGATGTTGCTCAAATGGAGAACATAGAGGATGGCACTCAAAAAGTTTATGATGATGAAGATAATGTTGTTCAAGTTTCTGATAGTGAACAGAAGACTCTGGAACAAAAATCCGTTCCGAAAAAGGACATGGGAAAGCAACTTGTTGTTGATACCCTGAGCTCAGTGGTTGAAAAGATAAGGGAAGTTGGTGATTCTTCTAAGAAGAAGGTTGAGAATTTTGAAGAAGAGAATTATCCAAGAAAAGTCTCGGATTCGGAGTCATCTTCGTTGGGGCATGACTTTGTTGTTCAGTCATTAAAAAAGTTGGTAGGTACTATTCTGACTTTCTCAAGTATTGATTTAAGATTCCAGATGCTCCAACATGCTTTGAATCAGAAAACAGACTCTGTATCCATGGTTATGGACAAATGTGTTGAGATAGAGGCTCAGTTCAAAACTTTCTTTGTCGGCTATGAATCCCACAAAAGATCTTGCAAGAGGATGACTAGTTGGTCGAGGAAGACTATAGAAGAGATGAGGCTCTTTGATGAATTCCAAGATAATGTGAAGGATGCCTTTGAGACAGAAGACAGGAAGATAAATGAACTTACTTCATCCTTTGAAGAAAATTTGACAGATGAAAAGAATTTCTGGATTCAAGAAGTCAGAGATCTGAATGGGAAGCTGAATTCTGTTTCTCAAAACTGGAAGAATGAAAGGGATCATCGGAGTGAGTTTGAAGAAAATTTGTTAAAGAAAGAACAAATCTTGAAGGCTCCGGAAGAAAAGCTTCAGTCCTAGGAAGAAAAGATTGAAGCTCAAAATACAAGAATTGTTTTGTTAGAGAAGCAAGCTGAGGAAGACCATAAATACTTGAAGAAGATAAAGACTATTCTCAAGGGTCTCATGGAGAAGGAAAAAGATCCAAAATTGACAGATTCGATCTTTTGTTGAATTTAAATTTCTTTGTTGCCGATCTTTCAAACTTAATGAAATTTGTGCTTGCTCATTTCTTTTGATTTTGCTACTAATTTTTCTGGAACTTTTTTATATTTTCTGTTCCCTTGAATTCTTTTTGAAAATCACAAAGGGGGAGAAGGAAAAGAACCCTAATAAAGGGGGAAAAAGAATCCTAACAAGGGATGAGAAAGAAAAAGAACTCTAATAGAGTTTATCTAAGGGGGAAGTTTTCATTAAAGAATACTTTCTTATTCTTAAAGAAATATCATTCCGAAAATCTAAAATATGATCCTTAGAGTTTCAAAGCCTAAGGGGGAGTTAGTCGTATTCATCAACAACCATAAGCAAAGGGAGATAAGCCTTAATGTTTTTATTTCTTCTTAGATATTCTTTTTCATAAGGATGTTTGTGCTTTCCAAAAAGGGGGAGATTGTTGAGTCAATAAGGTTTTCCTTATGACTTTTCCATTCCTTCTTGTTTTAAAAATCACAAACACCTTATCTTTAAGGAAAATCGCTTTTATAAGGAAGATCGCTTTTAAAAGAAAAATTATCCTTATCATATTTTCATCCATATATATCTTAAGTATAATATTCAGATTCATTTCTATATGCTTGGAATCGTTTAAAACTTTGATATGAAGCATTCTGTTTTAGGTTCCAAATTCTGGATGAGAACTGTAATAAAGTTCTTCTCTGAATTCTAGATACGAATTCTCATTACGAATTCTGATGATGAATTATCATTACGAATTCTGATAACGAATTCTCATTACGAATTCTGATGATGAATTCTCATTCCGAATTCACCTATTAAACAGAATCTGATCATGTTTTCTTTATTCACTCCGAATTTATCTAGACTCCGAAAATTATTTTTGGTTAGAATCCGAACTTTCATCTTGCTTACACTTTTATAATTTGTCTACTCATTTAATTTTAGTTTACACTCTGAACCTTCACTCCGAAATTTTTAGTTAGAATTAAAACGATGTCATACATTCTGTTACACCTGTTTTGTTATAAAACGATGTCGTCTATTCTGTTATAAACTAACCATTGGTTAAGTTACACGTGTACAGGTCCCTCCAAATTTTAAGGAAAATATGACCGTTGGAAAGGAGGCCAACCTTGCCTATAAATAGGAGCTCATTTGAAAGAGATCATAACGAACTGATTAATAACTTCTTCGACATTATGCATACATGTTATTGAAGTGATTTCTAGAGAGAGAGGCTCTTATTAACTCTCAAATCTTCGTGCGACTCCGAATGTTGGTGATTACATTCGAGGACTTCCGGGGATAGGAAGACAGAGGTGCCGACTACCTTGAAGTTCGAGGGCTTCCTTGTTGAGGAAGACAGAGGTTGTCAACTACCTTGAAGTTGAGGGCTTGTGGGGATAGCAAGACAGATATTCCGATATTCGCATCGAGGGCTTACCCTGGTGTGGGTAAGACATACTTTCTTGAAAGTATAAATCAAGAGACGTTTATCCAAGGTTGTCGGATACCCCTCTCTTTGGGTTAAAAGACTTATATACTGTTACTGGTAGTTTTACTACTTCTTTGTTTCCGCTGCATTTTGTATTGTAAGGAAAGTATAACTTTCTTATACTTCCTTACCTGTACTTTGTTTCATTTAGATTCTATATTATTTAAGGTAGAATCTCATATTGTAATCTTTAGTTACGTTTCAATTTCCGGTACCATATTTCTGGAACCTACTTTTGGAATCTCTTTCCAGTTTTAAGCAAGTACATAGGACTTGAAGTTTATAACTTCATCCCTTTTTCCAAGTTTTCATTTGGTGTTAGAGGTGTTGTAAATTTACTTAGTTTAACTTTGTTAAACTTAGATCTTTACTTTGTTTAAGGAAAACATAGTTAATCATAACTAACATTAAATGTTCCAAAGTAATTTTTAAAGTGTACAATTCACCCCCCCCCCCCCCCTCTTGTATATTGAGCATCTACATCATTATTTCAATCCTACAATATAATGATATTTTTTTAAAAAAAATTATTTATGGTATTTTTATATTATTGGATTCTTATTATATTAATAGTGTATCTTTATGAACACTTTTTCTTGGAAATCATCCTTGTTCGATAGCCTTTAGTGTTTTGAGAGGCGTGCCTAAGGTGGTGTGGTGCTTAAAATCATGTATTGTTTGCGTAGACCGGGTTAGGGATTTTGAAAATGGAATCCAGGACTGTTTTGGTTGTTTTATTTATCTGGGACATCATAGAAGGAAATTTTACTGCTTGGAACTCAGGATGGAAACTAAAAATGTGATTTTCTAACAACTATAAGGTGGATATGAAAGTTTCAGAAATGTGGGTTTGTGGTTATTAGTTTTGTTTCTATGTTTTTATTTTTTTAAAAAGTATGATGTTAGGTGTTATGATTTTGTATTTTACATGTCGAATATGGTGGAAAGAAGAATTTTTATGTGTATCATAATTGGAAATTAGGTTCACCTGACTTGTACAAGGTTACTTATGACTTTAAAATGGATTTTTAAAAAATGGTTTTGGAAAACCATTTCTTGAAAATAAATTTTATTGGAAAAAAAATTTGGAAACATTGATTTTGAAAAATTGAAAAAAAACAATAAAATATTTGATGTTTTCTTGAATTTTTTATTATGGGTAAATTAATTAGCTAAAACCAACAGTGATGTTTTTCTAGGTTTTATTTGATATGATGACACAATGTTGTAAACATGAGTTATAATGAAACCCCTATCGAGGGTGGGTAGGGAATTATAATACTTGGTTATAAATTAGTATTAGTATTGTATGCCTAAATTATAGTTTAGAATAAACATTATATACATTATTTTCATAGAATCAATTTAGTGGGATGAGTAAAAATAATGATTTTATTTGGTGTATAGAGAATTAAAAGCATCATGAGTTCTTTTTAAGGTATTTTTTTATAAGGAGAGATCAATTAAATGCCTTGAATTTTAAGTGGGTGTGTAACCCTAGAAATTGAGTGTTCCAACTCTTGATATTATATGTCAACTATGTTAGTATAATAGAGTCATGTATTGTTTTCTTTCACTTTTGATATACGTTGAGGTGTGAGGATATCCTGAGAGAGGGTCTAGTCTAGGCACATGAATTTCAATGAGATTATTGGGGCATGGGTAAATGATTTAAATGTCATAATGAAACATAGGTGATTTTTAATTGAGTGTTTTTTATGTTAATGATTGTCTTTTGTGTATTTCTAGAATTAAAACACATATTTTAATTCTTAAGGAATGGTTTTGACATGAATAAAATGAATAATTAGTTGTTTTAGGTATGTGATCCAATAATTGATGGGATATGACTCATGAAGGCATTACTAGAGAAATAATATAGGGTAGTATAGGTATATATAAATCTCTTGGATAGAATTTTATATAGATCGATAATATTCAATAGTCAAGGTCATAATTTTTCTCCTTTTTCTTTATTTGTATGGGATAAAGAGAGTGAGTATTCATATGACATATATAGTAAAGTCGTGATGGTGGGTGACAATGTATGTTGATTACATGTAGATCCTTCCTAGTATATTAGTTACATTGAGATGGGATATTTGTATGTTCCTCTAAGAACTATATGGGGTGTAAGACCTCAATTGGTTCTAGTGTGATTGGGTTAGAGTATAGTACTTCTTAGTTATCTGACTGCTTTAAGGTAAGTCATGTGAATCTATTATGACCTTTTGAATGATCACACATGGGGTATGATTTGGTATGAGATGATTTTCGAAAGGTGTGAGTTAACTTGTATTTATTGAGGGTTATGCAAGGTAGTTTTCATTTCAATGTTATTCTAGCACCCCCAGTTTCAAGTAATTAACCCTTATTTTTTGTATTTTAATTATATATACTGTTTGGGTTAATTTTAGGAGGGGTTGGTGACCTTTTGGAAACTTTTTGGGGCTTTTCTAGTGGATAAAGGTTATTGAATGGTTAATGGAAAACATGAAACTTTCCTAAGAAAAATTCCTCAATGAGACAGAGGAACTTGGGTAGGTGCATGATTAAGGAGCATAATTTGTCCAAACCACGCAGCCAGCCAATAGAAACCATGAAAAGATAGACAGTAGGCTTTGGCATGGTTGGAACATGAATTGGAAACCATGAAGGAAAACCATGCAAGGCTCCTACATAGTACAGAATCTGGATCACGGTTAGCACACTATTTTCCTAACCATGTGACTAACCATGCGTAGTTTAAAAAAGGATCCACAAAAAGTTGATCTAGGTCGGTTTTGTATTTTAAAGCCTATTTATTGGCCCATTTTAACCCAAACTCTTTATTTATCTCTCTAAAAGGATTTGGAAGCTTTACCCTATTGATTTGGAAGTGATCCATAGGAATTTCTTGGTGAATTGAATCTTGGATATCTCGGTAAGTCATCATTTATAGTGGTTTTTCTAGTTTTTCCATAGATCTACATCAACCTCTCCCTCAGTTTCTGAGATCTACTTCTGTTGTGGATAGATATAAGGTACTTGATTTCACATAAAATTATACTTGTATTTTTTGTTTCTAGTGGAAGGGATCTAAGGTTGGTTTTTGGAGTTTCAACCTGTTTTAAGGGATTTTTTCATGTCATTTTCTATTTTCTCCATGTTTTTTGAGGTAGGTGGATTCACTCTCAACTCCTATATTTAAAATATGAAGGAGTGATTTAAAATTGGTTGTTATACATGATTTTTTTTTTAAATTAGTGTGAAAATCATGGTAAAAACCCTCTTTAGTGATGGTATTTAGTTTTTGTGGAAATTGTGGAATTATTTTACGAAATGCGTTAGGGGTAGATTTTAATATGATAATTTCAAAATTGGTTGATTGGTTAAATTTATGAAAAAGTTTTTATGGAATGGTTTTCAATAAAACATTTGTTTTATTGAAATGTATTTGGTACACATGGGTTTGGAAATGGTTTGGAATGGTTGTGTTGTGTGTGTTTATGTGCATTGGGATGGATAAGGGCATGAAGTACCACCATCAAAAGGTTGGGACAGATATGGGTGTAAAGTACCCACATAAAAATTTTCCACTATTTGACATCTTAGTGGAATGATGAATCACCAATCATGAGAATATGGAGGTTCATGGTGTCATGCATGGTTAGATGTGTAAATATGTTGAATGGAACAAATAAATCCAAAATGGAACTAGGGAAATGGTTTTAGTGAATTTTTTGATTTATATTCTTAGAACATGATATTATTTTGTGAAAATATCTTGTTATGGAACTTTTTTATATTCTGATATAAACTTTTTAAAGTTTTTTTATATAAACTATTTTATATAAATGTGCTAACAAAATCAATCCTAATGGATTGAGTAGGTAAGTCATTTGGTAAAATCCTACTATGTTTTATTACTCACCCCTTCTTTGGAACTTGGGTTCTTTTGGAGATTTCATTTATCATAAAATGGTAAAAGGTGAAGTTTCACACATTTATAGTGGTTCTTAGTGAATGTTATGATTTTTGTGGAGTAGATCATAGAGTAGGTTGGAGCTTTGGAGTTATGTTTTTCTTCAAGTTTTGTTGGTTTTGTAGTCTAATGTTGTGTACTAGGGGGGTTTTTTAGTCTTCCATGTGGTATTTGGTTTTTGTTTGATTTTGACATCAAAGTTTTCTTTGAGTTGTATTTCATTTATGTCATGCATCATGTACTGGTTAATTTTTTTATGACATGTTTGGTTAGTTTATTTATTTTTAAAGGTAAAATCACCCCCAACTGTTAATGAATCACTTGGAATTTATTGTCAACCTTTGAAATATTTGGGCATCCCTTAATTCAATGTAACATCCTCCCACCTTCTTAAGATAATGAGAATAAGAGGGATGTTACAGGTGTCATTATTCTTGGTCCTTACAGATATCTTGTGAAATAAGTAGTCATCAGTTCTGTTTGTCTCGGTGTTGACATTAATTTCGGTACATTCCTTATGTCAGGTTGGTAGAAAGGAGTAGGTTTTTTAGGAATTGAAATGTAGATCATAAATATATATAGTTAAACTTTTTATGTTCAACATCAATTTACCCTGTAGTTAGGTACATAAGTTTTTTGGAGACACTTATAAGTTTTGGAATATCATTTTCAGGGGGTTATCCAATAAGAAAATTATGAAATGAATTATAGAAATAACTTCCCACTAGGAGTGCATATCTCATTTTTAGTAATCACGTGATGAAAATTGTTGATTTTGAAAAATGTAATCGTTTTTTTTTTCAAATGAAAGATTTTGAAAAATAGAATCATTGTGGTATTTTGAAAATGGTTTGATTTTAAAATGAAGTATCAATTTTTCAAAAAAATGTTGAACATGGAAAACTGTTGATTTTGGAAAGTACAATTGTGATAGTATGATGTGGTATAATTTGAAATGTAAATAATTAAATTGATAGATAGTGAGACTTATGGTTTTTGTTAATTCTATAGAAAATGGAACTCGATATGTGTTTTATGAATCAACCAGAAGAACATCTAGAGAATGTGGTTTCACTAGAGCCACAGGAGAACCAATAGCTAGTTCAGAGTATTTTCTAAGCATTTCAGGCTATAGAAACAGGGAACCAAAGGGATGAACCAAGGAAAGTGGATCATTCTGTTTAGATATAGAAGTAGAATCCACCCATCATTTAGGGTGATTCATAACCAATAAATTTATAAGTTTGTATGAACAAGATGAATCGAATATTTGATTTCATCGACACACTAGCAAAGATGAAAGTAATGATGGTGACTTATCTGATAGAGGATAATGCATGTCACTGGTGGGATTTAGTTGTTCAAGCTAAATTAGAACAAGGACTTGCATGGGAGGGTTATGTGGAATTGTTTAAAGAAATCTATCCTCAAACATTCAGAATTTAGAGAATGAAGGAATTATTCATATCAAAGTAGGAAAATCTTTCTTTTACAAATTATGTGGCAAAATTTATTAATTTAGTCATCTTTTCACCTGAAGTTTCTACTAGTGCGTCCTTAAAGGAATGAATCATTAAATCAAGGCTGAGATAGAATATTTTATTCAATATTAATGAGATCTTTATTATGAATTATACATAAATGATCAAAAGAATGATAATAGTAAAGATGTTAATATCAGAATCTATGGGAGGAAGAATAATGTTGATACCCATGAAAAATTATGATAAATATTATACTAGGAGCAAGAGGAAGAGGGATACCTCTTTACAAGCTGGGAACAAGAATAAAAATTATAAAGATAGATCAGTAGACCTCCTTCCATGACCCAATATAAAATAAGTATGTTTCCAATGTTCTTCACTTGACCACATAAAGTGAGAGTGTAAAAAAACCTAGAGGATTCCACAACTACAATAAGACAGGGAATTTTCAACTCTATTTTTATAGTTCTCTAAGGTCGGGTGTTTAGGACACTTCTTAGGTGTCACAGATGTCATATGATTTAATGTGATGAGGGTAGAAGAATCAATCTCATCAGTAGAATAGAGCTATCCATGGTGATTCTAGAAATACCATGACTCCTCAAGCAGTAAAATCCCAACAGGGAAATAAAGAACAAAGTGTCACCAAAAAGAAATTATATAGATATGATCAGTTTATTATTGATAATCAGTATGGACCCTCAATGGTGAGAGGTACTATTCAATTTAATTCTTCCCTTATTTAATATTTTTTTGATACAGGTGAATCCCATTCTTTTATTTATCCCTTGATGTTGATTTTCTATGTTTAAAAGTTGAGATGATTCCTTCTATGAAAACACTTCAGATTCCTCTTGGTCAAAGATAATGTTGAGCCTTTGTGTCAAGAACATGTTCTATAACTATTGATGGATCCATGAAAAAATGGTCTTTCATTGTTCTTGATATGGATGTCTATGACATGATCCAAGGTATGTATTTTTAGTTAAAATTCAAGGATCACATCGCATGTCATACATGATGGGTTAGTTTTATAACTGATGATGGTGTCGAGAATGTCTACAAATGGGAACGTAATGTAAACGTAGTTGTAGCATGTTTGTTGGTAGTAGAAGTTGGAATAATCACATACCAATTGGTAGTGATGTATTTGGAATCAATGATTGATATTGAGATGAATATATTTCCAGCATTAGTTGATCATTTTATAGATGTTTTTCTCAAAAATATCTTCAGGACTCCACCTATGAGTGAAGTGGATTTTATCATTGATCTCTTGTCGAGAACCAGTATTATTTAACATATGTATTACTATATGGAACCAATACAATTAAGGGAGCAGGAATTGTAGTTGGAGTAGTTGAAATGGAGAGGTTTCCTCTGAATGAGCACATTTCTGTGGGCAGTACCAGTCTTGTTTTTCAAAATGGCAAATGAAACTATAAGGTTTTGTGTGGATTATTGTAATCTTAACCAAGTTACTATAAATAATTGATATCTGATTCCAAGAATTTATTTTCTATATGATCAATTTAGGACATCATAGTGGTTATCCAAAATTTACTTATGGTCAGGATATCACCGATTACGTATTCAGAAGTAGGATAATCCAAAGATAGCTTTCAAGAGAAGATATAGCCATTGTGAATATGTGGTAATGCCATTCAGTCATAAAAATGAACCAATGGACTTTATGGTATTGATGAATTATATATTTTAGAAATATTTGGATAATTTTATGTTAGTGTTTGTGGATTACATATTGGTGTATTCAAGGACAAGGGTTGAACATGAGCAACACCTGGTGATTGTGTTGAAAATATTGAGGGATCGTAGTATATATGAAAAACTGTCAAAGTATGATTTTTGGATACAAGAGGTATGTTTCCTTTTCCATTTAATTTCTGAAATTGGTGTTTCTATTGATATGGAAAATATACAAGCTGTTGTCTACTGAAAAACACCAATGTATGTCTTCGAGATACATAGTTTCTTTGGTCTGTCTAGTTATTACCGACACTTTGTTCATGATTTATCATGAATGACATCATCTAGGATAGCTTTGACATGGAAGGATGTTCAATTTCAATGGAATGAGGAATACCTAAATACTATTCAATAGCTAAATTTTTCCTTATATAAACTCCAATATTTATTTTTCATGAATCTGGACAAGTGTATGTGGTGTATTATGATCATTTGGGATCTAGGATGGAATGTGTTCTAATGCATAGTGATCATGTTGTTTCTTATGGATCAATTCAATTATGACTTCCGGATAAGATTTACCTAATAAAATATTTGGAGTTAGCTTCCATATTCCATGCTTTGAAGACTTGGCATCATTATCTCTTTGGTGAGAAATTCAATTTTTTCATGAATCACAAGATCTTTAATCATTTTCTCTCACAACGATACTTGAACCTGACACAAAGAATATGGATGGAGTATCTCTAAATGTTTGACATTAACTTCATTTATACATCCAGAAAAGGTAATCCAATAGAAAATTTATTAAGCATAAAGTGATATTCTTAGTTGGTAAGAGAAGCTTCAGATGAGTGGCAGTTTATGTTGGTCCTAGCCAAAATTCACATGGAATGTGAATACCAAGGTGAAGTTGTGGCCTTTATTCCTATTTTTTTATTCCAAATTTGATGAATATGGTTAAATAAGAACAAAAATTCAATTAAAAATGATTAGATATTAAGTAAAAACTCAATGTTGGTGAGACCATTGAGAGTTCAGTGGTGTGGTTTAGATATCAGATGGGTATACCTATGGATTTTTATGAACAACTTCTTCATACTTTCCACCATTCGAGATGGGATATTCATTCTGGACTACAGAAGATATATAATGCATTTAATTCACAATTTGTGTTGGTGGGTATCAAAATGAAGGTGGATGAGTTTTTTTCTAGATTCTTAACTTGTTAAAAGGTTAAGGCAGAGAACTAGTAACCAGTAGGTATGTTTCATTCATTACATATTCTAGTATTGAAATGTGATTAGATAACTATTGATTTTGTTACATGTCTCCAAAGAATGGTTTAGAATCATGATTCCATATGGGTGATAGTGGATTATCTCACAATGTCTGATCATTTTATTCTTCTTTAGGAATCTCATACGGTGGAGGACTTTTCAAACATCTATATCCAAGAAGTGGTAAATAGTCATGGAATACCTTATTCAATAGAATCTGATAGAGATTTGAGGGTTATGGATCATTTTTAGAAATCCTTATAGAAATATCTTTGGACTCAGTTGATAATGAGTATGGCATATCATCCTCATATGGATAGGAAATCTGAAAGGATTATACAAACATTGGAAGATATGTTACGGGCCTGTGTAAAATATTTTGTTGTCTCATGGGAAGATCAAATGTCTTTAGTGGAGTTATCATATAAATACAACTATTAACACTCAATACATATGGTTATTTTTTAGGAAATTTATGGTATCCCTTATCGTTCTCCACTTTTCTGTGTGGAAACATGTGAGAGTTCACTAGTTGGTCCAATAATTTTCCAAGAAACAATGTAAAAGATTTAGTTCATCAGAAAATAGATGGAGACAGCTCAGAGTCATCGTAAATCTTATGCGGATCATTATCAAGGGTCATTTTCATTTGAGGTGAGTGATCATGTGTTATTGAGGTGTTATCCAATATATGGATATCATGGTTTTGTAAATAAGTTAAATTTATCTCATTGATACATAGGCCCTTTTAAGATTCTTGAACACGCTGGTGAGGTAGAATATTGATTGGTATTGCCACCACGGTTTAGTGATGTGCATAATGTGTTTCATGTATCTCATTTAAAGAAGTATCATCCTGATACAGGCCATGTGATTTGATCATATCACATTTAACTATAGATGAACGCCTTGTTAGTGCACATGCCATTGAGGATTGTGGGTAGGAAAGAGAAAGTATTGCATGAAAAAAACTTTCCAGTGCCAGTTTTATTACAACATGGTAAGATTCCGGAAGAGACATAAGAATGGGAGAATTAAATGAAAGATAAATGTACAGAACACTTTTAGGGAAATTATGGTTTTAAAATTTTCTAGGATAGAAAATCCAATGGTTGAGAGAATGTATCATCCCTAGTTTTAATTAATTAACCCTACTTTTATGTATTTTAAGTATATAAAGTGTTGGGGTGAAGTTTGGGATGGTTTGGAGATATTTTGAAATATTTTTGGGGCTTTTATAAAGGATTTGGGTTGGTTGATAGTTAGTGGAAACTATGAAACTTCCCCAAGAAACCATGAAAAATGTGATAGAGGGATCTGGGAAGGTGCATAGTTAAGGATCATGGTTTGGGAAAACCATGTGGTCACCAAGTAGAAACTATGAAAATATGGATAGTGGGATTTTTAATGGTTGGAACATGGTTTATAAACCATGTTATCCAACTATGTGAGGTTACAACTTGGGATAGAAGTTAGAACACATTTCAAACACAGTTTTCCAAACCGTACGACCAATCATGCACGGTTTAAAACAAGATCCCCCAAAATTTTATCTATATCATTTTTGTGTTGTAACACCTCTTTATTAAACTATTTTTACCCAAACTTTGTATTTATCCTTCATAAAGGCTAGGGAATTTTCCCTTACTAATTTGGAAGCAATCCATAAGTGTTTCTTGGTGCGTTGAAGCCTAACTATAATGGAAAGTCATCATTTATGGTTGTTTTCCTTGGTTTTCCTTAGATTTATGTATCTCTATCTCTAATTTTCTTATATCTACTTCATCATTAGAAAAATATAATTTATTTAATGCTAAATGTGATTATATTTAGATTTTTTGTTTCTAGGGGAAGATATCTAAGGCAGTTGTTTGGAGTTTCAGTCTATTTTTGTGGACGTTTTCATGCCATTTCCCATTTTCTCCATGTTTTCTTAGATATGTGCATTCAATCTCAACTAATTTATTGAGAATATGATAGATTTATTTCAAGTTGGTTTTTTTTTATTTTTTTTTGAAATTAGTGTGTAAGGCATGGTAGAAACCCTCTTCAGTGATAGTTTGTTGTTGTGTGGAAATTGTGTAATTTTTGTGTGAAATGATTTGTGGTTCGATTTTAAAATGATGATTTTAAAATCATTTTATTGGTTGAATTTATGAAAAATATTTTTATGGAATGGTTTTAAATATAAACGTTCTTTTATTGAAATGGATTTAGAACACATAGGTTTGGCATGGGTTTGGCATGGATGTGTGGTGTGTATTCATATGAATTGGGATGGATAAGGGCATGAAGTACCCCCAAAAAATGGTTGGTACAGATATGGTTGTGAAGTAACCCTGTCAAAATGGTCCACTAAGTGACAACTTAGTGGAATCATGACTCACCACTCAGGTGTATGGGTAGGCCCATGGGTTCATGCATGGTTGGATGTGTGGGTATGCAGAATGGAATGGATTATTCCAAAATTGATCTTGTGAAATGGTTTTAGAGAAATTTTTTTGTTTCATTCATTATAACTTGATATTGTTTTGTGAAAACTACTTATTATGGAATTGTTTTATATTTTGATATTAACTGTTTTATATAAATTTTTTAACATGTTCTATCATAGTGGTATGAGTATGGAAGTAATTTGGGGAAATCATACTAAGTTTCATTACTCACCCATTTTAACATTAGTGATTTTGAAGATGTTGTTTATTAGGACATGGTAAAAGGTGAAATATAACACTTCTCTAGTGGTTCTTAGAGATACACATTCTTTTTTCTGTAGTGGATCATGGAGCAGGTTGGGGCTTCAAAGTTATGGTTCTATTAGAGTTTTTTTTTTGTTTTTTAGTCTTCTGTTATATACATGGTTGTTTTGAAGTATTCTATTGTGGTACATGGTTTTATTTTTATTTTAATACCAATGTTTTATTTCAGTTTTTTTCATTGATATCATGCATAATGTAGTGGTTTATTTGGTTATGACATATTTGGTTGGTTATTTTATTTTCAAATTTAAAATCCTCCCACAGTGGTAAATGATTCCCTTGGAATTTATTTCCAGCCATTGGCGTCTTGGTGATGTCTCTTAAGCATAATTAATATCTTCCTACCTTTTCAAGCCAATGATAATAAGAGGTACGTTATATTTATATCATGTATAGTGAAGATAAAATGTTATATAAAGGTAGGTGAGTGTGTATAACAATCATGTTCCTTATTAAACATTAATTCATAATTTATTAAATAAAATTATAAAAAATAAAACCTGAAATATTGAGAAAATATTGTGTTTTAGATTTAGTTATATCGCATAACATCATGAAAATTGGATACAAAACATTATTGAAAACATCCTTTACATGATTCTAAAATTCCACAGCTTTTAAAATTGCATGGGATAACTTGGGTACATACATAAGAAAGGGGTGATCCATAAATCCCAAAAAGAGAATAAACCTAGAATAAGAATATACATGTTCGAAAATAGGCATATTAATTAGGAATAAAAGGTGTTAGAATCATAAAAATGAATAATAAGGCATGATATAGAATGACATTCATAACATTGTAAATGTGGAAACAACATAAATCACTACATCATAAGCATAGGACAAGGCTAAATTCCAAGACATCATGATAGAAAGAGTCCCATAAAAGAATTAAGTTCACTCCCAATTCCAATATGACATCTCATTAGACTAAATATTACCCAATACATTGGAGTGCTATATAACTTTAGGTGCACCCATCATATTCATTTCATTCTCATGCTTAATTGTGCCACCTAGATTATAAAACATAGATTCATTCATCATCATATTTAATTACATGATCAAGTAGTTTTAATAAAAATATGTAAATCCTAAGTCAGATACATATATTTCTATATAGGTAAACACCTTTGATAGGAAATGGTTATGGTATTCTCATCACAATTTTCTGGCATAGAAAACCATAGTGAAATTTCGACCGCATAACGGTGTAATATAAAAATTATAAAATGGGTTGATTAGAGTGAAATGGGTCTATCATCATTTGAAAATAAAATTATAAGTAATAGGGATATGGAAATAAAAATTCCAAACATAGAAATTCAAAATATAAGGCATAAGATAATAAAGAAACTTGAATAAATAATAGAATGTGAGGGTCCCTTACTTGATTCTGTGACTCGAAATGCTTGGGAGGAGCTTATTGAGATATTGTGGGTACCTTGGAGGACTCTAGATAAGGTAGGGATGAGTAAATATGTTATACAATTATTTTTAGTGAAGATATATGGTATCTTGGGTGGGTTTATAATGGAAATGACTGGGGATTTATTTATTATTTCTAAAACATAGGTTTTGGACTCTATATAATAAAAAATCAAAACCAAAAAACACCCCATTATATTATTTCATTTTTTCCAAAAAATGGGAGTGGTTTTAGTTATTTGATAACTAAAAGGGACAAAATTAATAAAATAAAACCCTTGCTTATGTGGAAGTGAGTCATAAACTAATGAAATGATTTTAAAAACTAAAAATATATTAATTGTCTTGGAGGATTCAAAAAGGATTTATAAAATTAATAAAACAAACAAAAAATCACCTTATTTTAAAGTTACAACATTTAATTTGTATTTTATACTATTTATAGTATTTATTACATCACTTTTGGTTCATTAGGATGTCAAAATTAACATCATATATTTATACTATATTTAATTTTTACCTAAAAATTTAACTATCTCAGAAAATTATGAAAAATTCATCAAAATAAAAAGACTTAATTAAAATTATTACTAATTAAAAATACCTTTTTATTATAACAAAATAAAAAACATTTATAATTTAATGATAAGAATAAAATATGAACATTGTTATATTGAAAATTATATTATAAATATTCATATTATTTTATCCTTGATACATTTCTCTTTAATACACTAGCAAACCCTCTATGAGTATGGTGTGTGATGGTGATACTTTCATGGGGTGGTTCAGCATACATGGTTTGGTTCGTGATCTCGATGATCTTGAAATTCTCCCATAAATAGTATCTATTATGCTTAAGTTGTTGCATCTAAACTTGGGACTAGTCAAAGGAAAATCTCAGTGATGTCATCTCCCCTATAAACTCTGATAAATGGGCTTCCTACTGTACGATCATATTGGTTGAGTCCATCACTTCCTTTTGCTTTCTCAATTGGATTTGTTATAACCCTATATTTATACTAATCGTGTGATCACTGTTCAATGACTATATTATCAATGATCATGTTTCTTAACATTATTTTAAATCTTATAGGATATAATAAAAGCAAAGAACTGGATGTGTTTTCGATAACCATATTACATAATAAGACATTAAATTAAATCAAATTGATAATTTTATTTATAAAATTTTGGGTCATTAAAATATTTCCCCTAGATAAATTTCTCCCTCAAAATTTTCATTTCCCAAAAAATGGATTAGGGTAAATCAGTTTTATCACCTCCTTCAATTCCCAAGTTTCTTTCTCAAACTTATGGTTTCTCAACAACAATTTTACAAGGTTTATTGTCTTATTTCATAGATCTTTTTCTTTATAATTTAATATTTCACTACCTACTCTTCATAGGAAAGATCATTCTTCAATGGTACCACCTCTAGATTGAGTATATGTGAGGGTCCTGGTATCCACTTCCTTAAGATGAATGCAAGGAATATATCATGTACATGAGATAGGTTAGGTGGCAGTGCCTGTAAATATGCCACTACTTCAATGTAATCAAGGATATCAAATTGGTTGATGTATCTTGGACTAAGCTTTTCCTTCATCCCAAATCTCATCACTTTCATCCATGGATATATACAGAGGAAGACTATGTCTCCAATATCAAACTCTAGGTCTCATCGATAATTATCATCATAGATCTTTTATCAACTCTAAGTAGCCTTGATGTTCTTCTAAATAGTCTTAACCTTTTCCACCATTTTCTCAACCATTTCAAGACCTGGCAGTTTTTGTTCCCAAAATCCTTCCCAACATACATGTCTTTTGCACCTATTCCCATAAATGAATTCATAGAGAGTCATTTGGATGTTTGAGTGGAAACTATTATTGTATGATAACGTATCCATAGGAATATTTTGGTCCCATCCTCCTTTGAAGCCAATTGAGAATGCTCTCAACATGTCCCTAGTGTATGGATAGTCCACCCAGATTGTACATCAGTTTGGGGGTGATAATTTGTGAGGAAGTCCAACACAGAATTTATAGCATGTTGTTGACTTTTCCAAAACATGGTGGGGAATCTTATATCTTGGTCAGGTAAAAGCGATTATGGTACTCCATAAATCCTTACCACATCTCTGATATATATTTGTGCAAGTTAATACAGTATGAAATCATCTTGAATCACAATGAAGTGTTCAAGATTTGTAAGATGATCCACCACAACCCAGATAGCATTATTCCCTCTTGATGTCTTTGTAATACCAGTGACAAAGTCCAGGGTGATGTTTTCCCATTTCCATGTAGGTATTTCTAATTTTTTCATTATACCCTTGGATTTTTTTCTTTTCTATATTCACGTATTTACATAGAAGAAATATTGATATATACTTTGTGATATCCTTCTTCATATTTTCCTTCCAATAGTTCTCTTAGGGACTTCAATCCATCTTTGTGCTTCCAATATTGATAGAGAAGGTATAACTATGTATTCCATCCAACAACTCCTTATATAACTCAGGATGTGATGGCACACATAGCCATGACCCAAATCTTACAAATCCTTTATTATTAACATTAAAATTTTAGGATTTACCTTTTCCTATAGTTTCTACTTTCTTCTGAATTCCCACATCATCTCTTTGATCATCCATTATCTTCTCCAGAAGGGACGGTTTAGAAATCATTTGTAAAAGGATTGATGATGTTCTCTATATTGTGATTCCAAAATACATACTTTCCAAATCTAAGAATATTGGATCCCTCTCAATTCTCATCAATGATATAATTAATGTTTAATTTATAATTAGTGTTTCTTCAACATTATTCACTTCCCAAAGATGTTAGGGGATTAAACAATCATAGTCCTTGATCATCTCCGACCACCTTCATTGGCGCATATTAATATCTTTATATTTAATTATATACTTGAGGATTTTTTGATCCATATATATTTCACTCTTCTCCCCAAAGAGATAATGATGCCATATTTTCAAAGATAAGATCACTGCACGCAACTCCAAATAATTAATTAGGTATTTCTTCATGAACATTAAACAAACATAAGAATAGGCTATGACTTTTTATTTCTACATTAACACATGCCACAATCCCTTCTTTGAAGCATCACTGAATACCACAAAAAGTTATACACTTTTGGGTAGTGTGATTATAGGTACAGTGATAAGCATCTTTTTAATCTCCTTTAAGCTCTCTACACATTCATCATTCCAAGAAAACATAACTCCCTTATGAGTTATCTTGGTTAGAGGGTTTGAAAATCATGATCAATTTATAAAAAATTGATGATAATACCCAGTTAATCCAAAGAATCTATAGATGTCTATCATAGATGTTGGCATCTTCCATCCTTCAATTTCGAATATATTTTAATGGTCCACAGATATCTCATTTCTTGTGTTGACATGTCCTAATAATGAAACTTCTTCAACAAGAACTCACATTTATTTTTCCTTTCGGAGAGCTTATGCTTTCGAAAGGTATTTATCATAGTGTTAAGTTGATCCTCATGATCCTCTTTGTTTTTGAAGTATATTATAATATCATCTATAAATACTATCACAAGTGTTTATATTTAATCTCTAAAGACATTATTCATCACGTAGATGATGATTTTTGGATAATTAGTAATTACAAATAGAATTACTATGAACTCATAGTTCTCGTACATTATATTAATAGAAATTTTGGGGATATCATCCTTCTTCACCCTAATGTGGTAATATCAAAACTACACATCCACCTTGGATAATTATTGTTCTCTACATAGTTTATTTAACAAGTCATCAATCTATGTAAGTGGATTATTTTTCTTTATCATTACCTTATTGAGCTCATGATAATCAATGCAAATTCACATTTACCTATCCTTATTCTTGATGAAGAGGACTTTTTCACCCCATGGTAAAGGACTTAAGCATATGAAACCTTTATTCAGATTCTCCTATAGTTGTTTCTTCAACTCATCCAGTTTCAAAATAACCATTCTATATAGGGACTTGAATAATGGATATTCCCCAGGTATAAGCTCAATTGAATATTCAACCTCTTACCTAGGAGGAAGACTAGACAACTTCTTTATAAATACATCAGTTTATTCTTGTACAATGGGCATGTATTCAAGGATTATTATTTCCTTAGACTCAATCATTATATCTAGATATGATTTATCATATTTAAATAATATCAATTATTGATATGTTGGTGATAAAGAAGGTTTATCCCCCTCCTTGAACATATATATAATCATAGGAAGATTCACGAAACAAAGACTAATTTCTTTATAGCATAAATTTATTTTAGATATATATAGATAAATCCAATACATATCCAGAGTTTTATAAAATTCAAGTAAAGGGAGTGTGACAAGGTTCCTTGGGAAGTTCAACCCACAAATTGTGATAGGGGTGAGTTTTATATTCTAGATTCAATAATTACCTTGTTTTCCATTTTCACTAACAGCTCAACTTCAATTCTTTGTGGTGGTGTATTAATAGTTCTAGTAAAATTTTATGATATAAAGAAATTCATAGAAGCAGAATAAAAAAGTATTCCCTCTATTCTTGAATGAATAGATAACATACATATCACCACTTTACTATTGGTATCCACCATAGCGGTTGTGATGGAAAAATATTTCCCTTTCTACCTTAGAGGTCATTGGTTGAATCTAAATACACTTGGATTATTGAATTGGTTTTAACATATCCCTAGTTCCTTTCAGTTGAAGCAATGAACAATTCAATGAGGGTAGACCAGATCATTCCATTCATCTATCACATTAGTGGGTTTCTGCTATTGGAAATCGTTAGCTAGGTTGCCTTCAATCCCATACCTAAATCATTTCCTCATTCCCCGTATGAAATTTTCAAGGTTGTTCTTTCCACACCTTTGATAAGTGGTATGTTGAAATATCTTTGTACCATTTGATTTCTCTATCGGACAGCTAGAATTAAAATATACATTCCACTTCTAATCCCTATAATGACCTTGATATTCTCTGATCTCTATTTCGACTTTGAGGGACCATATGATAATCTCCTCATAGATATCAGTGTCTCGAATCTCTAGGGTTTTTTATAGACTTGGATTTGTCCTACTAAATAAGTGTTCAACCTTTTATTTGGGGGTAATGGAAATGTCGAAGGCATATCATGCATGTCTTGTGACATTTTCTTCACATTCCCCAATTGATTATTTGCCATTTTTCTTGAGGGGAATTAAATCCATTCCGATTTTAATTGGGAGAGTGAGAGAAAAATATTTATCGATTTTTTTGAAGGAATTCAAAACCTGAGTCATATAAGAGATTATTGTCACAAATTTTGTGATTCCAGCTCCAATCAGGTTGGGAATTTCATCGGGGCATCCATCACATTGTCCGTCACATTGATTTTTTACCTGATTCCACTTATTTCTAGTCTTTTTCTAGAATAAAGAGAAAGTTAGAGATGAGTATTTTTAGAATATTAAACACATAAAAGGGAATTCAATGAAATTAAAGAGATAACTTATAAATTTCATATATTTCCTCAACTTATGAATTTCTAGGATTCAATCTATTTTATCCATGACCTATTTCTTAATTTATATTCTTATGGGTATATTTTTGTTCCATTAATAATGGTTAATAATGATCCTATAAATTCACCAAATAATATCCCATGGGAGTGTCAAACTAGGTGTACAACAAGGGCCATTGTTGTGCACCATTTTTCGGTTGAGTCTAGCTCAACATGGTGTTTTTGGCTTTTACCCCTATGTACATTTGTTCCAGATCCAAATCTACTTGTAGTATCCAGAAAGGGGTGTATTTTCATTGTAAACCACTTTCCCTATACATACCAAAATTTAGAGATTTTTTCTTATACATATTCTTATCCATAATTCATTCACTTGAGTCTTTTAATCCTAATACCAAAAACAACTATACTTATCCTTTGATACCAACTATAACAACCATGTTCTTTTTTACACACTAAATCATGATTTATTACATAAAAGTACACATAATAAAACCCAAAAGGTCAAGAATTATAGTCTATTAAGGAATTAGTTATATAAATTAAAATCTTGAAAATTTTATACAATAACATTTTTCAAAACTACCTTAACTTGTTTTTAAAATTCCATGGATTTTAAAACTACACAAGATAACCTCAGGACATACATAAAAAAGGGGTGAGCTGTAAATCCCAGTAATGGAATAAACATGGAATAAAATGATACATGTTAGAAAATAAACATATCAGTGGGTAATAAGGTTCACTCCCTTTCCAAAAATTACATATCTTAAGACTAAACATTTCCCAATGGATTAGAGCACTATATGATTCCAGGCACACCCATCACATTCATTTCATTTTCATTCTTAAGAGTTGCACGTTGATCATAAATCATGGATTCATTCATTATCATATTTTATTACATAATAAATAAGTTTGGAATATATAATTGTAATTCCCAATTATAATAAGTATAGGTGTAAAAGGTGAACACCCACAATAGGAAATGTGTATAGTATTCACTATACAATTGTTTTGGCATGGTAAATCATGGTGAAGTTTTGGAATCATAAGGGAATCATATAAAAATTGATAAATTTGGTTGATGAGAGAGAAAGGGGTATCTAGTCATTTGGAAATAAAATGGGTAGTAATAATGATATGTAATGAAATATAGAAAGAGTATAAATTAAAAATATAATTCATAAGATAATAAATCAACTTGAATAAATAAGATAATGTGAGGGTCCCTTGAGTTTATAACACCAAATGCTTGGGAGGACCTTCTTGAGAGATTTGGGGCACTATAGGAGGACCCTAAAGAGGGGATTAAAGAGTAGAGATATGATATAATGATTTCTATTGAAGAGAAATTAGATCATGGGTGGGTTTATATAGGAAATGAGTGGGGATTTCTTTATTATATCTCAAACTTAGGTTTTGGAATTTATATAATAAAATAACCAAAATCGCAAAACTACCCAGGGTTTTAACCAATGGTTTCTAAAAAATGGGGGTGATTTTTATTATTTTATATGTAAAATGGACAATAATAATAAAATAATACCTTGATTATGTGTAAGTGAGTCATTATTTTAAAGAAATGATTTTAAAACCTTAAAATATATTAATAATTTTGGAGAATTCACAAAGGTTTTATAAAATTAATAAGATAAACATAAAATCTCATTATTTTAATTGGAAAACAAATATTTTGACATATATACCTTTTATATTATTTTTTCATCACTTTTGGGTCATTATGATGATATAATTTGCACTATATATTTATACAGTATTTAATGTTTACTTAAAAATTTGATTATCTCAGAAAATTATGAAAAATTCACCATTGGATAATTTAGATATTCTGATTCCAAAAATAATAATCTTTTTATCAAAATAATTTTATTAATATGTCTAATTTCACTTTTTAAATTAATAATTGACATTTGTTGAGAAATGTGGGATTTTTTTGACAATAATAGTTTTTGAACCCTTACGAAAATAAAACATGACTTCATCAAAATTATATGATCATTTATATTTGATAAAATTATTTAATAATAATATTTAATAAAATATTATTTATTTAAAAAATAAATTAATTCCACAAAATAAAATTCGTCATGAAAATTAATACTGATTAAAAATATCATTTGTCTTTTATTGTATAAAAAACAAAATCATTGATAATGTTATGATAATAAGAAAATGTTAACATTATAATATTACAAAAATACAATATACATATTAATATTATTATGATCTTGATAAATATCCATTTAATACACTAAATACACCCTAAGAGTAATGTATGTGATGGTGAGACTTTCATGGGGTGGTTTAGCATACATGGTTTGGGTCGTGATCTCGATGAGCTTGAACTTCTCCTCTAGATGATTTTTCTCATGTTTAAGTTGTTGGATATAATCTTGGGATTGGTCAAAGGAAAATATCAGTTCTGTTATCTCCCTTATAAGCTCTAATAAATGGGATTCATAGGGTATGGTCCTACTGTTTGATCTCATAAATTTATTTTTGGGTTTCAATTGGATTTGTTAAAACCCTATATTTAAACTAATAATGTGATCACTATTAAATGAGTATATTATCAATGTTCATGATTCTCAATAGCCTTTTAAATACGATTGGATATAATATAACTAAATAAGTACATGTTTATTCTATAACCATCTTACATAATAATACATTTAATTAAATAAAAAGGAAAACATTATTTATGATACTTTGGGTCATTATAGTGTGGAATGTTGATGTGCTGGGTTGCTCAACCCATTTAGTTGTGACATGGTAGAGGTTCCCTAGGATCAGTGATATGGGGATTTAAAAAATATTTTTAAGATTATTATGAATTGGTATTTAGTATTATGTAGGTAGGAACATGATAATTATATAAAAGTGATTAAATTTTCTAGTAAAGTTGTGTCTATTATGACTTGGGTGTTTCAAGGATTTATCATCAAAAAAGTAAAATAGAAATAGTGTGAAGAACCAATTGAACCATATAATCATGTGCTTCTTTATTTTGAAATTCAAAACATACTTAATGATAGTTTCATGTTACTTGACTTTTTGTTTTGTTGTTTTTCTTTTTTATATTAAAAATCTCGTAATTAAATTTATTGTGGTATGAGTAATAAAGATAAAAATCCAGAAAATTAAAACTTCACGAAAACGTAAATACATTAGATTAAAAATAAATATAATTGTGTAATAATTACTTTATATAAAGATATTAATTAATTATGAGTTCATTGGAAGGTGAATAAGCTACTTATGGTATAGTCACAAATAAACCCAAAAATCAAGGGATCCAATCATTGAGTTTTTTCTTATAAAATTATACTACTTTGAGGATTATAAGGAAAACAATATAGTAATTGAAATTTTAGAAATTGTTTCAATGTAATTTTCAAATGTTGTTACATATTTTTTGTGAGTTTGATTCTGATAGTTATAGTTTTTCTTTCTGAGAGTTTCTATTAGAGTTTCCATTTGTAGGAATGTGTTTTGAGTTATATTGGTTTTCTTATTGTAATTTTTTCCAAATTGTTGAAAAAGGAATTATAGGGATAATAAGATAGAGATCGATATTATAATCATGTTTGATTGAGGTATTCTAGGGATAAGAATATAGAGCTAGATCAAATATTCAGTGATTGAGGGATTTTGGGGATAGTAAGGGTTTAAGTTGAGGGCTTTCAAGGATACAAAGACAATATTTTTTATAGGTTTAAAGTCGATAACACATTGGTTATGGTTCAAATAACCTCATGTGACATTAGGTGAAAATAAATTTTTTATAATATACTTTATAAATGCATTTGGGTTGTAATTTGATACTCCATATTTTTTTATTTTTCAGTATGCATACATTTTGAATTCTTATACTCATAAGATCTTAGAGGGCTTATGAAAAAATGAATTTATACTTAATTTGGAAGTTTTATACATGAATATATTTTCACTACATTTATATCATTTTAAAAAATATTGAATTTATTTTTTTTAAATAATAATAATTTTTCTTACACTTTTTTACCAATAAATTGGGCAATGATTGTAAGATTATAACTTATGATAGTTTAATAACAAGATGTGGGAAAAAGTAATTTTTGTGGACTACAATTCACCCCCCCCCCCCCCCACCATATTGTAGGTCATATTCCTATCATATTTGGGATAATAGTTGGTTTTGAAGAATAAATATTATAGGTTCTAATAATAAGTTATTTTTGATGTATACCAACACTTCGTATAAAATTATTTCTATATACTTGAGACTGGGCCTAATTATTTGTTTTTTATTTTCTATTTTTCTATTTAATTTTCATGTCTCATATTCCTCACGCTATATGTGTAGTAAATAATTTTTTTATGATGGAAGGAATACCAGTAGGATTAATTAACAACCTAAATCATAATGATCCTAAAATCCTTGATAGAAGCTATTATGAGTGATAGCATGATCTTATGAAAAGTAACCTCATTAGTGCAGGAGTGGATAACTATATTCTGATGATCATAAATCATAATATTTCAAATAAGGAAATTTTTAATTTTTATAAAGATTGTAATATTTAGTTTTAGTATTAATATAAAGTACATAATAGTTTTTTATGTTCAATGATAAAAATATATATAGACATATATCTTCATGTTATATTACTAATGGAATTTGGATAATATTGGTGGATACTCATTACGAAACATCTAAATTTTTTGAGACAAAATGTGTTATATTACTTGTAGATTATCAGGCATTATATTTTCCACCTGGAGATTTTATTTATCAAATAAATCATCACTTCATGACCATTATTAATGGTATATAATCAAATAGTGAGACAACGGTTTCAGATGATTTTTTTTGGAAAAAATGATTGATACACTTCCAAAGGAGTGCGAGTTTAAGAGTAAAACCATTGATAATATGATAAAATTGACTAATATAAGACATGATGATATGATTGTAACTATGATACAATACACGGGTATAGTAGAAAGATACTTTGAGGAAGAGAAGAGAAAAAATGTTATATCATCCATGTATATATCCATTAATATTACTTTTAATGCTTTAAATCCTAGAGATTATCTTCTAAAAATAAGTTTAAATATTCATCAAATGGTAGTAATGATGAATCCATTTAGGATGAACATTCGTAAATGAAAATATAATGAATAAGATGATTAAAAATTTGAAGTTCTAATATGATCATTATAAATACATGAGAAATAAACATGAGAGGAAAGAATCCTCATACATTATTTGTTATGAATGTAATAAGAAAGGTCATATAAGACCGGATTTCACAATAAAAAAATGATAAAATTTCAATGAGAAACTCTAGGAGAGGAGGGAAGAAAAATCATAAATACCCTAATACACAAAGTACTAGTGGATGTGAAACAACATTTCATAATTCATTGGAAGAAAGTGGCAATAATAGATAGAAGATTGTAAGATTTTATTAAAATATCACTAAAAATAGAAATTTATAATGATGAAGGTAATTGTTGATTCTATTACCAATTTACCTTTAGATTCTAAATTTTCTTTTACATAATGTAATAATTATTATACTCCATCATATTATGAAATATTTGGTTCATCATAAGATAAAGAAGTAAATTCATTTGATTATGATGAAGATTTTACTACATAGTCTGAAATGGTAATTTATTTAACTCTTATGGAAAATAGAAATTAGATATTTGGAGAATAATTTTGATAATTCTAATACTGATGTTACTAAAGTAGATAATATAATTTCAATAAATTCCACTAAAATTTCAAAACATTCCTCATAATTAGATGATAAGTATAGTTATATATTAATTATTAGAGATTAGAAATTAGTTTTTATGTTTAAATATGAAATTAGTCATTTGAATAAACTTTTATTTAACTTTACTTATAGTAAATTAAAGTTTTCAATGATGTAGAGACAAATAATACCATCTTTAAATTTTAATTTATTTGGTTATAATTCTGGTAAAATAAATTTTAAATGGAATTAAATTATACATTGGAGTGCATCGTTTTTCACAAAATGTCAAATGTTGGGTAACTAGAAAAAAAAAGTTATCTTATAAAAGTGTTCAATATTTTGTTTTTCATAAATATTATATTTATAAATAACTATTAGTTTTTTATAGTAATATATTTTGAAATATGTGTGTTCTAAAAGTTTTATTCACTGATATTGACAGACCCAAGGATGTTTGGGTACCAATAACATAGATTTAATTTTTTCAGGAATAGATGTTAAGTATTAATAGCTGAAAAAAGTTGTTCATGGATTGTATTTGTTCTTAAAAATTGACAATAGACAATTACAAATTCTTGAAATTTATAGTGGTAATAGGTGGATAAGTTACTTTTGTAGACAATTCACATGGTGAAATCATCAAAATTAATTATGTTTATTTTCTTGAAAAATATTTATTTTCTAATGTTTTATAAGTTTTAGGACTTAAACACAAACTTATTATAATAACTATGTGATGATGGATACCTTGTAAAATTAATGAATGATAAATGTACTATTAAAATTTTAAAAGTTATTTTTTTTATCTACCAACAGAAATGATAATCTTTACACTCTTGACAGAGAGGACCATAGGAATCAGAATTTTACTTTCTTAAGTTTTGTTCATGATGTCTTATGTATTTTTTCACAGAATGTTAGGTCATTTTAAATTATAAATATTAGGGAAAATTTATTGGAAAGTTTTTTTATGGATCTACCCAAACTTATGTTTAAATAAACCAAGGTATATGATCCTTGTCAATACGAAAAGAAACACAAGTCTAGTTTTACACATTTTTGTAAAGTCTCAACTTATGTTTCTTTATTGATGGTGCCCATGGAATTATTTATTCATATAAAAACTAGGTTATTTTGGGAGAAATATTATTTGTATGTTCTTGTTGATAACTAGAATATATATTCTTGGACCTATTTTATCATTATAAAATTAGAATCATTCTACTGTTTAATGTTTTTTCATAATTACATTAAAAATGATAAGAATAAACCTTTGATTTCTATCTAGAGTGATCTTGGTGGTGAGTTTAAAAATTCATATTTTGAAACTATTTTTAGTATGAAATATGTTACTCATAGTTTTTTTAAAAATAAATCCTTAATAAAAAAATTTAGTTTAGTGAAGTAGTAGGGTTCTTATGTATATGAGACCAACATTGGTGAGTGAATATTCTATTTCTACACATTTATGATAAGAGACTATATATACTTATTGTTATACTGTTAAGACAGTTTTAATTTGACATTTTCTTAATAAAAATCCATATTAATTGTGTACTAGAATAACATCAGTACTTTTAAACTTCATAGTCTTTTTATTTAAAGTATTCATCCAAAATATTAATGTTCAAGTTCATAAAATTGATCCTAAAGATGATGATAAGTTTTTTATTTGTTACTCGACAACTATTAAGGCATAAATTCTTTAATAAATAAACTAATATTTTATAGGAAATATTTTATGTAGATTTGGATGAATTTGAGCCTTATACTTTTGTAAAATATCCAAAATAAAAGCCTCCATATGATGTTTTTGAAAATATTTTTTTTTAATTTTCTAGATGTTGTGATACAATCATCGATATTGAATCCTCTAGAAACTATGTTAAGTTATTTTCAATACACGAAAGTAATTTCAATGAATGATATACAATATATAGTTGAGTAAAAACATAACTTTTTACCTAATAACTACTTGATTTTAAGTAATCATTCCCCTGATAATATCATTAGAGATGTAACATGACCATTTATAACTCACAATTACTGATGAAATGAGTGTAAGAATATATAATTCCTAACACATCTAAAACATAAAATAAAAGATGAATCTTTAAGTTATGAAATATGGATAGTTCTTATGTAAGATAAACCTAACAAATTTGCAAGGAATAAAGTTTACACATTGGTTAAACAACCTAAATAACTTCTGATGATTGGAGTAAAATGATATTTTAGAAAAAAAAGTGATGATAATGTAATTATTTTAATGAATAAATAAATAATTTTTTCTAATGGTTGATTTCAAGAAGAATGTGTCATGTAACACCCCATAATGTAAAGGGGTTGAAAGACTAAATGATATAATTCATGTCAACAAGGTGAACCTTTCTTCTTGGTAACCTACCTGATTAAAACTCTATTATTAAGTGTGCTTGGACTGGATTTTTGATTTTGCTGGGTGACCTTTTGGGAAATTTACTAGGGTGTGTGAGAGTGAGGAGAAGGTAAATTAGAAAGAGCATGTGTTGGTATGTGGGGACAGTCATTACACTGATGAACAGTTCAAGCATGTGGGTGGGCCCTAGGTGGGGAGCATGTTTGTGGGGGAAACTGGTGGGTCCTGGTAGGCTAAGACCCAACATCCAAGTTAGGGTGGGGTGTATGTGCTGTCAGCGGGGCCCAATTGTAACATTAGTGTCAAAGGAGGAACCTAGATAGAAGTGTGGTGGCACTGCCTAGGTTAAGATATAGAGGCCATAATGAGGATTTTATTCTCTAAAGGGGGTGAATGTAACACTCCATAATGTTAAAGTCTTAAGATACTAAATTATATGAATCATGTGAACAAGGTCAGCCTTTCATTTTTAGAATCTACCTGGTTAAAAATCCATGGTTATGTTTTCTTGAACTAGAGTAGTGACTAAGGTGGGTGACATTATGGGATGTTTCTCAAGGTGTGTGCGAGTGAGGACAAAGCATGATAGAATGAACATGTGTCGACCTGTGGGGATATTCATTAGTCTAATGACACATTCAAGCACATGGGTGGGCCCCAGGGAGGGAACCACATGTTTGTGGGGAAATAGGTGGTGCCTAGAGGGCCATGACCCTACATCCATGTTGAGGCAGGGTGTATGTGCTACCATTGGGCCACAGTTTTTACATTTATATCAATAGAGGAACCTAGCTAGAAGTGTGGTTTCACTACCTAGTTTGAGATATAGGGTTCACAATAAGGATTTAATGATATAAAGGGGTAAATATAACAACCCATAATTTTAAAGGGTTAAAATACTAAATTATTTGACTCTTATTAACAAGTTGAACCTTTCTTTTCAAAAGCCTAAATGATTATAACTTCATAGTTAAGTGTGGTTGGCCTATAGTAGTGATCATAATGGGGGACCTTTTGGGAATTTTCATATGGTGTGTCTAAGTGACAAAAAATAAAACTAGAAAGTAATTGTGTTGTAATTTGGGTAAATGCATTAGTATAATGACCCATTCAGGCACATGGGTGGGCTTGAGGGAGGGGACCATGGGTCTGTGGGTCAATTGGTGGTGTCTGGTGAGCTAGGACACGATCTCTATGTTAAGGTGGGATATTTTTCCCGTCAGTGGGGCCTAATTTCTACATATATACTATAGTGAAACTATTTCACCATTATTTATCCTCGAGTCCATCATAATATTTCTATCCTTTAATGAACAAATAAATTTTACCTAATTTTAAATCGATTTGAAAAGTTAATTTATTAATGTTTATGTTCAAGAAAAATATTACATTTAGGAAAATCATATTTTTTAATATAAATTTTTTTTGGAACATGTATTCAAACATACCAAATCTCTATACAATGATAAATAAGCCACAATACCATAGTGTGATATAATTAACTAATTTTTACTTCGAGATAATTTTATAAAGGAAAATTCTGATAAAAATATTTTTATAAATAATTTTTTCAATGAAATTATCATTGTTAAAATTTATAATGGAAACATTATTTTTGGCTCAACATGAAAATATATTTTCAATTATATTTCATAACTTCTGATGAGTGATATTTAAATAAGAATTATGGGTGAACTCAACCTTTCCCTTGGTTTTCAAATTTCTCAAAATCCAAAAGGAAATATTTTAAATCAACATAAATATATTATACTTATTAATTTTTTTATAATGCCTCATGTATTAATAATCCAGTAGGTTCCTCAGTCAAACTTGATATTGATGAATCAAAGAAACTAAAAGATCAAAAAATTTATAGAGGTGTGATCATAAGTTTGTTATATTTAATGGATTTTCAAACAGATCTAATTTTTTAGTATGTAATGTGATAAATTTCTATAAAATCCAATGTAATAACATTTGAAATCTATAAAACATATTCTTCGTTACTTAAACAGTTTAATGGAACATGGTTTGTTTTATTCTTTCAAAAATAATTTCACTCTAAAGTTACTAAGATTCTAACTCTAGAGATTTTAGGTTAGATTAGAATATTACTTCTAGAATATTCCATTTCCCAGGAGGTTCTATAGTTTTATGTTCTAACAAGAAGAAACATTCTGAAGTACTTTACACTATTGAATCATGATTTACAAATTAGAAGTTATTTTTCATAGGATTTGTGAAACACACACTAACATATTTTGGTTTGAAATTTAGTCAATCTATAATCCTTTTTGAAAATTCAAGTGAAAATTATTTATCAAGAAAATCATCACATCACTCATGAGTTACGAACATATATGTATAAGATTCAATTTACTTAGAGAACACACACAAAAGGCATATATATTTCTTAACTTTATCATAACCAAAAATATACTTTCTGATATTTTACTGAACCATTAAATATTGATATATTTAAATTTATTAAATAAAATTTTTGAATGAACAATTTAAATTAATAATCAATTTAATTCTAGTTTAACCTATCTTATCACATTGAAAAACTCCCTAAAATGGTAGATACCTTTAATTTTAAAAAATATTTATCTTTTATTTCAAAATATTTTCTTATTATTAATTTTATTTTACCCAAAATACATTTAATGGAAGTTATCAATATTAAATTTTATCCATTCAATCTATATTAGTTCTAATTTTTATAATGATTCTAATTTTTTAATATTTACATAAAAGTGTATTAATTTGGGTAAAAAACAAAATATTTTTGAAGAGTGATGCAAAAGTTTTTAAAAGAATCATAATATAAGAAATTTAATTTTTCATTTCCACTCAAAATATCTTAAAAATAAGAAGGTAATTTGTAATCATTATATGATAACTTCATGAAAAATATTAAATTTCATGCCTTATTGTTTTTGTAATTTTAATTTTTACCCTAAAAATTACTAATTATTAAAAGGGTGAATGGTTTCCCCTATCAGATTATCTAAGGGGGTAGTTCTTTAATTTCATAATATGGTACATAAAGGAGATCAATGATATAATTTTAGAATATAGAAATTATTAGAAGGTTTATCTATTTATTTATGGTCTAATTAAAATATTCTAGAAGGGATAATTTTCTTAGAAACTAATTTCTAAAACATTTCAATCTTTTTTTGAGGGGGAGGTTGTTTAATTTTTTTCCAATGGATGAGTGATTTAAACAATTTAAAGTGATAATTATTTTCCAAATGGGGAGAAATTATTTTTTTTAAATCAAAAATTGGGATAGATATATGAAAAAGGGCATGTTTTTTAAAAAATGGGTAGAAATATAATAAAAATGTATCCTTTTTTTAAAACGAGGATAAATGTAAGAATAATTATATAATTTTCGTATTTCAAAAAGGGAGAAAACTAGGGAAATTGATAATCATTTATTTTATTAATGAAGGGGGTATTTATTCTTCTCATTTTTATTGTGACTAATTAGTTCGGTTTTTTGGTTTTCATACAAAATATAATAAGTCCTTTTTATTTTGACTTAAAAAAGTATCTTTTTGAGATTTAGTTGAACAAATTAATATTCGTTAAGAGTCTAATGTTTTCCAAAAAAGGGAATATGGTTGAGTCGATGAATCATGTTCATCCACTATTTTAAAATTAAAATTTACTTAATAATAATTTTATATAAAATAAAGTATTGTTTAATTGTTTTTATTTTGTAGATTCAAAATCTTGTAATGAATTATTAAATCTTTGAGTCGGAAATATAAAAATATGGAAAACCAAATCTTATTGAAAAATTAAATTCACATGTTGTAAAATCATTGTATCAATGTAGGAATAACTTAATCCAAATATATGATGTAATATTGAGTTCATTGGATGATAAAAAATATTTTTTGAAGCAGTTATAAATAACTTAAAGGGTCATGGGATCCAATTGTTAAATGTTTTCCTATAAAAAACCACTAAATTGAGGATAATAAGAACAAAAACATAGTAATAAAATTTTTATAAAGAGTTACAATGTTTTTTTTTTGAAAATTGAAACATCTTTTTGTCGATTGTTCTTCTGAGGTTTGTAGTTTTTCTTTCTGTGGGATTTTCTTAGAGAATATGTTTATGAGAATATTATTATAAATTATCTAATTTTTCTATTCATTTTTTTTTCTTAGATAATTGATCAATTTATTATGTGGATTGGAGAATAATTAATTATATGTCTAATCATATATGATCAACAGATTTCTGGGATAAAAATATGGAGCTATATATGATCTTTTGTGATCAGGGGATTCTATGGATAGGAAGATAGACCACCTTCATATTGGTTTAAATCAAGGGATTATGAGGATAGGTAGATTTACCTTTAGATAGGGTTGAATTTTATGATATATAGGTTCTTGGTGAAATAACTTCCTTGAAAATTGGGTAACATTTTTCTTTTTATAATATTCATTACAAGAGTATTTGCATATTATATTCATAAAATCTTTCTAAACTTACAAAATACAAAAATTTTGATATATTTATAGGTTTTATAATTGATTAAATATACACTAAATTTATATCATTTTACTATTTGGCGAATTTTTATTATTTTTAATTAGTTAATTTGAAATTACACTATTTTTACTATGATAAATGGTGAGTTATTTAGAAGATCATAAGTTATGATTTTTTTTATGTGTAAAAATTGTAATATATTAGACTACAGTTCACCCCTACTATAGGAAATCTTCCTATCATACCTTGGAAAAAAACACCTTGATGGTCATACTTCTTAGAGTGAGGATCATGGGATGGATATATTAGGATGAAATGAGTATAGCCTATAAGTGACGATTCTTTGGGTAATAATGGTATTGAAGTTATTTTATTCATATATATAAATAATAAGGGTATTTATATGGTGGGTTTCACACTATTGATTAATCAAGGGTATGACATTCATTTTAGGAAGATTTTAGTAAATGATGTAAATAAATTTCATGGGGAATCTAAATGAGTTGTGGCTGAGGTTTTTCTTAAATAGTTAGATGAATGAGGGTGAGTTATAATTGGTTGGTAGAGAAATACCGATTTGGTTTATTGATTAGTAGAATTAATATGGATTTAGATCTCATGATATCCACAAAGGGTAGAGTGTGATAAATGATCTAGAGAACAATCAAGTATTTGGAAGTGTATCAGTAACTGATTCATTTGATAATTTGGGTATTGATCTTGTTTCAATATTGATATGAAAAATTTTAATACCTGAAGAGATAATGATAAAAAAATATTATTAAATTGATAATTATCTAGTGAAATAAATCATAATAAATAGGTTAGTAATTAGTAAAATATAGTCAAGTAAGGATCATTTTAAGATAATATATGAATATGGTTCTCTTTTAGTTTAGCCTCAGAGATCATTATGGTTAGGCATTAACTTCTGAATTATTCCATGATTTTTCCTAAGGTATGAGATTATTTATTTAAAAGGAATAGACCCCATGGTGTGTGGGCCACTAGGGATTTGTAGAAACATAGTGTAGGGGAGTACTAACTAAATATTTTTATGCATTAAAAGGAATGGTAACAGTGAATGGAATTTGGATGCATCATTAAAGAAATTATAGTTGTGTCTTGTAGTTTAGAGTGAAAATATTTTTGGAAAATGGGAAGTTATACTAGATTAAACACATGGGTGGAATGCCTATAACCTATAGGAAATCTAAGGAAAAAGGTTGACCTAAAATCTACATAGATAGTTTGGTGCACTGTTTACACTTTAGTATGCTTCTCTGGAATTAGAATTTGTGGTGGGGGGTTTGGAAATCATCCAAGCTGCAATGGACTTAGATTTAGTGGGAATTTGAATTTGGGAATTATGATTGGAAGATAGAGGCCATTTGAACATGTTTCAAGGATTAAGATAGATTTTTTATAGTTTGAGGATTTGTTAAAGAATAATAATATTTGGTTATAAATAATTAGACATTTAAAACCCAAATTTTATTATGTATCAAACCCCACCTAGTGGTTAGTGGGGTACCGCAAAAAGCATGGTGGGGATAGAAGTGGAATTGAAGTCATTTTCAAGCCACAAAAAGTTCAATGGAATGCCACTAGGTGTTCAATGGTGTCCTTAACCCCCTCCCCACTTCAATCTGGGTAATTGTATTCATTTTAGTGCCAATTTATATAAAAATGGCCCACTCCCTTACTCATTTCCTCTGCTTTTCAAGACGGAACTCTATCTCCTTCTGTTCTCATTTCTCCTTCAATCGTATCCTCCCTTATAGTTCTTCATCACTCACCTAATTGATGATATGTATATATTATTAGACCCATATGGGTATGTATAAGCTAAACTTTAAGTTTTTGTTCAATATTTTATCCATATTTTATGTGTTCAAAAAAAAATCATTGATCTAGTATTTTTTGAAAAATAATGTGATTTATCTCAAATGATAATAAATTAAGAAATTATTTGGGATATAATTTTTCATGTTATGTGGTTTTTTACTTCAAAACTAAGAAATGTATTACATGATTTTAGGGTTATATAGTACGCATGCATGGGTATTCAGGTTAGGAAAACCTAAATAAGGATTAAGAGGATTTGAAATTATTAGATTAAATAGTTTTAGACATTTTGGGTGTGAATGGAAATTTCATACATGATTGGGTGATTTTAGGATCACACGACTACGATGTCACAATTGTCCGTGTAAATTAGTTTCATGTAAATAACCCTAAATGGATCTCTAATAATGTGATAAATAATAAGTTTAATATGTCGGTATCTTGTAGTATAGTGTCACTAGTTTAGAGAGTACATACCTTCTAGTTTTTGGTTAAATGATACATTATTATGCTAAGGTATTTTATGAGAAAGTGAGTGTGATCTATAGAATTGTGTAACCCTTATATGGATGTAAGGGTTTTTATGTGGGGAAATGGTGGGTAATTCCTTGTGGTTCAATTATTGTATTCATAATCTAGAATTCATAGTTCATTTGAGTTTTTTATAGGTTAAATATGGTTTTACTAAGGTTTTTAGTGAGGTTTGAAGTTTGATATTGGATTAAAGGTGATGTAATCACTAAAATGATTGATTTATGTTAGATTATAGTAGGGAAGTAAAGACATGGGTTGATATAGTGGATGGTTTTACCTTTTAGACACCATTTAAAGAAAGTAAATATTGTATACAAACCTTAATTCAGCTTTTATTGGAATTAAAATGATTTTAGACATAATAAATATCTATTAATCCCATTTTAACTCACTTCAAAAAGGGGTATTATAATTTTGGGGGTTGGGAAATAGGTTTATGATTAGAAAAGTGTTATCTTAGGGTTATTTGTGTATGTTTGGTATGAGTAGACCCTATAAGCTATAATATCACCATGTGGATATTATTTTTTGTTTGTGATGAAGGGTATGACCTAGGTTCTATTTGAAGATATCGGGTGACATGGTATTCCTTATATAAAGTCAGATGGATAATTAGTTTAGTATTGTAAGACCTATATTTCAAATATAAAAAAGTTTGATGTAAAATACAACATTGGTTTTTATTGGGAGATGATTTTAGGAATAGTGGGATATTTATGGGATGATTGATATTTGAGTGAAATAATTAAATATGTGTAAACACTAGATGTATTGATCACTATATGATATCTAGAAGTGGGTTTTATATTCCATGTGATTTTTTATTCTATTTATCATAATTTTGTTGTGACGTAGTGTTCTTATACAATTATGATTATCTCTTGGTGTTTGTTCAAATACTTTGGAATTGAAATTGAGTCATGGTTCCCCTTGGACGGCGAAGATAGGAGGGTTAAAACATTTTTTCTTGGTGGTAGAGGATCACAACAATAGTGAGGATGATCCAACATCAGTTGTAAATATAATGTAGAAGATTGGTATCAAACAATATCCAAAATCCAATCATAGGGTTGTGGAGGACTAAAGTGACAGAATCCGAAAATCATAATTTTTTGGGGGATCCCAGGCTACTGGGGAAAGTATCCCAGTGCCTAAGTCAGCCTCAAATGTTATTTTGACAAGGGGTATTGTAGATGAGGTTACTATCAAAATAGTGGTTTAGGAGATCCTCCTCCATTATATTTAAGAGTTAATAGATGACTCCTTCATGATCAACATCACAAAGGTGTATGCTCATCAAATGTTTGAAACACCTCTGAATATAAATCTGAATGAATAATAGATTTTAGGATTGATAAACAGAATCAAATCCTGATATGTACCTTCAATTAAGGGAATACAATCTTGGAAGAACATGTACGTGCATTGGAATAGATGGACTTACATTTTGAGGACACTATTAATGAAAATAAACACATAGAGGTAACATCTATCTAATTAAAATGATATATAATTCGTCATTACAATTCCTTTAATTTCATTTGTAATGACCAAGCTTACCCCTTTTAGGTTTGATGCTACTTTGGTTTCATGTACTGGGTTTCCCAATTTTCCTTAAAAGTTATTTCATGAAATAAAAAATTTAATTTTGAGGTCATAGTTTCCCCCACCATGTTATTTCTCCCAAATAAGCTCAAATTAAAGGGGATTGCAGTGACACATGTTACTTTTCTAAGTGATTTTTGCCTAATTAACTCTAATATTAGGGATCCAAGGGCTATTATTATGGGCCCCACTATATGTATCTATTTATAATTTACTCATATGTTTGGGGAATTTTAAAAGTAATGTTTCCCCACATGGATACTATATCCTACTTGATTATAATGGTATGGGTTTAAGGGGATATTTTCATGGAACCCATCAAGTGATATACTCAAGGGGTTGGTGATGCATCTGTCATTACTATTATTCAAATGAAAATTTTTTCTTTCTGAACTAACTTATAGACCATGGTGGAACATGGTATGCAATTTTAACTATCAATAGAGTGATTCTTAGCACTTGAAATCGAATCTAGGTTCAATTTTCATGGTGTCATATTTATCAGATGATATCTAAACGTGGTTGTTTTCATGTAGAGTATTTCTGATTTATTTATATTTTCATGCATACACTCACCAAGTATATTGTGGAATATATTATATGACTTATTGGTGGTTCCCTACATAGTTTTATACACACAAAAATGTGCATGTACCATGTTGTCCATGTAGGATATACATCTTTAATATAAGTATAAGTATATGACCTGAGTATAAGTAATTAGGCCAGTGTACCTTGCCAACGATTATAGAGAAGGAACTGTGGCAATGCTTGAGAATTTGTAGTGGCATCCCCTTATTTTTTTATTTTTGTTCTAATGAATATCTATATCTATCATCATACCAATAAGAGGTTATTTATTTTCTAAATCTTGAATTAGAATAATCTCTACATTTGGTTTTTTATATACACACATAAAAAGTATTTTAAATATTTTCATTTAAATAATAAATCTAAAAACAAATCCCTTTACACAAATATCACGTTAAATCAATTAAAAAGAATTATAATTTTAATAAGTTTCAAATAAACCCCTTAAAACAATTTTGTAATAAATTCAATTAAAATTCATTTCTTAAAAATTCTAAATTCATAAAAAAAATTAATAACACCATTTCAAGTCAAATAAAATTTTTAAACACAACTATTTAAAAAAATTTACACGCCAATATTGGTCAAACCAAACCATTTTATAAGATTTATTTAATTTTATAACATTTAAAATCCATATTATTTTTTCATTCATATCCACATACAGATCCAAAAAACACTAAAATGTAAATAGATTTTGAATACATCAATCCAAATGCATCATTTAAAAAAATTGTTTTAAAACTATGTACAATAACTAAAGCTCAAATACATGATTACCGATACCTTTATAAATAACATTTGATCAAAATATAATATTTACATATTTTTTTCAATCACATGAAATTTTATATTTTTTTATTTTTAAAAAAGAATTCCCTTGAAAATTTTAATTTTATAAACTCAATTGTTAAAATTAATATCTTACGAAAAATAAAAATAATATAATCATTTTAAGAAAATTTACAATAAATAACTACATTTAAAATCATTAGTTTTCTAAATATAATTCTAATTAAATAAAATTTAAAAAAAGATGGAATAAACTCACCAATTACAATTTAATTAACAAAAACAAATTTAAAAAAACTTTTTTCATAAAAAAATATCCCTAATATCATTACCAAATTCACACTATTTTAATTTCTTAATTTCAAATAAATTTATAAAAAACTTTTTAAATAAGATATATCTTACACCACTTGGGCCCCCAATTATGTAAATAACAAAGTAGTTCTTAAAAAACATGATATTGAGGGGGGATTTACTTAGGATCAATAAAATTTGATATCCTACTCTAACATATCGATTGGGGATGAAATATTTGAGGTGGAGAAGAAGAATTTAAAAGATATTTCACACGATAATTCTCTATATTATCCTTCCAATGAGGATCATCTTGAAGGGAGCTATATTTATATATTTATTAAAATTTAGAAAATATCCATACTATTGATAGTTTATTTTATTTTCTCAATAAGAATAAGGTGAGACAACAAAATTATTATTATTGTATTAGAATAATTTTAGTCAATGGAGGTTTAGTTAAGGAGGCCTTGAACATTATTCAATATTTTGTTATGTTTGTGTTAGAATTAGAGAGATATGATCCCTCAAAAGGTGAGTTTTTGAAAGATATTTTTATTATCTTACCAATGGAGAGCCTCTTTAGAATTATGATTCATTTCAACCATTAATTTTCAAATGAAATTCTAGTTTTTATTTTTACATAGCTTCTAAAATTTAATAAAATATTGTTCAATGATATTGCACAATAAACCTATTATAAAATATTATATGTCTAATATTTTTCCCATGGGTTATAGGTAATAGGGATTTACACCTCATTCAAAAGTAGTAATATTGACAGAGGCTTGTTCTTGAAGGATTCAGAATTAATTTTTTTGTCTTTATATACACTCTATATATTATTAGGGGTTTAAGGTTGCAGTTTATTGGTTTTTAGTAATTTAATTTTATATTTAAGTGTGTTGCATAGTCTTGTTGATAATTGGAAATAAAATTATCACTTTAATTGAAAAAAAAGTATTTAAATTCCTTTGGTGTCAGAAAAAAACTTTATAATATTAGAAATTAATTAACCAATAAAAGCTACATTTTTTGAATTTTATACACTCAAAATCATTATTTTAAATAAAAATGAACTATTTTTTGTTAAAACTCTAGGTTTAAGATAATTTATGAAACTCGCATAAAATTTTCCAAAATCATATAAAAATACATTGTACCTTCATTACCACATTTAAAATCATCTAAAAATACTTTTTGGGTTTGATTCATCTAATAGTTTAGTAATAAAAGACTATTCAATAAGCGAAACCAAGGGTAGATAAATAAATTTTATGAATCAACCACAGAGGATAGAAATGAGGGTGGTATTAATATTTTCAAGTTACATAAAAAAATATGCACCTTTTTTAAGTGTTGCATTATTATTGTGCATTGTTTTTAATCCATGAACACTAAAGATGAAGGAAATCACTTTTTAGAAGAAAAAAATTATAGCATAGTTATGATATGGAATCCATAAACCATAAACCAAATTGTGTACATTATTATAAAATATGTATTTTTTGTAGGGGTAGTTAGAAAGAAACCATCTGGATGATAATAATTAAGGTATTAGTGGTCATAAAATGGTGATCATTATATATTTTCATGGTTATTTTCAAAAATAATAAATGAAAAACATATTGACCACATTATGTGGTCAATAACTTAAAAAATACTTATCTATACATTCATTGAATACTAAAATTAATCAATAAAATTTACCCTAATTCCCTAATCTACCCCAATTAGGGTAGATAAATATTTTTCTCTTAATCTAATCAAGCTCTCAAACTGATCAATTCCACTTGATGCATTCCCACCACTCATCTCCCATCATCATACTCATATCCCACCTGTCATAACTACCATCATGCCCTCCACCCACTGCTCACTTTCTAAATCCAGCATTATTCCTTATCCCATAACCATTACTTCATATGATTTATTGTGCACTACATCTCTCTATCCAATATGATTATCACCTGAATAATTAGGTTTTGATTAAATCAATAACAAAAATTGGAAAATGAGTTGATCTATGTTATGTTTTATTTATTTACATCCTTATAAATACACTTCATTTATTACAAATCATAAGTATCACTCGGTAAAATTTTATTTCACCTTACAAATCACCTTATAAATATCTAATTTCAACCTTAATCATATTTTTCCAAATTAGTGGTCAATCGATATACACATTTATTAGGTTTTAAATTACTATCAGAAGGAAAATATACTATCACCTAGGCGATATTTCTTTTAAAATATTTGTATAACCATTATTTGAGAAATATTTTTATGTTAAATTTTTTTATTTCTTATCACTTTAGTCACATTAAAATTTTATTGAGATAAATGTTATTAGAAATTATTTTATGGTAAAATTATTTATGGGGGGTCACCATAGAATGTTACTGAAAAATATGAGTTAATTGGATTTCATTAATTAAACAATTAATATTTATGAATATTTTTCAGGTAATGAACTGTGTTGAATTTGAATCATTTTTTTCATTTTTATTCCTTGATTATAACATCAATTTTATGTGTCTCAATTCTATTTTTTAAATTATATTTATGTATATATATATATTGATAAGTGTTTTATTTATCTATCAAATAAAATTTATAGAAAATATTTTGATAGGATTATAAAGTTTATTTCTTTCACTTGAGGATTTCAAAGAGATATAATCAAATGTACATATATAAAATATGAAAACATATATTATTTAACATTAGATAATATGTGGGGACACTTTTTCCAAGATATAATTTTTTAGATATTATAAAAATTAGAATCATCATGTGAAAGAGTATGTTCCCAACTGGTATAAAGAAAGTGTTGATATAGACATTTGTGTGATGAATATTGTTCTAATAAATGTAGTTCTCAATGAAATGGTATGTTTGTTTACCCCTTGAGGGATTATAATTAACACAAGTGAAGTTAAGGTATTAATACCCACTTTGGTATAGATGAATAATCACTAAAAAAATTTAAAATCATTAATGATTCATGAACAAAATTATGTCTTATATGTACATATTTTAGTGAACTATAATTTATTAGAGAGTTATTTCAAATGAATATGAACAATGTTGGTAGTTACCCTGGTGAATGTTATATATTTTCTCCAAAAGTTATTTCCATCCATGAATGTTTCATGGATTCCCCTTAGTAGATGATAGCTTCAATAAAAAACAATAACAACTTTCAGAAATAAATTGAAGAAAATTAGTGTGACCAGAAATTTGATAGATTTATCCTTAGGGGTTACTACCCTTTCTAGAAAACATTAATCTTGCTCTTTCATTATAAAAGAGTATGTTTTTTATTTTCAATCTTATTCCAAAAAGTTGAAGATTGAGTATGGGTTCTTAAAGGATCTTATAAAATTCATTGAAGTTGTAAAACTAACAAAATTCTATTAGTAGAAACCCCAATAGAATGAATTAGTAATATAAACCGGATAGGTTTTTCTACATATGAAATATAGAAATTACAGATTTTTATGATTTAAAAAATTATTTTTAAGACCAAATTAAATATTAATATGTGTTATTATAGGCTATAGATGCATATAATATTTACCACACTAGGGATTAGCATCCAGATTTAGTGAGGAAATATATCTACCATTTTACTAATATCAATGTTTTTCAATTAAAACTGTATTATATTTTTAAATATTCTCAATATCATCCAAAGTAGTTTTTAATCACTAATATTAATTTTTATGAGTAAAACAGGTATAAAACAACAAAAAATGAGTTCTTATGGTTAGTTTGTCTTGAGAATTTTAGAAACTGATTATAAAAAATTTATGAAAAGTAGGAATAATTTATTTATAAATATAACATTATTGGATCTAAAAATTATTTACAAAATTAATAATGGTTAAAATTTATTTCTATGTTTCAAATATGCACCAAATAATCAAACATAAGAGGAAAAAAGCTATGTTTTTAAAGAAAATTTAAGAAAATGACACTTTAGTCGTTTTTTAAAAGTAGGAATAAACCATATTAAAATCGAAAATCTATGGTTCTTACATAGATCAAAATTACATTTAATATTACAAATTCATTTTGAAGTGTCAAAAGTGTTCCAAAATATAAAAAAGAATCATTTTTCAAGTTAATTTAGTACAGAAATACATAATTAATTTTTATAACCACATGTTAATTTGACTCTTGAGGTGCTTGGAATGATTAAAACTAAGTTTTAAGTAATAAATTAATTTTTCACTATGAAACATGTGTCAAAATGTTATAAATAAGAAAATAAACTCATTTTTTATGAAAATTTAGTCTAACAGTACCCAAGTTATTTCTAACCACTAAGAGTAAATCATGATTGAATCTAATATCCAATATCTATTATATGGTTGAACATTTATTTCAGGAATTAGAATTGATTTTTATCTATGCATATATAAATGATCGAAAATGAAAAAATCAATTCAATTTATCATTTTAATTTAGATAAAATAATTATGTCATTTTAGATATCTAACAAAACAATATTCATGAATATAATATACATTTTATTTAGAATTATTGAAATTGTGTATTGGTAATTAAAATTCTATTTTTACTACTAAAAAATTAATCAAAAATAATGAAATGAACAAACTATTCTTAATTAAAATTTATCTAAATTATTTTAAAGTCATTTTTAAAGATTAATACTAAACCTCGAATGAATTTGAAATCCAAGGTTCTAAAAATAAATCAAATATATTTTCAAGGATATAAATTTATTTCTATATGTCAAAAGTGAGTCAAGAAATAAAAAATGATAAAACAATATCAGTTTTTAAATAAATTTAGGAAAATTGTCCCTAGTTAATTTTTCAAATTTTAGTATAAAAGTATATTGATATTATTTTTTAGGTTCTTTAAATGAACAGAATTATTATTTGATAATTAATTCTCATTTTTAACTATAAAACATGCATCGAGTATTCCAAAATTATAAAAAAAAATATTTATCATAAAACTTCAAGAAAATAATCCATCCATAATGTTGTGACCTGAAGGAATAAATCGTTCATGAATTTTACATTTGATATGATTTCAATGATTAAAAATTCTATATAATAGAAAAAAATAATTTATAACTATGAAACACGTATTGAATGATCAAAATTTATAAAATGAGAGCAGTTTTTCAAAACAAATTAAGACAATTGCGTTGTTTTTGACCTGTAGAAAAATAATTCATCACTATAGAACGTGATATTATTAGAATGATTCAATGAACCATTTAAAAATTAAAATTCATTTTATGACTTTAAAAAAGAGTGAAATGTTTAAAAAATTAAAAAACAAGTTAGGTTTAAAGTAAATAATTAGTTACACCAATTCTTAATTAGTGTATAATATTAAAGAGAAATCTATGTGTGAATCTAAAATTAAATGTCTTGGAATGATAAAAATTATATTTTTATAATTTTAAGTCTTCTTTAAACATTAAACATGAACCAAAAAATAAAAAATGATTAAATTATATTTATTTTTATTGAATATTTTGTATAGTGATTCTCAAATTATTGGTAACATATATGACACAAGTGTACATGAATACTTCACATGAAATTGTCAAAAGTTTCTTTTAATAATTAAATTTTATTGTAACTAAAAATTATAATAAATTGTTAAAAAACTGTGGAAAATGAGCTTGGTCTACTTTATAAATTCAAGACAATGATTATTAATTATCATTCTCTTTTAATAATTAAATATTCATGAATCTGACATTTTATGTGCTTAAAATGACTAAAAGTGAATTTTAAAATTTAATGTTTTTTA
The DNA here is from genome assembly GCA_963277665.1 of Viscum album. Lineage (NCBI taxonomy): Eukaryota > Viridiplantae > Streptophyta > Magnoliopsida > Santalales > Viscaceae > Viscum > Viscum album. The sequence continues at coordinate 2,068,467,840 of OY728141.1, forward strand.
TAAGTGTTAAATGTTCATCAAATGATAAAAAAATGACCAAATGAACTCAATTTATCATTAAAATTTAGGAAACAAATAATCATGTAATTTGTGACTTGTTGGAATAAATTGAGATTAAATTTGAGGTCTAGAATTCTAGAAATTATACAATGTGGCTTTTTAGAATTAAAATTTTTTCAATTATGAAACACATATCAAGAATTAAAAAAATGAGTAAAAAAATTGGTTTTTCATTAAAAAACTATACAACCATTCTCAAGTCATTTGTCACTAGTAAGAATGAAAAACTCATGAATATAAAATCTAATATACTGTAAATGGTTGAAGGTATCATTTGATCATTTAAATTAACTTCTATGTGTCGAACACGTGTCAAATTATTAAAATTGAGCATAAAATATTTATTTGTCATCAAAATTTAGGATAATAATCTAAGAATAATATGTGACATTTTGGAACAAATAGTGTGTCAATCCAACTTAAGATATGCTAAAAATGATCTAGAGTACTTTTTAAGGAAAAAATCTATATTTTTACTTGAAAATTAAAAATAAAAAAGTAAAAAAAATATTTTTTCATGAGACGAATGACGAATGAAAGTTTAGTATTGTTGAATAATTGAGGAATTAAGGAAGGTTCTTTGATACTGTAATGAATTTAATCTCTATGGATAATTTTGTTTATCATTTTCAAATGGATGGATAAATATTTATAACATAGACAAATGACTAAGTTTATAATTTAAATTATATAAATGTGGTTAAATAAATTGTGGAATATTTTTTCTTGATTTCTTAAGTAAAAAAATAGAAAGACTTTTCTAGGACTTTAAGATGAATTTTATTACAATATTGGTTTTTTATTAAATTTATCTGAAAATTATATTGTTTTCTATTTTTTAATAAATAAATTTTCCCCCATATGATGGTGTATTTTTATTGAATGGTGGTGTTTCGCAGACAAAAACCAATTATAATATATATTTTCAATTATGATGTTTTAGTGACATTTTTGTCACTTTTAGCATGGGATTGGGATATATTAGCATAGGGTTGAGGCGTGTGAACATAGGTGTCATGAATATATCTTATGTCTTTTGTTGATGGTACATTATATTATATAGGGTTGTTATACCATGTGGAATAGGGGCCATGCCACCTACTGTATTTGATAAAATTTCAGGCCATAACTTATATTGGAGGCGTTCAGTAACTTCATAGCTACATTGTAACACTATATAGTGGTATGATAAATCAAAATAGGTGTAATTACACAGGTTATATTTCTTCTTCCATTCTTAACATTTACATAGGTATTTATTGATCTATTATGATTATGTGAACTCACTTCAAGCACTGGAGTAAGTTTATCATAATGAGGAATGTTAAACAACCCGTTTGCCTTATTAGATTATTGGAATCATTCTTAAGTGTGTGTCAATGAAGTTATTGGATGTTTTGATTTTATAATTGTTTATTGGATGTTTTTTCAGTTCACCAAAGTCTCATAAGGTTTAATTATTACTAGAAGGAGGTGGTGTATGCATTGGAATCATTATTTTCAGGGAATTGTTAGGAAACGATTGAGGTGATAGAAACATTATTTTCTTGCAAGCAATAAAAATTTATCCCAAGGAAATATATAGGGATTAGGTTGTTTAATTTTGAAATAAATGGGTTCCCAAAAATGTAGGAAGTCAGGGTTACCGGATGATCAGGTGGGGCCCTCAATATTTTTTTGTGGAACCACTTTTCTAAGTTGTTGATAATTTATTCAAGTTAGAGATCTACCTAGATTCCTAGTCACAATAGAATGTATATTTATACATATAGTGTAATGAAAATTAATTTTTATCTATATATATATGTGATATATTATTGAACCACATAAACCCATTTTTGTGTCCTCTTACTTGCCCTGTTTTTATTTTCATTTTAATGATTTTTTTTTTGAAATTTAGATTTAATAAGCTTGAGTAAGTGATCGTTGATGCATTGATTAAGGTGAATATAATTATTTATAGTTTCAATACATTGATATTTCAAGGATTAAATTCCAAAAAGATAATTCCTCCATTCTATTGACAGACTTTTGTTGTGTTTAATGCATCCGGGATTCTTAAAAATTGATATCAGAGTAGTAGAAGGATATCAAAGGCTCATTAACTTTCTTACCTGCTCAAATGTTTTCAATTCTATAGGATTCATTACATTGAAAGGTGTGAAATCAAAATATATCAGGTTATAGATCAATATATTTTATGGAATTTGTTTCATCACATAAAGCATATTGATAGAGGACTATCCCATCCAAAAAGATACTAAAGTTTCATTTAAAGGTGTTAAATTAGAAGAAATGGAAAATGATAATGTTAAAATATAGATATAAAGGATTTAGTTTTATTGAGTATTTAGTTGTAATAGAAAGTGGAATTCAACATTTTGGAGAAGCATAATACAAAATATCTGATGAGAGAATTAGAAAACATGTATGAGATTCCTAAAACACTCAATAAGGTGTACTTAATGCGGCAGTTGTTCAGCTTGAGTATATCAAGAGGGTGGTTTGATTTTGATCATGTGAATGATATCAAAAAGATAAAAACTATTCTCAAGTATGTGAATTAATATTTTGTCAATAATTTCTAGGAAATATTATTATTAATTACATTAAAAAATCATAGGATGGGATAATTATAATAGTGAGTGAGTCCAGTAGAAAAACTAACATGATCATTGAGGATATCTGGAACTTGATTTTGAATGAAAATCTCTAGCGGATGGATACTTATGAATCTTTATGTGATTTATTGAAAGTATATTAATATGGAATTCACTTTATGAATGAATTATAAGTTGATATAAAGGAATTTTGAGAGAGGGTATAGGTAATTCTACTTGACCCATGCCATAATATTTCCATTGTGGAAAAAGAGGACATCATAAGAAGGATAATTGTGGACATAATGAAAATTTTGGAATATAAACTCTTAGTGGATTGAAATCCATGGACATAGCACCTAAGAGTAGTGTTAATATAATCATGAGTTTCAATACACCATTGGAATCATGGATTATAGAATTCTATGAATATTTTTACATCACTGGTAAAAATAGATTCTTAATGAATTATTTGTATAGAAGATTTGTAAGAATAAATATATTTTAATATGAAACTCTGGACATTGTGGGGGTATATTTTAGAATTTATTTGAATAATGGTTCTATTATATCACTTAATAGAGTTAGATATATTATAATTCTCTTGAAAAATCTTATTTCAATTGGATAGTTTCATGATGCTAGATATGAAACAAAAAAATTAGGTAGTGTGAAAAAATCACTTGGGATTATTGGTCTAACCAAGATGCATAAAATATGGCTTGTTATATTTGGCCAGAAGGTCTGTTGGAGCTACACTCACAAATCATTCAACTTATATAAGCACATATTTGAGGCATTATTGAATTGGGAACCTCAATATAAAAAGTAAGAATCTAGTAGAAAATAAAAGGCATACTAAATAAGGATCATACATGTAAGAACCTGAAATTTTATGATAATTATTCTTTTTTATTTCATTGATGTCTTGTGTTGTACTCTAGACCAAGATTATCTTGCGCTATACGCAACACCGTATTAGCTTTCAGTATACGCAACACTATTCTTGGCTCGTGTTAAACACAATTTCAAGTTCGTTTGGTAGAAATTATTCTACACAACATTAAGTATAGGATTTGTTTAATGTATAAATGAAATATGGTTGTATTTTGTAATACTCAACAACAAAGGAGTCTTTCACTACACGCCACTCTGACTTGGCTTGCATTATATGCAATCGCGACCTTCCTCGATAGCGTGTGCAGTACGCAATACCGGGTTTCACTAAACAACGATATATTGTTATAATATTATAATGAGCTAGCCTTTATGAATAGTATTAACTAGATTTTGAATTTTATTACATTATTATTCATCATACATATTTTCTAGAACATGGTATGAGAACAAAATAATTTTTTTGGGTAACATAAGTATTTTTCAAAAAATGCAGTTTTGCCACCTTTTGATTGCACACCCACTTTAAATATAGTTTTTGACATGTTTATAAGTTCAATTTGAAAAAATAAAATTCTTCCTTGGAATCAGGATATAAAAATTTAATTTGGATAAATTTTTCATATTATTCTGATAACTTTTATATTTTCATGAATAGTAAAAACACGCTATATTTTAATTAAAAACAACTTTTTCCATCGTAATAATTAATATGTCTATATTATCTCATTAATTATATTTAAAGTGTAATTAGAGTATATTTTTACCATTTAATCCAATGTTGGTCATTGGAATTAATTTCACTTCGAAATTGGACATAAACAAGTGATGAACTTTTGATAGTTATTGTTTCTTAAAAACATGCTATTTGTTTTGATAACAGGAATTACTTTTAAAATTAATTAATTCCACTTCTATTTTTTGAATTTGGATAAAATAGACATCATTTTTGAATTCGAAATATCAAATATATCTTATGCTGAATTTTTAGTATTTTTCTAAAAAACTTCAATTTTTGATGAATAGAGAAAACACTGAGTTTTTGGTTAAAATCGACTTTTTATTTAAATAATCATTTATTTGATTTAAAATTTTTTTAGTTCAAAATAAATACATAATACTTATATAAGTTCAATTAAATTCATTGGAATCATTTTATTACAATTTTAGATGTATAAAAATTGTATTGAACTTTTCACCGTCTTTTACCAACCTCCTATGAGCTTTTTCAATTATTCATAAAAATTAATTTTACCACTTCTGTGAGTTGAATTTATAAAATCCGAGAGACACGGTTAATATCAAGGAATAAAATGTGGTTCAATTAGACAAAAATATTTTTTGGTGAATAGTAACTTTTTACTTTTATTTACCACGATTAAAAGTAAATATGGTAATTCAAGGTTAAAAGAATATTATAATAATTCAAAATTACCTTAACACTTGTCCAAAACTTATTGGATGAGTAATTGCCGACCATGGGCATCCTTGGGACGATTTTGGGACCCCATGGAGCCACTTATAAAAGACAATGACACATTAGATTAATTAATTTAATGTAAAGACAAAATTGGCATTAACAAAAATCCTTTAGTAGTTATTTTGTATAAGGGGATATATAGATTATATTTTCTACTATAAATATTCATTGGAAAGGTAAAACTATTTACTATATGTTGGTATTTTTTTATGATTTTTAGACATCAAATAAATTAAATTATTTATGACACAATAATGATGCAGTATTTACCTCATTAATAAATTATTTAAATAAATAAGATTATAATGATTAAAATATTATCCAAAACCTGTACAATTACTATTGGATAATTTTATTTCGAAAATGAGTCATCTTATATTCGACATTAATGTGTTTTCGACCTCTTGAAACCAAAGATAAGTACATAATAAAATAATTTTTTCACACTTTCCTAAAGAGCCCCTCCTCTCCCTTATAAAAGGAGACCACTTCTATGAAATTCCTCACACCTCTCAAGCCTTTTTGCTCGTCCAAAATCTTCCCAAATAATCTAAATACATCCCTATCCTCTCCTTAGAATCCTTACATTAGGCATAAGGCACTTCAAGAAGTTCTTTTGGTTCAAACCAAAGGAAGTTACCCAAATTAAAGGTAATAGTTTCTCTTAAGTTGTTTTCTTTTATTCTACTTCTCCAACCCCTAAACTCTTTTTAATCCATTCTTTTGTAACAACGCCAGTATCCTAAAAATACTAAGATTTTGTTATGAGAAGTATTATAACTACACTTTCACACACCTCCATCTAATGGATGAAGAACATAATGTTTCTGTGGATGGAAAACTAACGCCTCACGAAACGATGACTGTTTGATTTTCTCCTACTGCCTCTCATGGTGGCCATTATGATGGCACTGTATTCATATATGATATATATTATTTTTAATATTTCTTTATGATTATTTACTTCCCAATTATATCATGCCTTTATGGTTCCATAGTTGGTAAATACGATAATCTCATTTGAGGAAGTGCGGACTACCGCCCCCTCAAAGTGATGTGATTCTTTAATGCCTTATGTGGGATGTATAAAGGATGGAGTTAATGATATTATAATGTAATTATAATATACCCATTCCATTAAAATAATAAATAGAAATGACAGTAGTGTTCATGCGTACGTACGGCTTACCGTCTCCATGAATGGTGCATTTTATTTCTTACCACCATATGTTATGTACTATTATAAATAAATGTATATTCTGGATATATAATGAATATATATGATATATAAATCAGGATTTACATTCTAAAAGTAAGTAAATCATGATATAATTAATACTAACATCAAGAACATCAAGTCCAAACATGTACGATAAATAACATGATTTTACCCAAAACATTGCTTTAACATGGGATTTACAAAAGAATAGGTAATATAAAGTCATAAGTGAACAATATATGATATCATAACAATGAATATGACTCTATAATAAGTCAATGATATTATTTAAATCATTATACATAAGGTTTGGATACGCACGAAGCATATCGGACCTAAGATAAGGGATAATTATGCAAATCTCATTTTTATCCGAGATTGCTTATTCATATGTATTTACTGGGGTTATTGTTATCATCTATGTCCATGTTTTATAAAAGTGTTTTCATGTATGTTTAAAGTCCTTTTTTCCCCATTTTGACTTTTACTACATGGTATGTAAGGAATCTTTCTTTTGTTTATGTTACAAGGTACTTTTCTGACTTTTCTGACAAAAGTACGAGGAGAATGTTTTTTCTAACTTATACGGAATGAAAGGATTTTTACGGTTTTATAAAGCCTTATTTTCATGAAGCTTCCTCCAAAATATTTCATGACTATTTTAAACAAAATATTTTTCTTTTATAATTTCATGACATTTTGTGAAAATAAATTGATTTTGAAGAAGAAAGTATATTTTCCTCAAGAATTCATTTAAATTGTTTTATCAAAACCATTTTCCATCTAAGATGACATTATCTCATATGTGTATTTTTCAAGTATAATTTCTATATTATTTACATGGTTTCACTTTTATAATGATGAAATTATGTCCATTTGTTTTATATGGATTATGTTATGATGGGATGATGTTTAAGAAACCCATTTTATTCTTTAGGTTATGATGAATGATTTATGTTTATGTTGTGGAACAAGTAAGAATGATTTCATTATGAGATGGGTGGGACCTATATATACCTCCAATGCATTGGGTAAATATTTATATCTCATGATATAGACATGGTTAGAAGGACAAGTAAATCTGGTTTAGCAATACAGGGCTGGAACGGCAAGTAAACCCGGTTCAGTAAGGGACTTTCTCCACTAAGATGGTCTTGGCAGCAATGCCTTGGCTACTATGGAAATCATATCATGTGCTTAGTGTTTTTCCAAAATTACATGTATTATTCCCATTTTATTTATCATGATTACTATTTCTTTATGATCTGTGCCTTATGTACTTCCATGTTTTATGTCATTACTCAAGATTTTGATGTTTAAACATTATGTTCATGTTTTTAAGTTCAAATGTATATGATTTGTTTTATTTTATCCATGCTTACCCTTACTGAGCATTGGAGCTCACACTTTACATGTTTTCTTTTCCCCAGGATATAAATAATGGTTTTAGGTAAGAAAAGAAAAGGGGAAGATCTTTATGGGAGATGTTGAAGATCATTCACCACGATTATAAGATTATTTTTCCAAGTTTCCAAAGACACTAAACTATTACGGTCCTTATGTGTCTGTTTTTGTTATGTATTAAGTATTCCACAAAAGTAATGTAATGTTCATGTAAGCCAAGCTTCTGGACTCTATAGATTGTATCAGTGGAAAGTTTTAGTTAACCTTTGTAAACTAGGATGCAAAAACATTAGTGGGATCCCTAGAAATATTTCTAAGGTATGTCTTGGGATGTCCCTAAGGTTAAGTATAAGTATAGGTTATAATCCTAGAATTATGGTAACGATCATAGAATTAAACCTAAGATGTTAGATATTGAAGGTACTCCCCCTTTATTATGTTGTTTTCCCTAGCATGATTTTTACCTCTCACACTATTCTTTTTGGGTTTAGACAATGGCTGGAACCCGAAGGAACCATGCTTATCAATGTAATGGACAATGCAAGGATTTTCCTCCTGAACAACCAAATGTGATGGGAGATGGAGTAAAAAATATTATTGTTATACTTACACAAGCTATGAATCATTCTGGACTTCCAAATGAGCAGATAAGGGAACAATATTCTATTGAGTCCTTCATGAGGCAACGCCCCCATTCTTTTAGTGGGTCTTCTAATCCACTTGTTGATGAACAATGGAATAGTACCATTGAAAATTTATTTTCCATACTTCACTGTTCGGAACATGAAAATGTTCATTCTAGATATTTACCGATTAGAAGACGAAGCAGATCAATGGTGGACTTTAATTAAGAATACAAGGCCCCAAGGTGAAATTGATTCCATGGAATGGGATGAGTTCAAGAACTTATTTTTCAATAAGTACTTCCCTCGTATTCTTCGAACAAATATGGAAAAGGAGTTCCTTGAGCTTAAGAAAAAGGATGATGAATCTGTTAGTATATACGAAGTGAATTTTTCAAGGCCTGAAAGGTATGCATCTGTCTTTATAATCCAACTAGAAAGTAAAGTTGATCGACTCTTCAGTGGCTTAAAACCAAGTCTTCTAAGGGGATTAGCTATAAGAGACTTCAGTAGCTATGAAGAAATAGTGGGTTATTCTATCAATGTAGAACTGGAAGTTGGTGATACATATCCATCTCATGGTTTTGATAAGAAACGAAAGATGGAGTTCCAGGAAAAATCTCAGAACAATGGTGAAAAGAAGATAAATGTTTCTTTATGCTCAATGTGTGGAAAGAAGCATGGTGGAGATTGTCTTAAAAGGACTAGAAAATGTTTTAAGTGTGGAAAAGAAGGTCATTGAGCAGTTGATTGCAAATTAATGGGAAAAAGGTTGCTAATGATGTGAATAGAGAAAAGACTAAAGAGAATTCTCCACCAACACTTCAATGCTTCACGTGCAAGGAAATGGGACATTATGCTAATAAATATCCTAATCCATGGGTTAATGATGATCAACGTCATCAACCTTTTAAGGAAAAGGATAAGGGGAAGTCTCATGCAATCACTATTTGTGATTTTGAGTATGAAAATGATGTTTTGTAATGATTAAGTGTTTATGTAATGGTATTTCAAAATAGTATCATGGAATCTCATTTATGGTATTTTGGAATTTTGGAATATCTATGTATTGGTCTATTGTGGTTTTCAATAATTTTATGGTACCGGTAACCATGAAAAGTGATTCAAATATTTTGGAAAGTAGATGATATTCACATAATGAAGGGATAAGGAGAAAATAAATTGTTTGATAGTATTCATGAACTCACGATTGATATAAGGACTAGGTGATATCATGGTTTGAGTATATAGAATTTTTGGGATTTTGGTATGTGGAAAGAGTTAACTTTTGATAGCATTCATGTTTTCACTAAGGTTCAATGGGTATTCATTTTTCAAGAGAATACATGATTAAGGTATTCACATGATTGGAATGTGACCAAAAATATATATGAGGGATAAATTATGGTTTTCACATGCTTGTTATATGACCTTTTTAGTAATCTTTCTCTTTATACTAAGAGTTTGGAAAGAAGTATTTTGGATAAGCCTAAAGATTTGAATGGATTGTGTTGAACATAAGTTAGTATTGTTTAAGGATAGAAATTTTTTTGATATTATTGATAGAATTTAATAATAATGTAGTTTTAGAAAAAGGACAACCTGCAAGATGGGCGACAACCCGTCACGTCGGATAAGGCTGTGGGAATCGAACCCACAACCGAAGTGCGACAGGCCTTTATCATCTACCACTATCCTACAGGAAGTCCTTGGTTAGTAGAAACTAGTTTTATTTTATTAAGCGGTATGATAGATGAAGTTTAAGTTCATTTTTGGAATCGTATACGATTAAACTCACCATAGATGGACTTATGAATATTTGATAACTTTTGCTAACCTTTTGTTTGAAATAGATGGAATGACCCATCATTCTATCACATGATCTGCTAACACTTCATGAATAAAAAATTCATCTTCATTTCTTTAAGAGATGAAGTGGAAATTGTTCAAGGCATGAACAACAATGAGATTGTACCAAAATCAAGTAAGAATTTCTTTTAATTCAAAAATTCTTCAACATTAGAGAAATGATCTTGAAAACCAAAAATATTATCCTAGTTCCCTCATTTCCGATGATTCAGATGGTACTTTAGATCATCACAAATTTATATCTTTGTGATTGATGGATTTTTGATAGCCATGTTCTCTACCACTCTCCATCGGAACTTGATGGTTAGATTTCTCCTCCATATTTTTACCTATGATCTCCTATATGGAAACCTAGTGATGAGTTAATTTGGGTAACCACTATGTTTCATACTTCACTTTTTAAAATTATGTTTTATCATTGCTTTTTACGATGTGGGTTTCTGTGAAAGATATTTTCAAGTAACAAACCATTTATAACCCCGAAGAATTTCGAGGGAGAAATTCATTTTAAGGGGGGTAGAATGTTAGAACCCGAGATTTTATGAGAATTAATCTTTTTAATTTCATTGATGTCTTGTGTTGTACGCTACACCAAGATTATATTGCACTATATGCAACACTGTATTAGCATGCAGCATACGCAACACTATTCTTGGCTCGTGTTACACACAATTTCAATTACGTTTTGTAGAAATTATTCTACAAAAAATTAAGTATAGACTTTTTTTAATGTATAAATGAAATATGGTTGTACTTTGTTATACACAACAAGAAAAGAGTCTTTCACTACACTCCACCGTGACTTGGCTTGTATCACACGCAATCACGACCTTCCTCAATAGCGTGTGCAGTACGCAATACCGGGTTTCACTAAACAACGATATATTGTTATAATATTATAATGGACTAGCCATTATGAATAGTAATAACTAAATTTTTAATTTTATAACATTATTATTAATCTTACATTTTTTCTATAACATGGTATGAGAACAAAATAAAGTTTTCGGTGAAATAAGTATTTTTCAAAAAATGCAGTTTTGCCGCCTTTTGATGGCGCACCCACTTTAAATCTAGTTTTTGACATGTTTATAAGTTCAATTTGACATAAAAAATTCTTCCTTGGAATCAGGATATAAAAATTTAATTTGGATAAATTTTTCATATTATTCTGATAACTTTCATATTTTGATGAATAGTAAAAACACGCTATATTTTAATTAAAAATCACTTTTTTTATCATAATAATTTATATGGCTAGATTATCTCTTTAATTGGATTTAAAGTGTAAATATAATATATTTTTACCATTTAATAAAATGTTGGTCATTAAATTAATTTCACTTTGAAATTGGACATAAACAAGTGATGATCTTGTGATAGTTATTGTTTCAAAAAAACACGCTATTTGTTTTGATAACGGGAATTAATTTTAAAATTAATTAATTCCACTTATATGTTTTTAATTTGAAAAAAATAGACATCATTTTTTAATTCGGAATATCAAATATAGATTAGGCTGAATTTTTGGTATTTTTCTGAAAAACATCAATTTTTGATGAATAGTGAAAACACTGAGTTTTTGGTTAAAACCGACTTTTTATTTAAATAATAATTTATTTGATTTAAAAATTTTTTGGTCAAAATAGATACATAATACTTATATAAGTTCAATTAAATTCATTGGAATCATTTTATAATAATTTTAGATTTATAAAAATTGTATTGAACTTTTCACCGTCTTTTACCCACCTCCTAGGAGCTTTTGCAATTGTTCATAAAAATTAATCTTACCACTTCTGTGAGTTGAATTTTGAAAATATGAGAGACATGTTTAATATAAATGAGTAAAATGTGGTTCAATTAAATAAATTTTATTTTGGTGAATAGTACCTTTTTACTTTTATTTACCACGGTTAAAAGTAAATAGGGTAATTCAAGGTTAAAAGAATATTATAATAATTCAAAATTACCTTAACACGTGTCCAAACATTATTAGATGAGTAATTTCCGACAATGGGCATCCTTGGGTCAATTTTGGAACCCCATTGAGCCACTTATAAAATACAATGACACATTAGATTAATTATTTTAATGTAAAGACAAAATCGGCATTAACAAAAATCATTTAGTAATTAATTTTAATAAGAGGGTATATAAATTTTATTTTAGACTATAAATTATTATTGGAAAGATAAAAATATTTCATACATGTTGATATTTTTTTATAATTTTTAGACATAAAATAAATTAAATTAATTATGACCCAATAATGATACAGTATTTACTTCATTAATAAATGATTTAAATAAATAAGATTATAATGATTAAAATATTATCCAAATCCTTTACAATTACTATTGGATGATTTTATTTCGAATATGAGTCATCTTATATTTTATATTAATGTGTTTTGGACCTCTTGAAACTGAAGATAAGTTTATAATAAAATAATGTTTTCACACTTTCCTAAAGAGCCCCTCCTCTCCCTTATAAAAGGAGACCACTTCGATGCAATTTATCACACCTCTCAAGCCTTTTTCTCGTCCAAACTCTACCCAAATAATCTCCCTAAATCCCTATCCTCCCCTTAGAAGCCTTAAATTAGTCAGAAGGCACTTAAAGAAGTCCTCTTGGTTCAAACCAAAGGATGTTACCCAAATTAAAGGTAATAGTTTCTCTTAAGTTGTTTTCTTTTATTCTACTTCTCCAACCCCTAAACTCTTTTTAATCCATTATTTTGTAACAGAAAAAGTATCCTCAAAATACTAGGATGTTTTTATGAGAAGTATTAGAACTACACTTTCAAACACCTCCATCTAATGGATGAATAACATAATGTTTCTGTGGATGGAAAACTAACGCCTCACGAAATGATGATTGTTCGATTTTAACCTACTGCCTCTCATGGTGGACATTATGACGGAACTGAATTCATATATGATATATATTATGTTTATTATTTTCTTATGCTTCTTTACTTTCCAATTATATCAAGCCTTTATGGTTTCCATAGTTGGTAAATTCGATAATCTCATTTGAGGAAGTGCGGACTACCACCCCCTCAAAGTGATGTGATTCGTTAATGCCTTATGTGGGATGTATAAAGGATGGAGTTAATGACATTATATATGATATTATGATGGAATTATAATATACCTATTCCATTAAAATAATAAATAGAAATGAATGTAGCGTTCATGCGTACGTACGGCTTACCGTCTCCCTGAACGTTGCGTTTTATTTCTTACCACTATATGTTATGTACTATTATAAATAAATATATATAATAGATATATAATTAATATATATGATATATAAATCATTATTAACATTATTTAAGTAATTAAATCATGATATAAGTAATACTAACATCATGAACAACAATTTCAAACACATACAATAAATAAGATGATTTTACCCAAAATGTTGCTTTAACATGGGATTTACGAAGGAATGGGTAATATAAAGTCATAAGTGAACCATATATGATATAATAACAATGAATATGATTCTTTAATAAGTCAATGACATTATGTAAATCATTATACTAGAGGTTTGGATACGTACGAAGCATATCGGACCTAAGGTAAGGGATAATTATGCAAATCTCATTTTTATCCGAGATTGCTTATTCGTAAGTATTACCTGGGGTTATTGTTATCATCCATGTCCATGTTTTATAAAAGTGTTTTCATATATTTTTACAGTCCTTTTTTACCCAATTTGACTTTTACTACATGGTATGTAAGGAATCTTTCTTTTGTTTACGTTACAAGGTACTTTTTTGACCTTTCCGACAAAAGTACGAGGAGAATGTTTTTTTTAACTTATACGGAATGAAAGGATTTTTACGGTTTTATAAAGCCTTATTTTCATGAAGATTCTTCCAAAATATTTGATGACTATTTTAAAAAAAATCTTTTTTTTTATAAAATTTCATTATGTTTTGTGAAAATAAATTTATTTTGAAGAAGAAATGATATTTTCCTCAAAAATTCATTTCAAGTGTTTTATCAAAACCATATTCCATCTAAGATGACATTATTTCATATGTGTATGTTTCAAGTATAATGTCTATATGATTTACATGGTTTCACTTTTCTTATGATGAAATGATATCCATTTGTTTTATATGGATTATGTTATGATGGGATGATGTTTAAGAAACCCATTTTATTCATTGGGTTATGATGAATGATTTATGTTTATGTTGTGGCACAAGTAAGAATGATTTCATTATGAGATGGGTGGGACCTATATCTCCCTCCAATGCATTGGGTAAATATTTATATCTCATGAGATAGACATGGATAGAACGACATGTAAATATGGTTCCGTAATACAGGGCAGGAATGGAAAGTAAACCCGGTTCAGTAAGGGACTTTGTCCACTAAGATGGTCTTGGCATCAATGCCTTGGATACTATGGAAATCATATAATGTGATTAATGTTTTTCCACAATTACATGTTTTATTCCCATGCTATTTATCATGATTATTGTTTCTTTATGATCTATTCCTTATATACTTCCATGTTTTATGTCATTGCTCAACATTTTGATGTTTAAACATTATGTTCATGTTTTTAAGTTCAATTGTATATGATTTGTTTTATTTTATCCATGCTTACCCTTACTGAGCATTTGAGCTCACCCTTTACTTGTTTTCTATTCCCTAGGATATAAAGAAAGGTTTTAGGTAAGAAATGAAAAGGGGAATATCTTTATGGGAGATGTTGAAGATCTTTCACCACGATTAGAAGATTATTTTTTCATGTTTCCAAAGACACTAAACTATTACGGTCCTTGTGTGTCTGTTTTTTGTTATGTATTAATTATTCCGCAAAAGTAATGTAATGTCCATGTAAGTCAAGCTTCGGGCCTCTACAAATCAAACATTTTATTTTCTGAGAGTTTCATTCTCAGCAAACAATGTAAATTGAGATTTAAATAGAGTGGAACAACACTAAAAATTAGGAATATGGTATATGTGTATACATATGCCTATGGAACTATCACTATTAAATCTCATGGAAGTTAACAAAACATTTTGAGTTTATTTAATGACTCCATGAGGAAAGTATAGATATAATTCAAAAAACATAATCTAGAAATTTTTGGAGTATTTTTGAAATTTAAATATATGGTTTAAATAGAAACATGATATAATATGAAATACATGAGATCAGACATAAGAGATGATTACCTAGAAAGAAGTTATCTAAACATCTATAGACAACATTTAATTAGGCCTGAGAAATTTTTACTTAGAACATTAGAGCAAAATAGAATAGATGAATGGACAAATCAGTAATTTATAGAAGGATCGTGTAGTGTAAAGCTTCATTTGTGAATGCATAAGGTATTTTGGGAAGAAGAAATTGGTATTGTGGATTAATTAATCAATCAAATCCCCTCATCACCTATGTGATATAATTTTATGGAAGCTCTGTAGACAGTAAAGTCCCCAATTTTTGTAGACCATAATGTCTTCAAAATTTTATCCTAGGCATAAGTTTATTCCCAATACATAAATAATCTTGATGAAAAATATCGAGCATGTTACATCATTTTCTATGGCGATGAAAATCACGAATTTCAAATTTAGCATGATAGAAATAAAAAATGTTATCAGAAGTAGAAAGGTTATCTTTAATGGTCATTACTTATAGAAGGACTATAATTTAAAGGAAAATGAAGATGAAGTAAAATAATAAACACCAATTTTAATTTATCTAAATATAAACATAAAAAATTACATTTTTTATTGAGTTTATGAAGCAAACATAGCATCATATTCCTAAATATTACATATTATTATATGAAAAATCATTATATACAATTAACATATATACCATATCTATAAATTTTTGGTGTATTTAGAAACTTATTCACATAAGAAAGTAGTATTTAAAATATCTAAAAAATTCCCACTGTGTTCTTCATAACCAAAACCATTCTTATACGTATCATACTTAAAACCATTCTTGATATCCTCAGGAAAAGGGAAAAATAAAGGATGATATCATATTCATATTTAGAGTAAAAAATCGATATGTCATTGATCATTTATGAATAAAATGTACATAATGGCATGAGGTCAATAGGTTAATATTTCAAAACCATACCAAAAAATTCATATATCATAATCATGAGTCATGGTATAAATCTTAGCAGTTTATAAAACATGACTCATAAAACAATCAACGAACATGATCCATTATAGAATAACATTAACAAAACATAATGTCAAAAAAGTTTTTTATAAAGTGTTCCATAATCAAAATCATATAAATTTTATTTCAATTATACCAACCAAGACATTCATCACATTTTAATGATGCTATAATCACCCATGTACCTACTTTTTGGATGGGATAACCTCCTGTGTGCCCTCTTTTGGGATTGGGATGACCTCAAATGTACCATTTGAACTCATAAAACATTAATATTTACCCAATAAATTATAGATATATAATGTACACTCCCATCACATAATCATAATCCATTTATATGTATTCCACAAGATCATGAAGAAATTATCATTTAATCATAGCTTACCCCATGAAAAGAAAATGATTTTAATCAATATTTCATCATAATAATTATAAAATATATAGAAAAATATTAAGGTTAGTATTATAGGACCATAACATTAATGAATCATAATTATCATAAAAGGATATTATCCTATATAAAAAACGCCTTTAAATTATCACTGTAATATTTCTAGAGTAAAATACCCTTTTCATTATGAAATCACTTATTTAAAATATAAAAATTTCCAAAAATATTAGGTAGAAAATTTTCATTGAAATTAAACCTAAAAATATTTAAATTATTCTTCATAACAATAAGTTTTAATGATGGAAATAAAATTAATTTGTGTGGTATATGTTAACATAGAGATTACATACACACCTCTGGTAAAAAGTATCTTTTTTAGAAAATGACAAGAATATTGCTTTTAAAACTATTTATATAATGTAAAGACAATAGAAAAAAGTGACATTACACAATAATATTCATACATAAAATACTTTCTTGAAATCATTTTATATAAAATATAGACATGTAAGAAAAATATTCCCAACTGAATAGAAAAACAAAGTTGGTTTTCCTTAATATCATTCTTTCAAAACATTGAGTACATTGAGAGAGGAAAATGAAATGAAAACAATTTATTTTTAGAAATAAAAATAAGATAATAAAATACAAAACACTTATGATATATAGATAATATAACTTCAACATCAAAAATTTAATCATGAGCAACCCCAATAAAAATGATATTGTAACATAAAACCCTTACCTCAAGTGTGACATGCATTGTAAGTGATATAACCTCAAGTATAATAAATATAAATTTATTATATTTATATACTAGAACCATATAAACACATATAATATCATATATTTTCCACTTATAACATTTCAACACCCATTTATTAGTAATTATTTATTTAAATCTACATTTTTGAGTGTTAACTATATCGTTTTTCAAATATGTTTTAGTTTAGAAGTCATGATCCATGTACTATCATCATGGTTAAATAATCTCCATAATTTTAATGATTATATAACTATCATATATATTATTTATATATATTTATAATCATTTATAAAATGTAAATATAGAAAAATGAATTGCTACGTTCATGGAAACAGTAATTTTTACATATGCATGAACATTGTTTCCATTTTCTAATAAAAAGAAATAAATAAAGATAAATAATATTTTATAATTATATATTAATTATTTCATAATAAATATAATATATATTTATTAAATAAATATAATATATATTTATTAAATAAATATTATAAACATTCATGTGAGGTGGTTATGGAAAATGAATTATATCGCTATATGGTGGTGGTAGTCCACATGTATGCATGAGTGATACTTTTATTTTAAATTTTATGGTAAAGAGGTGGAAAATGGTCATTGAATAATCATAATAACATCTCAGTATTTTTATAACACCTTATTATTCATTTTATAATGTATACAAATGTTTTATAGTAGGTTGAAGAAGAAATAAATTTTAAATCTCTCGATTAAGATTTATACCTCTTCTTTGAGAGACCTCCTCAAAATTACACCTTAAGACTTGAAATATTGGAATTAAGAGAATACCAGGGGTTATAATAATAAGGTAATGAATATAGTAATGTATTATGTTAGTTCATTATTTATATATAATTATGAAAAATTATGAATATTGGGTTAAATGATGTTCCCTTTTATAAGTGAGGGGAGGGACATAAATGGAATTACCTAAAAGGTTTAAATAATATAATGTAATTACCTTATAAAAGTGAATAAAAATGTAAAATAATAATAATTTAGGATAACATAGATTCAAAATATTTTCAAAGAATAATAATTATACATTTTTATGTGTCAATATAACACTTAAATCTTAGTTTACCCCTTCTCCCGGTAAACTCATTTTAACCATAGTCGTGGTAACACATTTTTACTATTTTTACCATTCATTATAATCAAAAATTAAAGATTAATCATTAATAAATTTGTAAATTAATATTTCAAATATGGAATCCATTTATTCAAATTTAATTTCTATAATTAGAAAAATTATAATTTAAATATAAGAATGGAAAATGCAACAAAACCTAGTTTTTAGAAAAATGTATTTTTAAGTATAAAACTGATTTTACTTTCACTACTTATCAATAAATTACTATTAGATGAATGTAAAAATATTTTATAGAATATATAATAAATAAAATAATTAAAATTATTATTTAATGGTGAATAATTTTGTTTATTAGGATAAGAATACATTGTGGAAATAATAACCATTTTATGAAAAATAACTCTGTATACCTTTAAATGATTTTATCTTCAATCATGACATTTAGATAAACAAGTTATGGATTATTAGTTATTTATTCATATAAATTATCAATTTATTTCATTAAAATAATTTTCAATATTTATCCACATAATTTTTTTGGATAAAAATACATTACATTATTAAAAATACATTTCATTGAAAATAGTTAATTTAATCGTTAATTAATTTTATTAAAAATGAGTTATTATTAAAAATATTTATCATCATAAACCATTTTAAATAAATTTCATAATGTATTTTATACTATTCATACCCACCAATCCAATGGATATGATAAAAAAAGTATACTATATTATGGTTTATTTAGACTTGGGGTTGGAGGTGAATAAAGTTTTTGAATGCTTCAAGTTTATTTCAAATTAAATACATATAAAATCTTGGTGTATTACATTATAACCCCATAAAAACGAATTTATCAATAAAAATCATATCATTATGGTGAAAAAAAATGATGGTATCTATACTTCATCCCATCCTCGAGTTACCATATAGCTTCCTCAAATTTCTGATTCCCTAAGAGAAATTCGACCAGGTGAGTAGTCTTATTCCATAGAAATGTATATCTATGATCCAAGATTAATAATAATTTTTATTCATATGAAAGATCATGAAAAAATATTATAAAATCCATGTTCATTACATGTGAAGGATTAGGTATGTTCTTCATCAAGAGAGATATATGGAACACATTGTGAACTTGAGAGAGGTTTGGTGGGCATGTCAAGCGATAAGAAAATATCCTGATCCGATCAGGAATCCTATAAGGGTCAATATATCTAGCTCTTAGATTTCTATTCATTTCAAATCTCATTACCTTCATCCATAGATAAATTCATAGGAATAAATTCTCACTAACATTGAATTCCATATTTCTCTAGTGACTATCAACATAAATATTATGTTAACTCTTAGCTACCATGATGTGTTGTTGAATGGATCTAACCATATTTGTTATTTATTTATCTAGTTCAGATCCCATTAACTTTCTTTCTCCCACTTCATCCTAGTTTGTGAAATATATACACTTATTTATATATATTCCTTCATTAGTATCCGTCAAAATGGTTGAGTAAAAGCTATTTTTGTAAGAATACTTGATTAGAGGAAGGCATTGATCCAAAAAACCATTTAAATATAGAGAATATGGTCTCAAAAATAATATATGTTTTGAATGGTTCTCAAATATTGAACATCTAAATGATAATGATAGGTAGTAATAATACACAATTTTATTTCTATATGTTATTGAACACTTTTCCATAACTTCAAGTTAAACCTTAAATCATGATCTAATACAATAGAATGTGGTATTCCATGTATCCTTAGCACTTATTTAATATGTATCACATTTATCTGATCAAGAGATAAATATTATCAAATAGAGGTAACTTTTTATTAATTCATATGGCAATAAACATCAACCTAAATAAAATTATTCCCTTTAGATTTTTTGGATAGTTTGGTAATGAAATCCATGTTAATTTTTTCTTATTTCCATTTTAGTATGATTAGTTGTTATAATATCCCCTTAACTTCTACCTCTTAACATTAACTTACTGAAATACCAATCACCGAGATATAAACTCTCTAATGTCTCTATTTATGTTTTCCCTCCATAAATACTCTTAAAAATCTCTATCTTTATAATAACAAGATGAATATATAATGATGATCTATGAGCTTATTCTAATAGATCCTTATTCAATTCTAGTATTGATGAGACACATAATCATTATTTGAACATTATTAGTCCATCACATTCATGGTTAAACTCAAATACATTTCTTAAATACTTTTTCATCTCTACATCCTCCATTTTCACTGCATTAATCAACACATTGATAGATGGTTGAACACTCATTTGAGAAAGATATATTTTTACCCATTCCTTAATGATTTCAAGGGATTTCCTTTGAAAATTCATTAATATTATATATTTTTTATCCTTATAAAGTATAAGATAAAATGTATATTTCGACTCAGAGTATCATCCACCTTGTTCATTCTCCGAGTATGGTAATGTATTAAGTAGTCATAATCATCAATTAACTAAAAATATCTTCTATAGAACATAATCAACTCTTTCTATATGAATATATATGTAAGGGTTTGATTATTAGTATATATACAACATATTTCAACACAATGATAATGCCTCCATATTTTTAATGGAAAATTTTCCAATTTTTACTTCAAATCATGAAACATGTAATTTTTCTCATGACTGTTTAACTGGTGTGAGGTATAAGAAATCACCATATCATTATACATAAACATTCATCCCAGTATCTTCTTTAATGACTCACTATAGATCACAAACACTTCTATACTATAAGTTAGTTTGAGAATTGGTTCACTAAACAAACTTATCTTCAATTAATTGAAATTTTTTTCACTTTCATCTGTCTAAAGGAAACTATATCCCTTCCAAGTTAGCATGGTTATTAGATTAGGAAGATGTAAAAAATTCATCACAAAAAACCAATAACAAATATCCAATCAATAAAAAATTTGGATCTCAATCTCTATGGTTGGTTTTTTCCATTATTCAATAAAATTCATTATTGATTGATCTACTGATATACCCTTTCTTGAAATAATGTTACCCAAAAATAAAATTTTCTATATAAAAAATTCACACTTTGTAGATTTTTTCATATAGTTTCTCCATTACTATGGTCCTTAGTACGATAGTCAAGTGATCTTAATTCTCTTCCAATATCTTTTAATGAATAAGTATTTCATATATAAAAACTACCAAAATTTTATCAAGTTAATATTGAAATTATATTCATTAAATCCATGAAGATGGTTGGGGATTTAGTAAGATAAAATGGAATCACTATAAATTCATCGTTTTCATACATCTTATATAAGGTTGTCTTCATTATGACCTCACTTATGACCCACAACTAATATTATCTAAATTAAAGATCAATTTAGAAAAACATTTAAATCCTTGTAATTTACCCAAAAAATCATAAATATGGGGCATAGTATACTTATTCTTGATTTTGGTTGTGTTTTTTAGGTCAAGATGGATATGAAGAAGACACAAGAGTGGGTGAAGTTTTTTCTTTTAAAAATATTGACAATATTAAAACATCCCTCTTGAAATGAAGAGATCCTTTCCTTATCCCTTAATGTAGAGAGAGAAGTGGAAATAAATAAAGGAAAATAACATAAGGATTTATAGTGGTTTGGGGCACAAAAATCACCTAGTCCACTCCACTAACACTCTACTCCAAGAGCTTTTTGATTTTCACTTGTATATCCTCTTATCACAAGACCTTCCACAACTGAGTACAGATAGTTGACACCTTACATGGCTTTAATAGGGACTTCTATTTCTTTTACAGGGAACCTAAATATCAATAGCTTAGTCTAAGAAGCTAACACTCCATCACAACTAAGTTCTAGCAGACAATACTTAAAAGAAAATAGATGAGATTATTTTTGTTTTGAAATAGGTTTAGGTCATATTTATAGCAAAAACTGATAGATGAAATTATATCTTCAATATAGCACAATAGTAGCAACAAAATATTCTAAATTTTTTAGCAAACTTCTTATTCTTCTTAAAATATCATTAAATATATCATACAATGCTTTTATAGGATTTCTTCTTCTTTAAAACATGAGATAAAAAGAATTTAAAAATAATTTTAATTCTCTCTTCAAAATAATCGATCTTTTAATATTAATATTTTTATCACCTTATTTTTAACCGAGTATTCATGTCTCGTCTTTTCTTCATATATATTTTGTACCTTCTAAATAAAGAGATATATAGAGAATAAATATCAAGTAGTTATGACATAATTCTATTTCCTTAGGATACCCAAAATAAATTTGTTCAATAGCCTTTATAAATATCCCCAATAATAGTGTATCATTGTTTCCACTTTATTCGTATAGAATAAATCCTTAATAAATGCATTCAAAATAATTTGAACAAATCCTCCAAATAATATCTCCATAATAATTGAAATGCTGAACTATTTAAAACTCCTATTTAAATCTATTCAACCTCCTTCAAATATAGTCAAAATAGTTCCTGAAAACATGTAGCACAATTAATAATGAAAATTTGAAATCATTCAAAGAGATTCATAAAATATCTTATAAATAATGATGACTTAATATATTGGATTAAAGACAATTCATTTTTTTTAAAACATATTTCTAATTATATTTAATACTAAGAATTATGTTTTTTAAATCATGAAAAATATCGTAGATTTAAGACACCATCATTGAAATGTCAAACATAAGGTTTCTTCATGTACCAATAAAAAAACAATTGTAGGGTTCAACTATGAAGCGTAGGGTTACTTTTTGTACCGTAGGGTTCCTTTTCATAACATAGGGTTCCTCTGCGTAGTGTAGGGTTCATTCTAATGTAACATAGGGATGAGAATCCAAATGTTCAGCCTTCCAGTTTAAGGTTGATTCCAATTGTAGCATTGATTATCTATATGTTCAATATCTGAATGTATAGTATTTATAGAGATCCTATAATTTAATATAGGTTAGATATTCCATAAATTTATTATTCGAATGTAGGTTTTTCAATCCATACATTAATTGTTTGAAACTTAGGGAATAAATAAACCATTAGAAAACTAGATATCATTAATTTAGATATTTCAATGATTTTTCAAAGCCCCATAAAAGCATATTAATTATTTGGAATAAAAGACTTATATTCATAAAATATTAATATATTTCTATAGGTTTAGTAATTTAATCAATATAACCTCTGTAGTTCATGAAATCTATGAAAAACTAAAGTAATAATTTTCTAGAAAACTAATGTTGAGAAACTGTATTCCCAAACTTCGGTTAATTTATTGACCATCCAAACCACTTTTTCAACCATTGATGTAAACTACTAAAAAAATATAAATGTACATTATCTACAGTGACTAGGGTTTTGAGTGATTCTGATATCTATATAACTTTTAGTAAAATCAATACTATAGGATCTCAAATCCATTCATAGTACTGTTGGTAAAATGCTCCAGAAAATTTAGTGATTTTTTATAGTATCCAAAAATCCTTTTCATACTTATCCATAAACTAATGATGTTTAGATATACTTCTTATATTTCAAATGGTATAATTATCCAATGAATATGATCAATGTAGCTTCAAATATCATTGTACTTATGAATTTACTTTAATATGAAAACTTAAATATTACTTGAACATCTTGTAATAGCTTCGATGACTTCTTTCACAAGAGAAAAAATTGATTTGGATTTCAAAATAAATAGATGAAATGAATTTAATATTATTTTCTTTCAAATAGAATAAATTCCATAATAATATTAACCCTATTGTTTTGAAATAAAATACAAACATTGGTGTACTAGATTTGGAACAATAATCAAATTGATTAGAAAAAATATATTGAGAAGTTGAAGTAATTGTCAAAACTAAATCAAAATTTGAATGAAAAGGTGCCACACAGAAATCTCCACCTTTTTGATAATTATAAAAACCCTAACTCTACCATATTTTCTCCCCCTTTTTTTAAGGATTAAAATGACAAGTTATTTCAAAATATGTTCTAAATAAATATAGAAATATAAAATCCACCTAAATTCATTCTTCCTTCATAAATATAAATATATATAATCAAGGATCCATGAAAACATATATAATATTATTCAATTAAAAACAAGTTTTTGTAATGAATTTATTAAACCATTTAATTCATTCCATAACAATTAAAAAATTTAAACACATGATAAATATTTAAAATTACTCCCCTTAAGACCAAGCATAAATATTTATTATATTCAATGAATTTAAATAAATGATTTTCAAAGAATTTAAAATATTTCAAAAAAAATTAATAAATAAATAGAATAATAAAAATAAAGGATTATTTTCAAATAATTTGATTAAAGTATTTTAAATGAATTTGATTAATAGAATTTGTGTCTATCATAAATGAACAAAACATTTTAATCTAATAATAGAATAATGATTAAAAAATAGAAAGACATTTATTTAGAAATTAAATTAATTTAAATAGTCAAACATTAAACACATGATTACACTCAAGATAAAAATTTATATTAAATAATAATAGAACATTTTATGATAATTTATTATTAAAATAAATCAAAAAATTAATTCATTTGATAAAACAATAGTCTTAAAATATTTAACAGTTTAAGCATAGAAATAATTAAATATAGAGGAATAAAAGATAAGACATTAAAAAAATTATCCCCTTTATAAAATAGTTAGTATATTTAAATTGAATATTAAATTTGAAAATAAATTACTTTCTAGATTAAGTGTTCAATCTCTAATACGGTTTCCATTTAATAAAATAAGAAATAATAATATAATAAATTCCAATAATTTTCAAGAAGCAACATGATGATATAACGATGACGTTCAGTGGTGCATAACTACAATGTATCGAATACAAGTGACTTATGGTACCCATATACTTTTGGGTATAGCTGTGTTAGAAATTAATGATTTAGGTAACCAAATATGTTTATTTTGGTCAAACAATTTATAATTAAATATAGATAATGATTTCAAATATTGAACATGATAAACAACACAAAATTGAGGTTTTATAAAATAAAAATCACTAGCATAATACCCATTAATACCACAATAAAAACATTTAAAAGTGGACATGTTTTTTTTATTCGAACCTATAGAAAAATAATTCATATATAATTTTGATTATTTTCCATTACTACCTATATCGAGTTTTCCTTTGTGAATTTTATTTTTACCAATAATTTTATTCAAATAATTATCTGCCTTGAAAAGTATACTTGAATCTTGCTTTAAATTATCAAATTCAACCAATAATTCTTTGATTTTATTTTCATGTAGATCAGAAGAAATTTTGGAAGTATTAGATATTAAATCTATAATCTGTTTTGAAAAACTGTCCTTAACAATTGAAATATCATCATAAGCTTTTCTAATAATTTTATGCTATGTATTTATGGATTCAAATTTATCTTCAATAATAAAACAAATATTATTAATTTAATCATAAAGAAAACTTTCAGAATTAGAACGTTCAAATTAAGAAGATTGTACATCATCAACATGAGCCATAAGACATAGATTAGCCTTTTTATTTTCTTGCTCAACTTCTATGTTTTTAGTAGATTCAGCATTAGTATCCTCATATTCATTACTATTAGCATCCATGAATTTTTTAAATTTTCATTTATATTCATGTTTTCTTTGATATTTAAGAAAAGGACATTCATGTATCAAATGACCTTTATTTTTTACAGGCATAGCATCTGACTTCTTTCTCTTTATTCAACTTTAATTTCTCTTTTCTCCTTTTATACAGCTTTCTAAACTTTCTAGTAAGATGTGGTAGCTAATTAGTTGAACCCAAATGACAAGAATCTAAATTAGAAAATTTAACCATCGAAACATTGAGTGCAACTTTTTTCATTTTGATAGAAATATGATTTTTAGCTTCTGCTTCCATCTCTACTTCACACAGTATCAAGGTTCTGATCAATTCATTAAAAATTAATTATTTAACTGGTGTGGATTGTTTAATAACATCTAATATTCCATTATAATTATAAGGTAAAACTATATGTCTCTTTAACACCTGATCTGGTTTATAATTGGAGGTCCCAAGGCAGAAACATCATTAAAAGGGTTTGTTAATCTTTTATTCATCTGAGTGATAATCTCATATTCCTGCATCCTAAATGTGTAAAATTAATTTTTTTCAGTATTGTACAATATGTTTTTGACATTTTTAGTTCCTTCATATGCAACCAAAACAGTCTTCCCCATCTCATAGGTAGAACCACATTAATAAACAAGATTAAATTAATTAGGGCCAAGACCGCATATAATTTCATTCATGGATTTTGAATTAATATCATAATCAGGTTTCTTATAAGTATCCCACTTTTCTAGTTACCCAAGGATTTCCTAATGTTTTACAATATTCATATAAACATTGAAACCAATATTCTTCAAATAGATTTTCATGAAATATTTCCAGTATCCATAATTATCACTTTTAAAATAAAGAACATGGATCATCAATATACCTTCTCTGAAATTTTCCTTTGAGATTTTTCTTCATCTGAATATTTAAATCGAGTTTGTTAAAGTAAAAAATAAATCATCAATATTCTAAAAGATTCCACCCTCTCTTACCAATTTATAGGTGGGGATGGCTTTGAAGAACACAAGAAGATGGGTTGAATTGTTTCCTTTTAAAAAACATGACAATATTAAAACATCCCTCTTGAAATGAAGTAACCCTTTCCTTCTCTATTAAATTTGAGCGAGTAGTGGAAATAAATAAAGGAAAAGAACAAAAATATGTATTGTGTTTTAGGGTACCAAAATCACATAGTCCACTCCACCAATGCTCTACTCCAGGAGATTAGTGATTTTCACTAGCAGTTCCTCTTATCACAAGACATTCCCCAAATGTGTACAAGTGGATAACACCTTACAAGGCTTTTATAGGGCCTTCTGGTTCTTTTATAGGGAACTGAAATATCCAAAACATAGTATGAGAAACTGATACTCCACCACAACTGAGTCCAAATAGCCGATACTCAAAGGAAAATAGAATAGATTTCATTTTTTGTGAAATAGGTTTAGCTCATAGTAGCAGTAGTGAATGGAAGATGAAATCAGATATTCAATATAGCACCGCAGCAACAGAAAAATAATATTAAATATTGAAAAAACTTCAACTTATTCTTAAAATAACATCAAATTGATCAAATAATTTTTTCATAGGCTTGTGTCTTCTTTACACCATGATAGAATAAGGATGTATATAGGAATTGAATTCTCTCTTAAAAGTGTTTATCTTTTAATATGAAGATTTTTAGCACCTTCATTTTATAAAGTATTCATGTCTCCTCTTATATGCATGTATTTATATATATTTTACCTTTAAAAGACATATATATATATAAGAAATATCCACTAGATATAATAGAATTCCTCTTCCTTAGGATAACCAAATTAAATTGATTCAATAGACTTCATAAATATCCCCAATAATAGCATAGCATCATTGCCTATTTATTCCTGTAGAATAAATCTCTAATAAATGCATCCAAAATAATTTCATAACTCCTCTAATAATATCTCCACAATAATAGTGGTGATGAAAATTTTAAAACTCCTATTTAAATCCATTGAAACTTCTTTAAATATAGTTCAAACATTTCCTCAAAACTATCAACAAAATTAATCATGAAAATTGAAATCAAATCACTCAAAGAGATTCATAGCATCCTTTATAAATAGGAATGATTTAATCTGTTGCATGCAATCCATTTAATTTTTCATAAAACAAGTTTATAATGATATTTAATACTAATAAGACCATTTCATAAATCACACAAAATATCGAATATTTAAAACACCATCGTTGAAAAGTCAAATGTAGGGTTTCTTCATGTAACAACAAAAAAAAACAAATGTATGGTTCGAATATGTAGAATAGCTTTCCTTTTCATAGAATATGGTTCTTTTTCATAGCATTGGTTTCTTTTTAATTTATGGTTCTGGAACCATAATTTCATCTATGCATAACATAGATATGAGAATCCATACGTTCATCCTTCCAGTGTAAGGTTGATTCCAAACAAAGCATTGATTATCCATATGTTCAATCTATGAATGTGGGTTATGAATAATGATTCTAGAATTTAACATAGGTTATATATTATATAATTTTATTCCATAAACGTAGGGTTTTCGATCTATATGTTTACCATTTCAAATGTACGGTTTAAATAAACCATCAGAAAACTAGACAGCTTTCATTTAGATGTTTCATCTATTTTTCATAGCCCTTTAATAGTAGATTCATCTTTCAGCATAGAAGACTTTTGTTTATGAAATATTAAAATATTTACAAATGTTTAATAATCAAATAAATATTAATTCTATAGTTCATGATATCTTCAAAAAACTGAAGCTGTAACATTCGGGAAAACTGCTCATGGGACATTGCATTACCAAAATTCAGTGAATTTATTGACCATCCAAACTACTTTTTTAGACATTGATGTAAACTGATAAAATCAAGATAAATGTACTATATTTCCAGTGCCTTTTTTTCAAGAGATTTATATATCTATAGAACTTGTGGTAAAATAAATACTATAGGTTTTCAAATCTGTTCACTATACAGTTCCTAAACCACTTTAGAAAATTCAGTGATTTTAAGAGTATCAAAATATCATTTTCAGACTTCCACATAAACTAATTGTTTTTAGATAAAATATTTATCCATCCAATGATATAATTATCCCATGAATCCATTCAATATATCTAGATATATTAATATAATTCTAAATTGAATTTAAGTTGAGAACTGTAATATCACTTAAACATCTTGTAACATCTTCGGTGATTTTTTGCAGCATAGAAACAATTTCATTGGATTTTGACATAAACATATGAATTGAATATAATCTTATTATCTTTCCAATGGAATAAATTCCATAAGAATCTAATCACTATTTCTTATGATATAAAATAAATACTTTGATGTACTAAATCTGAAACTATTCAAAATTATACTAGAAAACAATGATTCCTGAGTTGAAGTAATTATCAAAACTAAATAAAAATGATAATGAGAAGGTGACACTAAATAGTGTTCAGTTCCTAATAATCAATATAGGGTTTCATTGATCTATCATTATTATTAAGAAAAGAATAGGTGTACCATATGGTTATGAACTTGTTTATATGAATCCCTTATCCAAATTCTCTAAGAGTTTATTCTTCAATTCTGGCAACTCAATCGGGACCATTCTATACGAAGTATCTAAAATAGGTGTAGCACCAGGTATGAGTTCCATAGAAATATCAACGTCATTATTTGGTGGAATAAAAGGAATATATTCTAGAGAGACATCAACAAAATCCCATATAATATTCTCTTATTTTATGTTGAGTGTATCCCTAACTATATGAGATAAATACCCCCTTCTAATATGAATCAAGTCTCATACAATGGATGTAATTTACATTGTAAGTTCATATTTATCCTCTTACTCATATAGAATAATTAGTTAGTTCATAATATAAAATTTTAATTCAATTCCTAAAAAATTGATATGGGATTTATATAAAATAATTCAATACATTCCAAAAATAACATCAAATTCAACAAGAAGAACAATTATAGGATTTACAAGGACAATATTCTTGTAAACTTTAATCAGGGAAGAATCATAGACTAGTGATACGATCATCATACCATTTGGGATTTTCACTGATAAATCAATATCTATTATTTTATTTGGTAATGTGATGACATTATAAAATTCTTTAGATAGAAATGTGTTGGTGGAACTAGAATCAAATAAGACATTAGCATGTATAGAGTGGATTGAAAGTTTACATTTCACCACTTTGTTATCAAAACCAACATCAACAATAGTGATTTCATGATATTTCCCTTCTTCTATGGTCTTAATGAGTTGATAACATCGATCATCATCATTAACACTAAGAATCACCCACTGTCTACCATAATTCTCATAATCCTTTAATTTAAAACACTATAGGTTGGGTGGTTCATTCTATGTTGATTTATCTCCACTCACATCATTAGCTATATTATTCCCATCACTTTAACATTCATTTACGTGATAACCTTTCTTGGAACACTTAAATAATTTAAGAAGACCATTATGAAAATTTCCTTCATGTTTATTTCCACACTTTTGGATTAAAGTAGGAATCAATTTTTTCCCTCTATGGATTTTATTATTAGAATTTCCTTTGAATTCCATCTTTTTTTCTTAACAAAACCATGAAATAGATTGATGAATATGATCTCTATTACTACCATGATATCACATCAAATGATTTCTTCATAAATACTTAAGTATATTTTTGTTAATGACCTATAGAGACTTAGTTTTAGTACACTGAATAATTGATCAATATTGCATTCAGGTTGGATAATGATACCAGAAGCATACCTCATAAGTCTTATAAAATTTACATAATAGCTACTAATGTATTTATTATCCTTCTACTTTATCTCTATGGAATTAATTTCAATTTTTATATGGAGAATGTGTGTAATTTACTTGTTGGAAAAACCCATCTAAACTCATCCCACTCCATGGAGTCAGCTACTTCCCCTTTCCTCTTCTTCTTGATAAGAGTCCATCATTGATTTTCTTCAGCTTATAATCGATAAACTCCCATTATAAATTTTTCATTCTATGAGAATTGTAGAATAGAAAATATCTTTCCAATGGTAATAATACAAATCTTAATAATTATTTAGTCAATGGTCCCATTAAAATAATGTGTATGTTTCCTCATGAAGGACTCAAAAAAATTTTGTTCTCTCTTTTTCTCATTTAGAAGTTCAATACGATTCATGTCTTATAATTGTTGATTAAGAATAAAAATGAATTTTTTTATTCAATATCACATAAAATTTATTTTCTCAGGGGGGAAATCTTTTCATTTTACATCACATTCATCATTAAAATGGTTCCTTAGGTTTCCAACCATTGATTAAAACCAAAAATAATAGTGTCAGTAAAAATTATCATACTATGAAATAATATAATTTTGAAAAATCATTCACCAGATGTATAAATAATGACACATTATTTTCCACCTTTTAAACCATAGTTTTAACATAGTTCATCCTTGATTTTAATCTATTTAAATCCTTCATAATGGTTCATAAAGAAAATATGAGTTAACCAAATCATATCTCTTTAAGAGTGTCTATACAAGGGTTTAGTCTTAGTCTCAATCATTATAAACTGGTGATGATTTACTTCATTCCAAATATACCACTTTCAAAGTTGTTACCCATAGGTTATTTTATGTTATAGACACATCCACTTACCAGTATCCTAGAAAGAATGTAATTTATAAGAAAATAAATATCCTTTAATACTATAACTTCATATATTTTCCTATATTTAGCCTTATCCTAAGGGTTCTCCCTAAATTTTCCTCATCCTAGTTTCCAGAAATAAGTAAACTTTAATATGAAACTAATTTAGGTGACCAAACCAATATATACAAAATTATTACATATTATCAAGTTATTATTCATTACATATCATTAAGATAAATTTTGGAACCATAAAGGCTTATTTTCTCTAGAAACATGGATACATGGACACTTAGTTCATAAAATAACTACATTATTTTGCAATATGTTATTCATAACTATCACCCTTCTTAGACATATGATATTTATAACCTCTATTTTATATCCTAGATAAAAGGAAACATAATAAAGGGTGTTCTAAGATTCTTAGTAAGGGTAAACAATGGAGATACCAATGATCATTTAAGAATAACATGAGGGTAAGGGTATTAGAAAATGAGCTTGACATTTTAAACCCAAACCCATCAATTCCTAGATCATAATCATGAATCATGGCATAAATCATGAAAAGTGATCCATACTTTTAATATATAAATATTACATCTTATTATATTAATATTCAACATATAACATTATGATCCACAATAGAATTATATAGGTCCAGTGTCTTTGGAAAATTGTGTACATAAAAAAGTTTTTCACAATACATCAACATATTCTACCACTTGGTTCTTCATATCTCAAACCCTTCATAGACATATCAGACATAAAAAATTTCTTCATGTCTTAGGGATGGAAAATATAAAAAATTGTTTTCTCTTTTTCATAGTAAGGGGTAAATAAGAGAGATATCAATGATTACTTAATAATAATATGAGTATAATGGTATAAAAACAAGATATTGACATTTGAACACCATACCCAGCATATCATAGATCATAAACATGATTCATGGAATAAATATTAGTGGTTCATAAGACATGAATCTTAAAATAATCTACGAATATGATCTATGAGATCATAACATTATCATAAGACATAATTTTGTGGCATACACATAACCATAGAAAATAATTTCCTTACTAGTCAAGGCTCTCTAATAAGACTATAAGAGTGGATTGGTTTCACTATATAAACCAAAATATCCTTATTTAAGGATCACAATCGGGACTATCATAGTGGATACAAACCCTTAATTATTTCCTTTCACTCCTTATTCTAGTCCTTATTATCTCAGGAAATAGAAATCTTCACCCAATGCATTAGGAGGATATATAATTTTCAGTCTCACCCATTAAATAATTGAAATCATATATATGAGTTCCACAATATCAGAAAACATTAATTATATCATAACTCATGTAAGTAAAATGATTTTTATAAAAAGTTTATCATTTTATCATAAAATAAACTGTGGAAAAGAAACATGTTTCATAAACATTTTTATCATTTCATCATCATAACTAAAAACCTTATTGATAAAGAATAATTATTGTATCATTGGATAATATTCCTAATAGAAAATAAGTAACATCAAAGGATGTAATAATATATGAAAAATTCCTATTGAATATCACTGTAAAACATCATAAGAAAAATACACTTTTTAGTATGAAATCACTTATTTAAAATATAATTTTTTTCCAAAAATAAATTGGAAAACATTCTTTCAATTCGGAATGTTTTTAATGAAGTTTTAAAAACATTGATTTTCCATGATTATGGAAAATTATATTCTTGTTGTGTACGTTAAAAGAAATATTCCATTGATATTTTTAGTAGAAAGAATTACCTCATTCAAGAAATGAAAATAATATTTTTTTGAAACTTTTTTATAATAAATAAAAACATGGGAAAAAATGAATTTAAATTTTTTTATGATAATAGTAAAATATTATTGAAATTATTTGAAATAAAACATGGACATGGAAGATAAAAATCCTAACCAACCACTAAAATATAGGCAGTATTGCTTAAAAATATTCTTTTAGTCTCTTGAGTACTTATTGAGAAGAAAATGAATGTAAAAAAATTTAATCTCTAGAAAAAATAGAGTATAAGAAAATTCATGATATTATTGAGAGTTATATCCTAAAGTTTCATCATCAGAAACATAATTATAACCAATCTCATAAAATAATGTGATTGTAACATAAAATCCATACTTTGTTTTCAAATTTCTTAGAAAATGATTTAATATAATGTATAATAAATTTAAATTTATTATAATTGAATAAAAAAGACATATTAATACTTATCATATCATATATAATCCACTTATAACATTTTAACACTCATTTATTAATAATTTCTTATTAAAACCATCATTTTCAGGTGTTGACTGTTATATTTTTCATGAGAATTTCGGTTCATCAGTTTGGTTCTTATACTTTGATCAGAGTTACACCATCTCTAGAATATTAATAATGACATAAATATCATATATATTCATTATGTATATTTTTATAGTCCTTTATTAAGTATAGAGATGTAAAAATGAATATCTGCATTCATGGAGACTTTAAATTGTACGTACGCATGAATATTGTTTTCACTTTTCAAATAATGGAATTAAAGAAATATAAATAATCATTCACATTTCAATAATAATTACTATT
Organism: Viscum album; assembly: GCA_963277665.1. Classification (NCBI taxonomy): domain Eukaryota; kingdom Viridiplantae; phylum Streptophyta; class Magnoliopsida; order Santalales; family Viscaceae; genus Viscum; species Viscum album. Next base: position 2,068,502,385 of record OY728141.1, read on the forward strand.
TCATATATATCATATATATTCAATAAATATATCCTTATTTCCATCCAAGTAAAGAAGAATCGAGAAGGGCATCACATCGCTTCATGGAGGTGGTGGTCCAAACATATGAATGAGTGAAATTATCATTTTCCAATGGATTGGAAGGTAATAAGGTAGATATTATATTATAATTATTGAATCATTATTATGTTATAAATAGAATTTATAAAAATTAAACCCATCAAAATAACCATCCCTGAAGGATAGTGATGTAAAATGAATTGTATCTCTATGTGGAGACAGTAGTCCACGCATACGCACATGCGATACATTCTCTTCAAATTTGATTTAATATAGGGTGTATATTGGTGGTTCCAAAATAATAATAGAATTATAGTATATTTAGTATATAGATGTTTTTATTTTATGAATAAATTTCATATTTATAGGATGTAGAAGAAGAATTAAATTGAAATCGATAGGGTAATATTAATACCTCACCTTCTGTAGGCCTCCTTTAGATCCTTTCTTAAGGACTATTGGAATGTTATCTTAAGAATAAAATCACATGTAATTCATGTTTATGGAATTTTAAAATATAATTAAGTAGTGGTTGGCTGTGATAGAATTCTCAAAGTTGTGTAAAGAAGAGGAGAGGTTTCCTTTTATAAATGGGGGAGAAGTCACACTTGTAGTCCCAAAAAAGATTAAAATATAATAAAGTAATTATCAAGAAAAATGATTCCATGTAATGACTTGAGCCATTTAGACCCACCTTTCCAGTAGTAAGCTGAGTGAAACACCCTAAACACACCTTTAATAGTCCACAGGATGGTGACCAGCGTTGAGTAGACATATCACACACATAGGAGACCTTTGACTAAGGTAACTTTAGACACATACATCTCCAAATACCCATATAATGTTGGAAGGTAAAATAAAAGTTATACCATAATACATGCATACATTTATATCACATATTAGAGTATAACATAACTACAAAGCATAAGCACCAAATATAAGCCCACCAAAACTTTAAACAGATCCAACTATCTAGGAAGGAGGGGACTATTGTCAAATGAAACCACTAGTATAAACTATAATATTTCTAGAACAACTATGCTCCACCAACTCCTGGTTCACCTAGGACTCTGTCAAAGGCATTTTATCTATATAATAAATGAATTTTATGGACATATCCCATGTAGGGGTGACTTTAAAAATTCTTAGTATTACATCCTAAAATCATCAAAAATAAGGCATCAATAGAGTAGTCAACTCACAATCATAAAGGCATGTCAATCGGAATATGAGAAATAATAATAATAACCCATATATACTCAATATATACACTAAGTCCCATGGTAGACCCAAAACCATACTTATAGCCTAGGTTTCCACCTCAAGGATTCAGAGTAATGTTTGTCCAGCAGAACTCGCTCCATATGTCTGATAATACTAATGGTTCTCCTCCAAGATGTTATTATCATTATGCCTCTCCATTAATAAGTGAAATATAGAACACTATGTATCTTTATCCATAGATAAGGTTTCTCACCCTGGTCTTTGGGGGATATCTTGAAGCCCTAGCTAGATTAACTCGCTAAGTAGTGGATCATATTTCTATATAATGTTGGTCAAGATGATTCTTAAAACCATCCCTAAGGAATAAAAGATATTTTGATAGAGGATCACACCATAAGAAACACTAAGGGGTTCCATAACTCTATTTATGACTTATCCCATATAGGGGATCATATCCTACACTCAGGAAATAATGCCTCACTAAACCATTAAGGGATGGAACAAGGGGACAAACCCAACCGATACTTCTAAGTATATGGATTGTACTGTGTGTACATGGAATATCATAGCTACCCTAGTTCTACATGTGTAGTCTAGCAAATTCCCATTTACTTTGGCACATGGCCATCTACATTGGTTGGTCCCGTGTACATAGTTGTGTCTAAATACTCTGTCCATGTCTTTCTTCAAGGTTGTTCCCATGTACTATGACTTGGTTGTTCCTCTGTAACCCAAGGTTACATGTTGAGTCTCTAGGCATGGGTCACACGGTGTGTGGTAGGTCCCACAGATTTTGTGATATTTTATTACTATGAAACCCAAGCCACAACATCTGGGGGACTACACAACATCTATTCATTTGACTATATTAGTATATTTTAGGATTTTCTTTAAAAATGATAAAATTCCATGCGTCTTCACCCCATACCTCTATTTCCTTCACTACAACAGTGACTATATCCATAGAACCTAGATAATTCATTTCCCAAACCTTGTTTCTGTTAGTGGGTGGGTTTCTGTCATTTAGTGCACTCTAGAATAGATCCATATAACACCCCATTACTGAAATTCCAAACTAAAAATAATGAACAACCAATCAATCCTTTGTTTTAATCACATGCCTTGATTGAACTATCGATCCTGATCCCAAACTTGGGATGATGATCTATTTCAATAAATATTGACTTCACAATGATAGTTTAACATGTATTTGTTGAATCATATACCAAAGGGAATACCAATGACGAATTCACAAAAAATGGGGGAGAAGCTCACGAACCAAAAATATGGGGACAGAACCTAGTAAATTGTTAGTTTTGCGATCAATCCATTTCTATTATAATTTCAAATAAATAAATAAAAAAGAAAATAACATCATTTCCTATTTCTATGGAGATAAACCTATAAAAACAAAAAATGATTGACCTGTAAATCAATCTGTTAGTGGAGTTAATAAATTTTCATCATGTGATTAACAAATGGGGAATTAAATAAACATAAAAAATTTCCTACCACTAGTTTGGATAAATCCTTGATGAAGAACCATCACATGTCATTGTTGCTAGAGAGATCTATGTACTTCCTTAGAGTATATGGTCCTTGGGAAAATTTATCACTAATCCTAGATCCCATTTTCATTTTATAACACTCTTCCATGACCCTCTCAATAATTATAGGGTTGGGCTTCTAACCATAGTTTTTAGCAAAAATTGGGATTTTATAGAGGATGGATTAGGTTGAAACTAATAAATGGTGAATGAGATAATTTAATTTATTTATTTCATTATTTTCACCCATGAATGCACTTCAAAAAAACACCTAATACTGATATGGTTAAGTTTCACCTAGGTTAAAACCCACATTCTATATTTAATGGTGGCCTCAAATTTTCCATCTAGTATTCTATTTTATATTTATTCTATTATTTCAAAAAAAACTTCATGCATGTGATATAATATATTTTATATTTTTATTATATCAATATTTGGTCTCCTCAGGCCCTAGAATCCTATGCTGACCCATCACCTAGCCACAAAAATATTATATTAACTATTATAAAGTTTTACAAGGAAAAAATGGTGTAACTACACTCTCCCCGCCTCATGGATTTTTCATCTTAAAAAATAAAATGCCTACTCAATAATATGAGGTTATTGAGCTCGCACCAGGTTATCCAACTCCAAGATACTCTCTTGAAGATTATCATGCTACCACCAAACAATCCCTAGGATAATCGATCAAACATGGAGGATCTTATATAGTTGATCCTCAATATCTCTTGAGTACTTAGTGAAGGTATATCCATCCTTGATGTCAACCTCACCCCACTCATTAACATGTTATGGGTCATCCACATATATCCTCAATAGTGACATGTGGAAGACATTGTGTTCCTAGTCTAACTGTGAAGGTATGGCTAAGTGGTATGCCACATTGTCTCCGCTAAGTGGTATCTAGAAAGGTCTAATGGACCTCAGAGATAGCTTAATACCCCATGAAAATTTCTTCAATACTCACTAAGGTGAGAAGTATATGAACACAGTGTATCTCTCATTGAACTCCAAATTCCTCCATCATAGATCCTTATAAGACATATAATGGCTCTAGGAAATCCACATAAGCTTTTGGATGATCTTCACCTTCTCTATTTTATCCCATTCCAACTCAGGGCCTATGTTTTTTTAATATTCTAGATCAGTCCATCATTTAGTCATCATACATGTTCTCTTTTAATAAACCTTCAATTGAATCATAATAATGGTGGAGTGATAACTGTTGTTTTACACAAACTTCTATAAGGGTATGTGACCCTCCAAACTATTAAAAAAGTGAATCATGAATGATTGAAGCATGTCCCCTAGAACTTAAATATACTTCCCTATCTTTCCATATTTCTAGAGGTGTATTGTAGTGATAAAATACAATTATATCGCAAATGCGTCTAGTAATCCTCTCTATAATCATGAAATGAGGAGATAATCAGGTTCTGAAATGATTAGCGATGAAACTTTATGGAGATGGATTATTCACTACATGTAAAGGCATCCCAATTTCTCTGCTGAGCTCATCTCTCAAATAGAAAGGATGTAGGATGACTAGTTGAGTTAGCCTTTGATCTCCCAGCCAGTATCATGTCCTAAAGTTTATCCTGGAATCCCCGACCTGATGTCTAAATAGATACAATCTCACTAATACTACATAAACTCAAGGGGTTGATCCAAACCTATGGAAACCTAGTGTTTATCCTTCACCTGCTAACTAGTGAAGCATCAAGAGACAAACTCTACTACACACATATTCATCCTTGACCACAAAAAAATATTTTTAAGGTTATAGTACATATTTTACACTCTTGTATGTACTTCTAAAGGCGTAATATGAATCTACCTCAAAACCTCCTCCAAAAAAATCATTGGTTCCATATTTCATCCTCGAAAAAGGATGATGTTTCCCCACCTTCATAAAATCCATTAATAACATGTTCGGGGAAAATTTGAACTTGTATTGTCTCAAAGTTAGTATCTCCATGTTGATCCACCATAAAAATTATCTAAGTGTAGGGGTAACAACCATTTACTATAGGTAAGTTTCCCCATCATCATCTGTTATGGACAACAGTAATGAGGTTAACTTCTTTCACACCTCGATCAACAATTGTGAACATGAGATCTTACTGAGGGAATATGCTTCCATGTTCCCCTTCTTGGGTGTAATGACTATCTTATAGTCATAATACTGGAGGAAATTTATCCATCTCCTATATATCAAGTTAATATCCTTTTATAAAAAATACACACTTCATACTCTTTTGGTTTTAATAGATAATAAAACACTCACCCATAAGATAGTGTTGGTGAATATTTGAGGTGAAGACCCCCACTGCCAACCCAAGACCATGGGTTTCATAGTTCAGATCATTTGGTATCAAAAATTGGCACCCATAAGAAATCACTACCAACCTCTACATCAAAACACATCTAAGACTAGTTTCATGGGCATTATAGAACACTACATACTCAACACCCTTCTCTGGAAGTCTCAAGATGGGGGGGCACATCTACCTCTTCCAAAATTCCAGAAAAGCCTATAGAAACCTCTCCATTTGCTAAAAAGAATACCCCTTTCAGTTCAAATAATTGATGAGTGATAAAATCCTAGAGAAATCAGGTAGGAATCTCTAATAATACCCAATCCACCCAAGGATTCTCTGTAACATAGTCACACTCTTGGGTGGACCCCAATATATAATTATCTCAACCTTCACCACACCCACTACTACTCCATATTCTTTATAAAATTTACCATTAAGTTCACCTTTAAAATCCAAAACTGATACTTTGAGAGATTCCAATATAACTGGTACTCTTAAATTATATCTAGGATCATCCACAAGGGCCTTGTGTGCTCTTACTCTGACACCAAGTACATCAGGTGGTCACTGATGAAGGCTACAAATAACTGATATAATAAGGGATAAGATATCTAGTTTATGAGTCCCATGAACACTTATATAGTGTTCTTTATTCATAAGGGAATAACCAAGTACTCATAGTGACCATAGTGACACCATAATGTCATATTTGGAATATCATCATCCCGTACATGGAGCTGGTGATAGCCTGATCTGAGTTCAACCTTTGAGAACCATCTCACACATTTCAATTTGTTAAAGAGGTCATTAATTATCAATATTGGGTACTTATTCTTACCATTTAACTAGTTCAAGTGAAAGTTATCCACAAACAACCTCAAAATCACATCTACCTTCTTAGTGAACAAAATTGGGGCTACCTAGGGTGACACACTATGTTTGAAAAAACTATTCATCTCCAACTCCTCTAACTATACCTTATGATCACAAAGCTCCATGGGAGACAACTGATATGTTGGTGAAGATATTTGGGTATTATTTGGGTGCAGTTATACAAATAATTATCTTTCCCATGGGGATTTATGCTCAACACATCCTCAGGGAATATATCCCCATACTACTCCACCACCTATATAGGTTGAAATATCATAACATCCACTTCTCCAAGGGTTATACTTTTCAACTAATGAATAATTAGATTTATCATACTTTATATAAGACTATCCTTTTATGATTGGGTTTCCTTCTCACCAATTATGTAAAACCTCATCCCATCTACATGAATGCACCCCATCCTCGACAAGAAATAGTCAATCAATGTACTAATTATTGAGAGTCATTCCATACCTATAATGATATCATAGTGTCTTATCGCTTTTATAAAGATCTGTAATAAGAATCTATCTCCTCTAAGGTTAATGTCACATTGTTGGAATAAGTGTGTGATTTTTCAATCCCCTCTTGTAAAATTCTCCAAGTGAAAAGTTTTATCAAAGGCATCAACAAGAATCTATAAATCTATAACAAGAGTAGTGTAATGAAAGGAATGGTTTACACATATGTTTATAAAAAGTTCATATAAGGTGGAAAATACACAAATCATACCTCTAATAATCCCTGGATCCACTGTTTAATTGGACTCCATTGCCTATAACTATCCTCACCCATAACCACCATCCCCCAAAGCCTGGCATAGACCACGTGGGGATAGTGGTGGAAATAGATAAAATCTACTTCCACCTCCTAATTCTCTCCATGATCTTGTTCCATATTTGAATTCTTATAGACCTACCTAATATAGATTCTATATATTCCTAGGTTTTATGTCTACTATCTCCCTATCAGCTACCCAACAGGTCAGAAAATACTATGAGATATTTCCACACCCATCACAAGAGTAGAAGCACCTCTCTCTAAACTAAATGGAGCCAACATGTGAGCCCTAATCTATATACCCATGATCCTTTTACTGCCTCTAGAAATGAATATCTCTCTTGGATCCCTAATTTTGATGTTAGATAAAAATTATTTATCTCACAGTTCCAGGGTTCCCACTAACTACACAAACTACCAATGATTACTCCACCAAGAATCTCTCCACCACTAAAGGTCACTCGACCACTCTAGAATAACTATGGATGAAAAGAGATATCACACAACCCCTGGATATCCCTATGGAGTCAATTAACAAAGATTATATATAAAATAATGCATCTCAAACCATATCTATGGAGTATCATGAGAGGTTAGTGAACCTCAATTAATAATATTCCACAATCACAATTCCATGGTGAAGATGAAGAAGCTCTTATATATTAACTAATCTAAAATTAAATGGATGTTACTACTCTAAAGATAAATTATAAAAATCTATCTATAAAAGAGCCATATCATTGTTTTTATGAGTCTCCAAACACCACCATATCCTTGTGGGCCTATGAAGAAGGTTCGTAGCTATGACCACTATATAATATAGGTGTTTCATAATAAGTTGAAAAAAACTCACATAACTACCTCAATCCAGTCCTCAGCTGCATGATGGTCTGGATTTCCCTGAAACCTGAGGGTTCTCTATCTCTAGAACATATAAAGTGCACTAATCCTTGAACATACTCTTATATTATTGATGATAGAACCTGATGTTCAGTGGGTGGTGGTAAGATAGGAAAAAAACCCAGAGGTACCCCCTCCTAAACAAGTCCCTATACTGAATCCTCTTCAATAGTTCAATCATTCTCATGATCCTACTATATAATACTAGTTGGAAATAATAATACAGACACCTTAAAATTGACAAGATAAACTTGGATAGGAGTATATCTGTGGAGATGGATCAATAAGGGTATGAAAACTATAACCCTTTCCTATATGATTCTTGAACTAATTTTTTCTATGTAATCAGTTTATATATGTATGAATTCAATAAATAGATTATCAAAGTCTAGATGAATGGATACATTAGCCTCTGCACCAACACTATATTCCTTGGGTTAAGATCCGAATTCGAAACATTTTAACATTACATCCATAGTTTATAAACCAAACCTCATAGCTAGAAAATATCTAATATCCATTCCTAAGATAACCAATCTAATACCACTCCTTCAACACCTAACCAATAGGGGCATATCTATCTGATAGTAAGCTTAATGAGACACCCCAAACCCACCTCCAATAGGCTAAGGGTTTTAGACTAGTTCTATGTATGCATATAACACACATGGGAGGCCTTAACCTGGGGTACCTATATACACACACAACTCAAAATACACATACAATGATAAAAGGTAAAATACAATGCATTCATATATCTATATCCCACATCAGATTATGAAACAAGTAATAGCAAGAATAAGGGACAAATAAAATCCCACCAAAACTATAAAATGTGTCCAACCTACTAGGAAGGAGTGGAATAGTGTAAAATAAAACCCATGGTATGAACCACAGTCTGTCTATCTTGACTATAGTTTGTTTTCCCCCAGTTTTTTAGCTAGGACTCTGTCAAAAGGCTTATTGTCTTAGTAAGACAATACATGTGTGTTAAAAGACCATGTAGGGGTGATTATAACAATACCTAGTAGGATACATTGGAATCATCTTACATTAAGAATCAATAGAGTTGTAAACTCATTTTTATAAAGGCATGTCAATCAGAATATGAAACAAGATAATAATAAAACTAATATATCAACACAAAAAATAAGACCCAAGGTAGAACCAAAACTAAACTATCGTCTTAGGTTTCCTACTCAATGATTCAATGTAACTTTCATTCATGAAAAATCACTCCACAAGTCTGATAATACCTATAGTTATCCTCCAAGATGTATTGATTATTAGGCCTCACCATAAAGAAGCACACACTAGAAAATTCTAGATCTAGATACATAGATATGGGATCTTACCTGAGGCCTCTGGGGATTATCAAAACCTTAACTAGAATAGCCTTATAATTAGGGGATCATACTCCCATGTAATTTTAGTCATGAATATTCTTAAAACCCTACCAAGGGAAAATGAGAGTGGTTGATAAAGGATCAAACCTTGGGCCCCATAGAGGGATTCTATTAATCTATATGCAACTAATCCCATAGAGAGGATTACATCATATGCTCTAGACAGAATTCAATACTAATCGCTCATAGGAATCAAACAAGGGGACACACCCTACTAATACTTCTCTATACTAAAGATAAAAAGGGACTCAAACATCCTTAGTAAAATTACATAGTGTATACTGTGTGTACATGTTGTTTCTTGATTACGCCAACTCTTCCTACATAATATTCTATGTTCCTATATACTTTGGATCATGCCAATGTACTTTGGTCATGCCTATATAATTTTCCATGTCTGAGTATTGGGTTGTGCTCATGTACTTTGGTCATGCATGTGTGCCTAGATGTGTCCTTGACCGTGTACCCCAAGGGTACATGTTGAGTCACCATGAACAGGTCACACATCTTGTGGTAGGTGAGACAGAGAATGTGATATTATATTTATCTAAAACCCTATTCATTATAGACATGGTAATACATGATGTGTGTTCTTAAGAATACATTATGTGTATGTCATAATGTTTCTCAAAAATATAGAAAATTCTTGCATATTCTCCCTATGGATCCATTTACTCCATTATAGCCTTGATTATCACTATAGAACCCAAATATAGAATTCATTGATCCTTTCTACCACTAGTGGAAATTTTAAATTCATACAATCTTCTCTAGAATCCATCCCAATATCACCCCAATGTAGTAACACCAAATATCAGGTGATGAACACACGATCAATCATCCATCATCATCAGGCACCTCAATTATGTCGGTGATCCCGAACATGAACCTATAGTGATAATACATTTCTCCAAAGAATTATTATACAATGATCCCTCACCATGTATTTGTTAAACCACTAGCCAAATGGAATACTGATGATGAACACTTGAGGAGTGGAGGAGAATTTCACAAACCTCAAATGCGATGAATGAACTTTGACCATTATTCAGGTTGGTCTCAATAATTTTCCATTAGAAATGATAATGAGGAAAAATAATCAAATAACATGAAATCATATTTATATAGAAATAAACTCATGCCCACAAACCATGATTGACCTATGAATCAATCTGTTGGTTAAATTGATTCATTTTCATCATGGGATAAACATGTAAATAAACCAACCTAAAAAATTCCCTACCTCGATTGTGTATCAATCATTAATGAAAAATTGTCACACATAATTTTCATTTGAAAGATTCATGGCCACTATTAGTATAGATAGTCCCTGATAAAATCAATTTTTGATCCTCAATCTCATTTTCATATGTCAACTCACCTCTGTGACCCTCTTAATAACGCTTGGGTTATGAGGCTAAAACTAGGGTTTTTTAATAATTGGGATTTTATAGAGGGGATATTAGGTATCAAAAAATAAATTAAATGAAATGAAATTTATTTATTTATTTCATTATTTTTGATCGCCACTATATTTTTACAAAACAAACTATGCCAATAATCTTATGTCACATCTAGGGTAAAACCCACATTCTGGATTTAATGGTAGCCTTAGATTTCCCATTAGAGATAATTTTTGGGATTTATTCCATTACATCAAGAAAACCATGTTTTCATGATATAATAAATTTAATATTTTTATTTTATAAATTTCAGGTCTCCCCCAGGCCCCAGAATCCCATACTGACTCAGTCCCTAACAACAACAACAAAATTTAATTATTATAAATTTTTTCTTGGAAAAACAATCTATACATATAAAATGGCCATAGATTCATAAAAATTTTATAAGGTGAAAATATCATCATACAATGAAATTTAAATAGGTTTTGGTGTAATTTTATACTTAATCTTTTGGTTTAGCCCCTTCGTTAACCAATTTTATTTTTTACCATGGTAATGAAATTTTTTAATATTAAAGGGGAAAAATGTTACTTGTAAGGTAAAAAATAGCTCATAAATGTCCAAGGGATGAAATTTTTTACCATTTATCATCTTACTTTTCCTATTATAAAAAATTTATTATTTTAAAATAATTTAATAGAAATTTATTTAATATAAAATCTTATTAACTCCATTTTTTGAAATATTCATTTAATTTTACTTTAAAGAAGACATGATTGTAATGTAATTAAAATATAAGACATACATACATTCCAAATATATTAAATTTTTATATAAAAGTTTTTTAAAACAATAATTCACCCCAATTATAATTCTTTTAATATTTGTAAAATCATTTATTCTATTTTTCTATTAATTGAATAAATATTATGTTTATTTTGCATAAGAATTTAACGTAATTATTTGATCACTAAAAATTAAAAATAAATTAATATGATAAAAACATTAATTTATATTTAATATAAAAAATTAAAACTAAACATATACTCTTTTACCATTATGTATAAAATTTATAGTTATTAAATTATAGAGAGTAACCTTTTGTATTTATTATTTTATTAAATTGAGATAAAGGTTAGAATTAAAGAAAAATTGAACCAAGTGGACATATATTTGATAAATGGTTATAACTATCCTAAATACACTCATATAATAGTATAACAATTTTAAGATAAATTTTGAAGGCTTATCCCACAGTTTTAATCAAATTTTACTTGTTTTACCCTTACCGAGATGCCAAAAATTACCAAGGTTACTATTCATAATGATAGAAAATAAAATGAACCTATTCAAAAAATTAAAATATCTGGATTCCAAATTTGGTATCCATTTTTCATGATTTAATTTCTATATGTATTATAAATTTATTTTAAAATAAGTGCACAAAATGTGAAGAAACCTATTTTTTATAAAAGTACATTTTTAAGCATAAAAATGGATTTATTCTTATCTAATTACAAGAAAATAAATTAAAATAATTTAATAAAATTATATTGAATATATAATATATACATTTCATTAAAATCATTCATAAATAGTTATTAGTTTAATTTATTATGTTAAAAAACACATTGCACACATAAAAATATCTTTCCAGAATAACATCTCTTTTACATTCATAAAAATTATTTTTATTTCTAATCGTTATATAACGAATAAATTCATTTTATACATGTGTAAACCATACTTTTTTTTATAATTTAGTTATTTTAATTCATACCCACCCATCCAATGGATATGAAATAACTGTCACATTAAATAATAATATTTCAATTGTATATCATGATCCATTTATATTTGGGGTTGTGTATAAAGAAAGATATCAAATAAATAAAATTTATTTATAGAAAAATATTTCATAAAATATTATTGTGTCACATTTTAGTCCCCTTAAAATGAATCTTTCACTAAAAATTCAATCACTATGATAAAAAAATGAGGATACCTCCATTTCATCGCATCCTTGGGTTCCAAAGTAGCTTCTCAGGATTTTTAATTCATATAGAGAACTTTAACCGAGTGAGTAGTCTTATTCCATAGAAAATTATATCTATGATTCATGATTTTTATCAGTTTCCCTTCATAGGAATAGTCTTTCTCTAGTGGTACAACCTTCGAGTTTAATACATGTGATGGATTAGTTATATACTTCCCTAGGATAGATACATGTAACACATCATGAACATGAGAGAGGATTAGTGTAAGCATGAAGTGATAACATACCATACCTACTCAATTAAGAATCTAAAAGTTGTAAATATAACTAGGGATCACCATTCTATTATTTATGAATCTCACAACCCTCTTCTATTGATAATTTAAAAGGAATACCTACTCACTAACTTCAAATTCTATATTTCACCAATGATTGTAGTATCACTTTTCTATCGATTATGAAGTTTCCTTTCTATGTTTCTAAAAGAATGTAACTTTCTCCATCTTATCATAAACTAGATCAAGTCCCAATAGATTTATTTCTCTAACATCATCCTAACATGTTAGATTCTTATATTTCTTTTGATGATGGCTTCTTAAGGATCTATCTAAATGCTCAAGTGAATGTTATTGTTTTAATAAAATTATATTATAGGAAGGTATTGATCCCAGTAACATTTTAAATCCATAGAAAAAACCTCATAAATCCTCTAGGGTTGTAATTTTTCTCTCAAACTGATCATCTACTTGAAGATGATAATCGGTACTAAAACACAACTCTAAATCAAGAACATACTGAAGACTTATCTAGAAATTTTAGGTAATACTTATATACAAATCAAATACAATAGAATGTGGTACTCTATGAAACCTCACCACTTCCTTGGTGTATATTCTAGAAAGATGGTCAAGATATAAATATTATCTAATATAAATTAATGGTGATGACTTCATAAGAAGATTGACTATAACCCAAATATCATTATGTCCTTTAGATGTTTTGGGGAGGCCAAAGAAAAAAATCCATGGTGATCTTTTCCCATTTCCATTTTGGTATTAGTAATGGATTTTACACCCCTTTATAATTATATCTCTCAACCATAAATTGATCACAAACTAAGAACCAAAAAACATATTTGTAATATCTCTCTTCATGTTGTCCCACCAAAAATACTCTTTTAGATATCTATACATCATTATACTTCAAAGATAAATAGAGAATGATAAACTTTGAGCTTTATCCAATAGATCCATATTCAATATTTGTATGGAATAGACACAATCATAGTTCTTGAACCTTATCATTCCACCATTAACATGTTTGAAATCAAGAACATTTATCATCGTATTTTTCAGTTTATGTCTTCCTTTTGTTCCTATTTAAAATTTATCTAGATAGATGGTCAAACACTAATTTGAGAAAGATAATATTTTCAAACCTCATTTAAGATTTCCAAATCCATACTTTGTTTATCCTGAAATATTTTATCTTTTTTTATCCTCATCACAGATAATGTACTATGATCCTTTAATCTCAAAGCATTCTCCACATTTCTTTCTTTCCTGGGGTGGTAATGTATTGAGCATTCATAATCATTAATCAACTCCAACCATATTATCTAGTGCATATTCATGTCCTTTTGAGTGAATATATACATTAAAATTTTATGATTACTATATATATATATATATCACACCTTTCCCTATAACTATAATTCCTCTATATCATTAAGTCAAAAATTGCCTCTTCTAACTCAAAATAATGAGTTGGGTAATTTTTTTCATGAACCTTCAATTTTCATGACGTATAATATATAACCATATCATTTAGTATGCGGATATATCCCAATACCTTTTTATTCATAATTATTGATCATAAACCCTTCTCCATTATATGGAAATGTAATCATAGGTGCGCTAACCATCCTTATCGTTAATTCTATCAAATTTTCTTTACATTCGTATTTACAAAGGAGATTTGTTACCTTCCAAGTTAACTTGGTTAGTGTATTGGATATAACTGATAAAATCTAAAAAAATCATTGATAATATCTATACAAACCATGAAAACTATGGATATTAGTCACAATAGTAGTTCTAGGAAAACATTTAATAACTTCTGTCTTTAATAAAACCATATATACACCCTATCTTGATATTTTATGGCCTAGAAATAAAACTTTATATATCCAATATTCACACCTGATAAAAAATTCATATATATTATCATTCCTTAAGGTATTTAGTACAATACTCATGGTATATTCATGATCTTACCTATTCTTTAAATTTATAAGAATATCATATATAATTAATACTATATATTGATCAAGGTAATCTATGAAGACTACACTCATTAAAGACATGAAGATAGTGGGAGGATTAATAAGACCAAAAGGAAACACTATAAATTCATAGTGTTTTAGCTCGTATAGAAGTCTTTAATCTGTATATCATCATTTTTAAACCTCAATTGATGATATACATAAGGAAAATCAATCTTGAAAAGGTATTGATCTTTCCACATAAGATTAAACAAGTCATCAATACAAGGTCAAGGATACTTTTTCTTAATAGTGATCTTGTTCAGTTTCCAATAACCAATACAGAGTCACGTCGACCCATATTTCTTATTAAAAAATAATAGGTTCATTCCAAGGTTATGAATTTGGATGAATGAATCCCATATAAATATTATCTTTGATTTGATTCATCAATTCGTGTAACTCCATTAGGGTTATTCTATATTGGTCTTTAGAAATTGGTATAACCCATGTATGAGTTCTAAATAAATATCAACATTATTATTCAAAAAATACTGGGAAACTCTTCAATAAAAACATAAATAAACACTCATAAAATAGGAATATTTTAAATGTAGAGTTTCTCCCTAACAATCTGAGATAAACACTCCTTTTGAAATGGAATCAAGAACCATATAATGGGTTTAATTTCTATAAGAAGTTAATATTTATCATAACACTAATATATGATCATAAGTTGGTTCAGAATATCATACATGAATTCCATTCCATGAATATTTATAAGGGATTTATTTAAAAAATCCAATCCATGCTTCAGATAACATCAAGTTAAACTAAAGGTAGAATAATTACATCTATAGAAAACACATTCCCACAAACATCAATCGTAGAAAAATCATATAATTATGATACAATAATCATACCATTAAGATTATTTATAGATAATTAAATATCTAATAAATGGTGTGGGATTTTGATACTTTTAGAAAATTATTCAGATATAAAAGATTAGGTAGATCCAGAATCAAATTATATATTATTAGTTATAATTGAATGGTAAGTATACCGTTCAATAATTCATTATCATACCCCACAACAAAAATAGTTATTTAATGGTATTTCCCTTTATTTACAACTTTAAGAGGTTGCTAACATCGATCATCATAATTAATTGTTAGATTTGATGTATTCTTATCATAATATCTAGACTCCTTGAATTTGAAACACTAGAGTGTGGGTTGTGTATTCTGTGGATCATTATCTCTATTCAAATCATTAGATAAACTTTTCATATCACATCAACATTCTATTTCCCAATTAACTTCATATCCACACTTACAATATTCACTACATCCCTTAAAAAAATTCCTCAATATTCCCTTACACACTCATAGCATCAAGGAAATAACAATCTCTTCTCTCCATGGTGTTTAGAATTTCCCTTGAATTCCATATTTCAATTCTTATCATAACCATGTGATTTATTAGTAACTCAAATATCAATTTCCACCTTGGTATCACATTGAACAAATTCATCATATCTATTGAGGACACTTATTGTTAATTACCTTACAATAATTGGGTTTATTCCTTTTTAATAATTCATCAAATTTAATTTTTGGTGGATGATATTATAAGAAGTCTACCTCGAAAGTCTTGTGAAGTTTTTATCATAGGTACCAATATATTCACCATCCTTCTTCTTTAGATCGAGGAATTCCTTCTCCATTTTCATATAAATAATATATGTAAAGTAATTATTGAAAAATAATCTCTTGAAATAATTACATTCTATAGAGTCATTTATTTATGTTTCCTTGTGTTATTGATAAGAGTCCACCATTCATATGATTCACCTTACGGATGATAAATAGACAAAATAACATTTCATGATCTGGAAAATGGGTAATTAAAAATATATTTTCATTGGTACTGGTCCATTACTCAGTAACTAGTGGATTAGTAGACCCACTAAACTAATGTGGATGTTGCCTCATGAAAGACTAAATGGAATGTTGTTCCCTCCTTTTCTCATTTGGAATATCAGCATGATTCATGGTTTTAGAATATTGTGAAATCACAGTGATGATATTTTATATACAAATCCATATTGATCATTATCATGGTTCTTTTAGGTTCCATTAATTTAAATAAAATCAAAATAACATTGTGTGATAAATAATAATAATAATAATTGGAATAAGCATAATCATGAAAATTTATTTATAGGATGTCTAAATCATGATTCCATATTTTCAAACTATGAAACCTTAGTTTTAACCAAGGTTATCCATAATAATTATCTAATAAAATCTTTCATAATGGTTCATAATGAAAATGGGAATTATCCCAAACATATCCCACAGGACTTTAAAACCAGGTGCGGAGTAAGGTAACACTCACCATGCACAATAATGATGGTTGAGATATGATCAACTAATTGTTTTTAGGGTTATTACCCATAGATATATTTTTTCTAAAACCAATACCACATATAGTATCTAGAATGGATGTTTTAATAGGAAAATCATACTCATTTATTTACTGTAACATAGGGAGTTCTCCTATACTTGGGATAACTAAACCTTTATTTGATACCAACAATATAAACCCAAACTTTTCATACATAAATATTACATATTATTATATGAATATTCAATAAATACAGTTACAATCTACACTAGAATAATATAGTTATAGTTTCTTTGGAAACATGGATACATAAAAAACATTTTCATGAGATATCTACATCATATCCCACTTATTTCTTCATAACTATCACCCTTATTAGAAATATCATACTTAAAATATTTCTTCATGTCATGGGGAAATGAAACATAATAAGGGGTGAGCATAGAATCTTAGTAAGGGTAAATAAAGGACATATCAATGATTACAAAAACAAAACATGATAAAATAGTGCATGATAACATGATATAAACAATTTAAAAACCACAACCATCATATCATATATCATAAATGAGAATCATGTTATAAAACATGGCAGTTCATAGGACATGAATCAAAAAATAATCTAAGAACATAATCCATGAGATCATGACATTGGTATATGAAATAATTTTATTTCATTTATATAATAATATATAATAATTTATTTATTAGTCAATTAATATTTCCTAGACTATCATAGTGGTTTGTTTTCACTCCCCAAACCATTGTATCCATATTCAATGTTCTCTCCCGAGACGGTCATAGTGGATATAGTCACTTATAGAACTGGGTTCACTCCTCATTCATGTCCTTATTATCTTATGGTATATCTCTATTTACAGAATTCAATAAAGGGATATATATTTTTTGGTTCACCCATAACATAAATAAAATCATATATGTTTGATCATAAATATCATATAACATTAATCAAAGCATAACTTGTAGAAAGAAAATGGGTTTCATAAACATTTCATCATTTCATCTTGGTATAACATGTGTAAAAGAAATAGTTTTCAAAAGAATTTAATAATTTAATAATTATAACCATAAACCATATAGATAAATTATAATGATGTTATACTTGGACCATTTCCTTGGTAAATCATAATTAACATTAAAGGATGTTATGATAAATGAAAAAAAAATCATTTAAAGATCACCAAAACATTTCTTGAGGAAAATACCCTTTTCACTTTGAAATCACTTATTCAAAATATAAAAAGTTCATAATATTAAGAAACGCATTTTCTTTAAAAATATCCTTCTAAATTATTATAGGAAACTTCAAAACATTGATCACCCATGATGGTGGTAAATTTTATCCATGTCATGTACATTGAAAAAAACATTACTTTCACAATTTCAGTAAAAATCATTAGTGCCTCATTCATAAAATGAAAAGGTGATTCTTTTGAAGCATTTTTATAAAAATTTAAACAAGGTTAAAAATAAAATTAAACATTAATATAATAATAGTAAAATATTATTTAATTTTTTTTAAGGAAAACATGTACATTAAAAAAATCTAAATGAATAATAAAACATTGTTGGTTTTCCTTGAAAGAAAACCTGGACATATTTTTTTAATTAAATAGAGTAATATGATCGGAAAAAATTTAACATATAGAAGTAACTATATAATAAGAAAAAAATTTAAATCTGTGAGAATAATATCATGGATTTTCATCATCAGAAACATAATCATAAACAATCTCGATAAATAATGAGATTATAACATAAAACATTTACCTCAAGTTTTACTTTATTTAAAATCAATTTAAACCCCCATATAATAAATTTAAAATTATTATAATTATATAAAAAAAATTTACACACATATAATATCATATATTCTACACTTATAACATTTTAATACCCATTTATTAATAATTTCATATTAAAATCATCATTTCGAGGTGTTAACTATTTTCTTTTCCATAAGAATTTCAGTTTGGTAGTTTCAATACATGTAATTTTATCAATTTTAAATCATCGCCATAATTTTAAAAATTATATAAAAATCATATAAATTCATTTTTTAAATATTTATATTCATACATAAATGTTATAGATGGAAAAATTAATTACACCATTCATGGAGACACTTATTTGTATGTACACATGAATATTATTTTCGTTTTCTAATGGATGAAATAAAAGAAAATTAAATAATTGTTCACCTTTAAAAAATAATTATAATATTATATATATCATATATATTAATTTAATATATCTTTATTACCATCCAAGTAAATCATAATCAAAAAACGCATCACATCTCTTTAAGGAAGTAGTAGTCAACATGTATTCACGAGTGACATTATCATTTTCCAATGTATTGGAAGGTATGGAGGTGGTTATTATATTAAAATTAAATAATAATAATGTTATAAATATCATTTATCATCATTAAACCCATCTAAATAACCATCCACAAAATATGGTGATGTAAAATGAAGTGTATCTCTCTGTAGAGGCAGTAGTCCACGTGTAAACATGACAGATACTTTAAATTCCCATTTGACAGAATAGAGGATGGATATTGATCATTAAATAATCATAATAAAACTTTAGTATAGTTATTACATTTAAGTTATTATTTTATGATTAATATCATAGATATATAGGTGGTATAAGAATAAACAAATTGAAAGATGTCGGGTAACATGATTGCATCTTCTTCGATAGTCCTCCTTTAGATACATTCATAAGGACCGTTTTAATGGTATTTTAATAATCCAAAAAGATATAATTTTTCTATAGTTATGTTTATAAGATAATATTGTAGTTTATTGTTTATATATAATTCTTAATGTGGAATAAATAAGAGAAAGGAGATGTGTCTGTTTATAAGTGGGGGAGAGGACACACTTGGAATGTCTTAAAATATTAAAATATAACACTGTAATTATCAAGTAAAATGATTAAAAATGGAAATATATTTGAATAAAAAGTTGATAAGGTTTAAATTTAATTGATAAATTAAATTTATATAGGTTTTTTTATCATTTAAAACTTATCTTTTGTCTTAACCCCTTGGTTCACAAATTTTAATCTTAATTGTTGTAATGACTTATATTATTATTAAAGGTTTATAATTTTACTTATAATGTAAAAAGAGTTTATAAATTTACAAGAGATAAATATTTTGACCATTTATAATCCTATTTATCCAATTTCAATATTTTTATAAATTTTAAATAATACAATAAATTATTATTTAATATAAAATATCATTAATGTCATTTTTGACACTATTCATTTAATTCTATATTAAAAATTACAATATATAAAAATAATTTTAATCTAAACCATTAACACATTTATAATATGTTATATTTATCTATAAAAATGTCATAATATAATAATTTACCCAAATTATATTTCTTTTAGTAATTATAAAATTGTTTATTTTATTTTTCTGTTAATTGAATAAATATATTTTTGGCGTTACATAAGCATTTAAGATTATTATTAAATCATTAAAAATTAGAAATCAGTTAATATGATAAAAAAAATAGTATATATTTTAAATAATACTTTATAACCAAACATATACTCTTTTATCCTTATATAAAAAATTTACAGATATTAAAGTCAGGAGAGTGACATTTTGGTTTTATTCTTTTTTTAAATTACTATAAAGTCCATAATAAAACAAAATTGAACTGTGTGGCTATATATCCATGAATTGTATGTAAATTTCCAAAATCGACTGATAAAATAAGATAAATTAAATTATTAGAGAAATTTTTAAGCCTTATCCTAGAGTTTTAACACGATTCTTCTCATTTTACCCTTACCGAGGTCAGAAAACTTTACCGAGGTTACCATTATTAGTGACCAAAAATAAAAGGGGCATTTTTTATCAATTTTTAAATATTTATTCCAAATATGGGATCCATTTTTCAAATTAAATATCTATATTTTTATGAAATTAATTTGAAATTAATTTCATAAAATGGGAAGAAAACCATTTTTTTGAAAAGTATATTTTTAACCATAAAATATGATTTATTCTTATAACTTACCTAATAAAAATTTATATGAATGTTGAAACATTTTATTTATTATATAATATATAAATTTCATTAAAAACATTCACCAATAGTTATTAATTTAAATTATTAAGATAAAAACACATTTCATTTAAAAGAAATAGTTTTCCAGAAAAAACATCTCTTTTACTTTAAAATGTTTTTTTATTTATAATCAATTTATAATCATATAATTCATTTTATAAATGTAAAAATCACACATTTTTTATAATTTATTTATTCTTAATTACAACCTCCAATTCAATGGCTAGGAAATAAAAGTCATATTAAATAATAATATTCCAATAGTATATCACTGTTCGTTTCAACTAGGGTTGCATTTAAATCAACCTATCAAAGAAATGAAATTTATTTATATAGAACTATTTCATAAAATATTTGGGTATCACATATTGGAAATGCATAAATATGATTCATAAAGGAATTAAAGAACGCAATATATGAGATCATAGCATTGATATAAGATCATTTCATAAATGTGTGGCCTAAATTGTGGGATAATCATAATACAAGAAATCATATATCAAGGCTACAAACTAAGACATTCACCACATGTTGGGCTTGGGAAAACCACTCATGTACCAACTTTAGGCTATTTATAACCTCCCATGTACCCTCTTTGGGGCTTGTTATAACCTCTTCCATATGCTTTGAACTCATAAAACATTAATATTTACCCAATGAATTGATGGGATATAAGAGATCCACTCTTCAAATAATCATAATATATTTATATTAATTACACTAAATCACAAAAGAATATATCAATTTTTTATAGCTTATCCCATGGAAAATTAAATGGTTTTCATAAATATTTCTTCATCATAATGATAAATTGTATAAATAAATAATGTGGATTGTATTATAGGATAATATCACCAGTGAAACATAACTGTCATAAAATGATGTTATCACAGATAAAAAATTCCTTTAAAATATAATTGGAATCTTTCTTGATGAAAATACCCTTTTATTTTGAAATAACTTATTTAAAATTTAAAATTTAGAAAAATATTAAGTAAAAAAATTCTTTCAAATTAACCATGGAAACATGTAAATGAATCTTTGGAAAATTGAGTATTCATTGTGGTGGAAAAAGTTTGTTTATGAAATTTATGTTAAAACAAAACTTTTGGTCACACTTTTGATAAAAAAATTTGCATTTAGAAAATGGGAAGAAGAATACTTTTTAAAAAATTATAGATTATAAATAATGGCTAAAAATTACTTTCTATAATCATAGGAGAATAGTAAAAAATCTTGAAATCATTTTCAGGAAAATATAGATATGGGAAAAAATATTCCCTACTAAATCAAATAATAATGTCTATTTTCCATAATGAAATTATTTCAACATGTTGAGTACATAGAGTGAGGAAAATTAAATTAAAGCTTTTGATTTATATAAATAACCATAGGATAATAAAAAAATAATATTTATGAGAGATATATAATAAAACTTCATCATTGGAAATTTAAGCTTAAATAATCTTGATAAAAATAAGATTTTAACGTAAAACTCTTTCCTCAAGTATGAATTTCCTTTTAAGATCTATAAAAACCTATATTATAAATTTAAATTTTTTATAATTTTATAACATAACCATATAAATACTTATAATATCATATATGATCCACTAATTACATCTCAACACCCATGTATTAATAATCTTTTATTAAAATCGTTGTTTTCTGGTGTTAATTAATTCACTTTTCATGTAATTTTTAGATTGAATGTTTTAGTCCCTGTACATTCATCATGGTTACATTATCTCTATAGTTTTAATATTCTTAAAAAATAATATATATTCATTATATACATATTATAACCATCTATTAAAGTTATATATATACAAAGTAATTATACCATTCATGGAGACGGTAGTTCATATATACGCATGAATGCTGTTTAAATTTTCTAATGAAAGTAAGGAAAGAAAGATAAAAAATATTTCAAGATTAAAAAATAATTATTTCCTAATAAATATAATATATATTAATTAAATACATAATAATAAACATCCATGTGAGGTGGTGATGTAAAATGCATCATATCGTGACATAGAGGTAGTTTTCCACACATACGCACAAGAACTGCTTTCATTTCCCACTTAATGAAAAGAAGGTGTAAAATGGTTGTTCCATCATCATAATAAAATATATTTACATCTAAAATTATATATTTATCATATTTTTATGCATTAAGAACTTTTATATAAGGTTTAATGACAAGTAAAATTAAAATAGCTCATTTAAGATTTGTACCTCTTCTTTGAGAGACCTCGTTTGGATTACAGCTTCATCCTTGAATGATTAGTATTAGGAGAAGACCATGGCATCTAGGATGAAAAGATTAAATGTTTTAATTTATTAATTTGGGTATTTTATGAGATATAATTCTCAAAATCCATGAATAATGGAGGACATAATCTCCCTTTTTATTCGTGAGGGGAGGGCACACATGGAATTACTTAAAATATTTAAATAATATAACTCATTTTTCTTATGAGAGTGACTAAAAATGGAAAATTATTAAAATTAATGAAAATATAGGGTCAAAATATCATTATACAATAAGAATCGTACATGTTTATGTGGTAACATTATCCTTTTCTATTATTTTAGCCCCTGGTAAACTCATTTTAATTGTAATTGTGGTAACAAATTTTTAATATTTTTACTATTCATTATAATAAAAAATAAAAGCAGAATCATTATAAAATTTTGATATTATGTGTCCAAATATAGAATCCATTTTATTAATTTTAGCTTCTATAATTGGAAAATTTTAATTTTAAAATAATCTTGAAAACGCAATGAAAATAAATTTTTAGAAAAAATGTATTTTTAAGCATAAAATTGAGCTTACTCTCACTGCTTTTCCAAAAATATATATTATATAAATTTATAAATACTTTATATAATATATAATCTGAAAATTTCATTAAAATTATTATTAAATTGTGATTAATTTAATATATTTTGATAAAAACACATTGTGTACTTAAAAAAAGTTCTTTGAAAAATAACCCCTTTTACTATTAAATGATTTTATATTCATTCATAACCTTTTGATAACTAATGTGTGGATAATTATTAAATTATTAATTTAAATTATCAATATATTTCATTGAAATAATAATTAAATAATTATTACTATAATATTTAGATAAAAATATATAACATATAGAAAAATAACTTCCTTCAAAAAATGCCTTTTAATCATTGAATTATTTTATTAAAATTATTTGATTATTAATAAATTTTTATTATCCTAAAACATTATAAATATATTTCATAATGTGGTTAATCACAATCATACCCATCAATCCAATCGTTATTTTATAAAGTTATACTATATCATGGTTCATTTAGACACTGGGTTTCATATAAAGAAGGGTTTTTAATACTTAAAGTTTATTTTAACTGAAATACATATAGAATCCTGGAGTTTTACAGTTCATATGGATATAATTATATCTAAATTAAAATAATTATAGTAGAAATTTTAGGGGTGGTATTAATGGTTTGAGTATGATACTAGAGGAATACATAATTGAAAGCTAACGAACAGGTGGGGATCAGTCTAGAGTTCCAAATGATGAAACTTCAGAGGTTTCAAATTGAGAAAAGGAAAAACTATGGGAAGAGTTGTGGGGATATAAAAGAGTCTAAATAGTTTTATATAGTTATGGATATGTTTTTAATTTAATAATATTATCTTAAGAGAACAAAAATTTCAAAAATAAGTGGCTACCCATGGTGATTTCAGTGAGTGGGTGTTTTCCATATAGAAGTGGATGAGAATAAAATTTGGAATCAAAACAAATTACCCAAAAGAAATTGGTAACATGAAAAAAGGTTGGTTTTTGATTAAAACATGATATAAATGGAAGTAAAATTTATAAGGTTAGTTAGGTTGTTAAGGTATTTTAGTAAAAGTAGAGCATCATCTTTTCAAAAATCTTTTCTCTTATAGTTAGACAAACTACTATAAGAACACCACTTGACATGGTTGATTCTTGAGGATTAAATATGGAATATATGGATGTGAATAATACCTCTATTCATGGAGATTTAGAATAATAAATCTATATTATGAAACCCATTGGTTTCATGGATCAATAAAATTAGGACTTAGTGTGTAAACTCGTGATAATTATTTCTGCATTGAAACTAATGCCAAGGCAGTGGAGTCATAATTTCAAATATTTCATGGATGAAAAAGGTTTCAATAAATGTAAATTTTATTATTCTTGTTAAAAAGTAGTAAAATAATGGGGACTTAATCATTCTATTATTTTACATGAATTGTGTTGTTTCTGTAGGTTCATCATTTTAAAGGATTCAAGAGATGAATGAAGACTTGATGAGGAAGTTTAAAATGAAAAAATATTAGTGAATAAAAGAAGATATTTGTAATGAGGATTTAGAGAGATGAGATTGATTAAAACGGTTATTTATCTTAGAAATAATATGTATAGAATATTATAGAAAAAATTTCATGACCATATGACAATTTATTTCATCACCTTTTGTATGAAACATAAAACTCTCAAAAAAATCCATGAATTGAAGAAAAGGTAAATCACATGGAAATAATTCCATTTTTATTTGTATTTATAATTATCATGTATTTTATGTTGTGAAATTGACTAGATATTTCCCATTAAGTGGGATATGTCAGTAGGTTCAATTAAAATCCAAGGAGAGGATATTGGGAAGTACTGTAGAAGATTTTGAGATATCTTAATGTAATAGAATATATAGACCTTTTATTCTTAGAGGATTATCTGATTATTGGTTATGTTAACATGGAATTTGGGGGAGACTCAGATTCATGGAAAATCACAATAGATTTTTTCTTCACCTTTGTAAGAACTACGGTTAGCTAGATATTAAGACTACAACCAGTGATTACACTCTCCCCAATGGAAGCTGAGTATGTAAAAAAATAGGTGTAGTAAAGGAAATAGTCTAATTGAAGCATCTAATTGAGGATCTCTAAATCATACTGGAAAATTTATTGATATACTCTAATAGTTAGCGTACAATATGATTTTCTAGAAATATTTTTTTCATGTGAGGATAAATATCATCAACATAAAGTGCCATTTTTTTGGTAAGATGTTATAATATAAGGATATAAATCTATACTAGAGAGAAAAAAAATATAACCTAGTAAACATGTTCACAACGGATTTAGTTCAGGAGAGTCTAAGGTATAATCATGCCTTTATTGGACATGTGTGAATTTAAAGGATAATGGAGAAGTGTTTTGTACAATAGTAGTATATAAGATCATGTTTGATAAATTATTAGAGGATATTTTGGGATCCTTGAATTAGTCTTAATGTGGGATATTTTTTGTATTATGTAAAGTCTCTATAAGCACTAGAGTATGTTCCCTAGAATTGGGAACTTCAAATAACCCTTTAACCTCATCAGAGTAGATTATAAATATTTTTCATGTGGTGGTGATGTTATCAGAAGGTGTGCTTTTCTGAAATTTTATCAGATAGTTTTTAGTACACCATAATTCCATCAGGTGTTTCTATTATCAAAATTTGTTATTTCATGTCTTATAATTGTTATTATCATGTAATTTGTTGGAAAATAGTTAGGTACTAGAATATATTTTTTCTTATTAAAGATAGGTGGTCAGACCAAGGAAATATATATGGATTCAATAGTTACACAATGAAACATATGGGTGACAAAAAATATAGAAAGTCATTTTTACCAGATTATTGGGTGGGACCCTCTACATTAGGGGGTGGTACCACTTTTTGGAAGTGTTTATTATTCTTATGAATCAGTGATCTACATTTATTCCATGTTATAATATATTGTAAATTTTAAATTTTTATGTAATGAAAAGTGATTCTTCTCCCTATGGATGTTGGAAAAAAGACTAAATCATGTAAAACCATCTTTGTTTCCTTTTACAAGATTTATTTTTCTTTTAATACAATGGGATTTAAGTGTAATTTGGAGTTAAAAATCTTGAGTAAGTGAAATTTTGTGTGGTGATTATGGTGAATATTATTATTTATAATTTTTTTACATTGATCTTGCGATGATCCACATTGAAATATCTATTTTTATTGTTGTGATATTCTAGTGAAAAACTTCTGTTGTGTTGAATTCATGTAGGATTATCAATAGGGTCAGCTTCAAGGGCATGAAACCTACTTTTTAGAATACTATATCTCATATTTTAAACAAGATTGTTCCTTTGAAATTAAATTTTAGGGTTGATATATGACAAGTAAATGGTGTTTGTATTTTGATAATTATGGTTATGGAAAATTTGGTATAATTATTTGTAATCACAAGAGTATTGTAATTATTGATGACGTATATAATTCTAGTTAATTCTTAAGAATACAAGAAATACTATTAATGGGTATGATGTTTAACTATAAAAGGATGATATGATTGGGATATAAAAATGGACAAGGTTCCGATTTATGATTTTAATGAAATTATATAATGAATAGTTTTAATTTTAAATTTATATGATTATAAGAGATTGTAATTATTGACTATTCTTACAATATTTGGTAACTAAAAGATTATAGTAATTATAAATGTTGTTGAAAATTTTGAGTTATTAAAATATTATCTTAATTATTGATTATTTGGAAGATTTTTTGTATTTATAATATTATTTTAATTATTTTTTGTGTGGATAATTTTGGGTATTCAAAAACACATTAGGATTATAGACTATGCTGATAAATCCAATTGATTCTAAGGAGTGATAGAATTAAATATGGTTTATGAGATAATGTTTACAAATAGAAAATAATGGAGGATAAGATATGTGATTGTGAGTATGCATTTTTTGTTTATGTTATTTAAGTGGTGATGAGTATATATCATTTGTTACACAACCACCACCCAACATTTGTGGTTAAGGATAACCTATTATCTAGTTTTTAAAGGCACGAACCCTAATAGCACATATTTAGTGTTTAATTTGTTACATTACTAATAGATACAAACAATTACATCCCAAAATACGAAATAGTTTAGTGGAATTGGAAAACTAGATACATACTTGAATTTCATATTACATTTGAAAACATAAAATAAAGTATAGTATTTTTATCGATAACACCACTATTCACTTTATCATATCCATACATATCAATCATAAAACATTTCAAGATATCCTGGTGAAAGGAAGAATAAGAAAGAGTTGATATTCACTGCTCAGGAAGGGTACGCATAAAGAGGAAGATATTATGAATAAATAAGGCATAATCAATATGGAAAGGTAAATATCTAAAAACACATTCCATTTAATCAATAACATGATCATAATGAATTATATATAAAGAATAAATTATGATCAGATAATTATATATAAATAATCACATGAACTTGAAACATATCCATGGATATGATAAATAATTAAATAATCACACGGATATTAATAACAAAACTCATAATGAGGGAGTTCAAAATATCAAACATCATAAAAAATATGATCTAGGCCTCATTCTAGGATATCTTAGATTAACAGGTATGGACTTGGATACTACACAATATATTTTGTCTTAGGAGACCTAGCAATTCATCTAGAGGCTATAGTGGGCCATGCTCATCATATATTAATTCCAATTAATTCCTTATATGTAATGGGAGAAACATAATCAATGTAAAAATTATATTGAAAAAAAGTATACTAAATTTTAATACATTATCCAATAAATAAAAAAAATCATAAACCATGAATATTAATATGGAAAATGGTATTAAGATAGTACATCTCAATTAAATTATAATATCCACCAATGAATGATGACATTGATGAATATACATTAAAAATATTCCTGGAAGCTTTATTAAAGAAATTACCCTTTTAAATTGAAAATTTTATTCAAAATATAAAAATTTCATAAATATTGAGGAAAAAAATTTTATTTGAAATGACCCTTTAAATCTTATAAAGTAATATTTAAGGAAATTATTGGTCATACTGGTAGAAAATTTTGTTCATGCAATATAAGTTAAATAAAACATTCCTTTCACACTTTTATAAAAATTAAAATGTACCACATTATGAAAATGATAGGATGATTCCTTAAAACACATTTAGTAAAAAACATGAGTATAAAATTATTTAATAAATCATTGAGTAAAAATATAAAAATATTCTTTAAAACAATTTAGGTAAAATATGTATATGGAAGAAAAATATTCCAAACAAAGTTGAAAAAATGTTAGTTTTCCTTAAAAACATTATTTTGATATTATGGGTACTTAAAGAGTGTAATATGAAAGGAAAAAATTTAATTACAATAAATAATTATTTCATAATAAAATATATTGGTTTTAAGATATAAATTTCAAATAATTCCATAAATGGAGACTTGATGATAAACAATCTCAAATAATGATGAGATTGTGAAATAAACCATTACATCTTGTCCAACTTCCTTTATATGCATCAGAAACTTCAGTATAATAAAAATAAATTAATTATAAATATCTTAAATAACCATAATTATATATATCATAACTTATATTATTTACTTATAATATTTTATCACCCTTTAATTAACAATTTTTTGTTAAAATCACTGCTCTATATAATAATTGATTCTCTTTTCATGTATGTTTTGATTCGATGGTATCAGCCTGTATACTTTGATCATGTTTCCTTAAAATTAATAATATTAATAATGATTTAAATATAATATATATTCATTGTATATGTATTTATATTCATTTATATAATTTAGAGATATAAAAATGAATTACACAATTCATGGAGATGGTAGGTCATACATACTCATGAATGTTATTTTAATTTTTCAATGGATGGAAATAAATAGAGGTAAATAATAATTAACCATTATAGAATGATTATTATATCATATATATCATATATATTAATTAAATATATCCTTCTTACCATCCATGTCAATGTAAAATGAAAAAAATATCACATCACTTTGTGGAGGCGGTTGTCCACACATACAGACGAGTGGTGTTTTCATTTTCCAGTTAATTAGGAGGTAAGAAGGTATACGTGTTATTTTCATTCCACAAATATAATTATATAATAAATAATATATATATATATATATATATATTAAATCCATAATTATATCCATTGGTGATAGGTGGTGATGGAAAGAGAGTTACATCAGTTCATAAAGCGGTAGTTTGTTGTATGCATGATCAACAGTTTCATTTACCATTTGATGGAATATGGGATGGATATTAGTTATCAAATTATCATAATAAAATCTCAGTGTATTTAATATACTATTTTTATTATTTTAACATACTTTGAGAAGATTTTAAGTGGTTATAAGAATAAATAATATGAATATATTTGGTTAATAACTATACCTCTTATTTAAAGAACCTCTTTATGTTTATACCTAAATCCTTCCTAGTACGGTATTATAATCAAAAAAACTCTAGGTCATAGTGATTGATATAATGAAGTTATTTTTTAAAGTACTCAATTAAACAAAAGTCTTTTTAGGTGTGTGGAGAAGAGGAGAGGGGTGTCCTTTTCTAAGTGGGGTAGGGGACACCTTGGAATTTTCCTACAAGAATACAAAATGATAAAGTCGTTCCCATGAATAATTCCTTCAAATAGTCATATGTTATAATTTTAGATAGAATACGGTTGAAATATTTCTATAAAATAGGATTTAGAAAATTATAATTTACAAATGTACCCTTATCTTCTATTTTAACCCTTGGAAAACCCGTTTTAACATTAACCATGGAAATTAATTATTTATTGTTTTTACTATTTGTTATGGAAGAAAAATTAATTTCACATAATTTAAAAATATAAATTATTACGATTTAAAATATTAAATTAATTTTAAAAAAAATCATTCACATAAATGGTATAATTTAATTAAAAAAACCCATAAACCCAGTGAAAATGTGGTTTTCCAAAGAAAATTGTTCTTAATTAATTTATGTTTTATATCAATTTTTTGATATAAATTCAGTAAAATAATATAAATTGTATAAATAATGATGTAATTAATCTAATTTCAATTTTTAAAAAAATAAAACAAAATTGGACTTTGTAAATGCTTTAAATGAAAAGGCAATTTTCAATAAAAATCAGTATTTTTCATTATTCATAAAAAAAATTAATCTTTTCAAAAAATAAATATAACATAATATTAAATTGATTATTTAGAAAATTAAGTTAATTTTTTAAAATAAGTTTCTTATAAGTGTTAAAAATTAATTATAAAATAAATTTGCAACATCTGATGAAACCACTTTTTTGGAAAAAACACAGTTTTTAAGCATAAAATTGAGTTTATTATTCTATCACATCTAAAAAATATTATATAAAATATAAAAATTTTATATAATATATGATATGTAAATTTCTTTATTATCATTCACCAACATGATTAATTTTAAAAATCACATTTCGTGTATAAAAATATTTTTTATAAAAAAAAAAATTCATTTACTTTCAAATGATTTATATTTTCATTTATAATCAAATGATATCCAATGAATTTATTTTATACATGTTTAAAAAAATATGGTTTTTATAATATAGTTATTCTTATCCATACACTCCAATCTAATATCTTGGTTACAATGGTATACTATATTACATTTCATTTATACTCAGGGTTGTGTGTATCACATGTTACCATAGATATTATATTTATATAAAAATAAATATACTGTAAAATATTGAGGTGTTACATTCATACCTCCTTTAAAAAATATATCCTAAAAATTTACAAAATATCACCTCATGAATAATGTGGTTATTCCTTCATCATAATTTCTTCACGTTCCCATATCACCTATTTTATCTTATGATTTCTCCATAATATATTTACCAACCTAGTTGTCTTATTCCTTAATACTTGCTCTCTAGTGTCCAGAATATGGATAGTATCTTCATAGTAATATAGATCATGGTCCAATTCTATTTCTTTATAGGTGAGCACATGCTTTGTTTTTGACATTTACTTCCTTAGCAATAATATATAGAACACATCAAGTTACTTTAGAGACACTTGGTGGCATTTCCAAATAGTAATCCACAACTCCAATTCGTATTAGGATTTTAAAAGTTCTAATACACCATGGGATAAGTTTCCCTTTATTAAGGAACCTTATTTCACCCTTTCATGGAGAAAATTTCAATATAATATAATCTCTCACTTGAAATTCCAAATCATTCCTCTAGTTATCGATATAGATATTTTTCCATCATCGTGCTGCTTTGATATGGTTTTGAATAGTATTTTCCTTGGTCGTGGTCTCATACATAAATTATAGTTCTATAGAATTCCTTTAAGTAAATTCATCCCAAAATGTTGGAGTATTTATTCTATTTCCATATAATGCTTTATATGATGCCATGTGAATACTTAAGACTCCACTAAGATATGTGTAACCAAATTTAAAACCCAAAAATCTAAATGATTGGATCAAAAAAATATCCCCAAACAACATAAATTATATCATAGTTTCAAATACCAAAAATGTGAATAATTTTATTATATATTCTCCTAAAACATTGTAATAACCTGATTTACCATAACAATTTAATGAAAACATGCATGCTTCAAAAAAATAACTTATTATTCACTCCTTAAATAAAATCATAAATTATTGTATATATTCAATAATTCAAAAAATATTGTAAAATCCTTAATTGATAACATAAACAAATTTTTCATCAAACCAATAATTAGTTACAAGTTCATAAATATTATCCAATTTACTTCATGAATGACAGTCATCTCTTTATCCTAACTAAACATCATTTAATCTATATTAGGAACTGATATAGTCTTATTTGATACATTTTTTCCATATCAATTATGGTTAATTAATATGTTTATATCGAGTAATTTACTTTTAATTTATTATTTTTCTTAATTTGAAAATTTTTTGTTTATATTTTTTTTTATTTAATAATAATAAATATGTAAAATTAAATTTCAATATTTTTTTACTTTGATGTTAAAATAATTTATTTTTTGATTTTTTTTTAATATGTTTTTTTTAATTTTATTGTTCTGTTTATTCATTATTTTTATATTTTAATATTTTATTTTGAAATTTATTTTTAGTTTATTAATTTTAAATTTTTTTATTTATTCTAGGTTTTTAAAAGAAATTAATTTTTTAATTATTATATTTCTGCTGAATTTTTATTTGATGATAATTTTAATTTAACTTCCAATATTTTTCTCTTTATGAATTTTTAATTTACAACATTATAATAATTTCATAATTATTTTAAATTTATTTTATTATATAATTATTCAATTATTTAATTATTTAATTATTTCATTTAATTTTACTATATTATAGGATATAATTTTCTTTGAACCAGTAGTACCCATAAAATAGTTAATTTAGATAAGGGTTTCTTGTAATAGATTTTCAGGTAAGAGATTTTTACTCTCCCATGTAACATAATCATATGGATTTTTTTGTAAGAGAATATGAATTGGATTTTTATAAGGTTAAAAAAAATCATTCACTATTGTATAAGAAATTTAAGATGTAGAACCTAATTTATTATCAAGGTCTCCATAAGATAAATCTTTCACGTAGGATAATTTATCCCACACAATGTCTAAATCTAGGTCACTAATGAAACTGAATGCCTGATTCTCAGGAGCCTAGCATTATCTATAAATTTTTCATGATTTTGAATAGGAGTTGACCAAATCAGCGGCTAAAGGAGTGTGATGCCTCCACCACCCAAGAATTGTTGCCCCCAATGAATCTAAATCATATTTTAAAGAATATGATGACTTCTCTGGTTTATCTAAAACCACAATTTTTTAAAGATCTATTTCAAGATATGATTATAATCTTATAGATGATGACTAACAAATGGTGAATCAATGTACACCAAAGGTGGAATCTCACTCCTTTTGAGACAATTTTCACCAAAGCTTGACCAAAGATAATTCCTCTGAACCACTGATGTTGTTGAATATGATTCCAACCTCCTCGATGTCGAGGTGTAAAGAATATTTGATGTTAATAATTCCTCAATCCGAAGAGCCAGATATTAAATAACCCAAAATAAATTAGATCACTTTTGGTTTTTTTTAAATATCCATGGCCACCATTTCTACTAGTTCTGACACGGATGACTGAGATCCTAGTTTAGTATCATTGTTGATGAAGTCTATTCCAATTTCATATTTGTGGGGATTAAAAGAATTTGACTCACTATTGATTCATTTTTAACCCCCATGTACAATATAGCTAAGAGGATAGATGTAAAATATGAATAATTCTTGAATATGAACCTCTTATAATAGTGTGATCTTCATCATAGGTTTGGGAGATGATTTTTGAATATAAAGTGGAAGTTGAATTGAACCATATCTCATGAAATATGGGTGGAGTCGAATGAAGACTCTAGGTATGGGGAATCATATTTTATGAATATTAACCCAGTTGATAGATCTAAGATGATTCATTATTGGTGTTTGGGACTGTAGATATGTCACTCTAGTATGGATGAAGACTTTTCATTTGAGTTTAATTGATGCAGAACTGGGTCATAGATGTTGATCAACTTGCATGTTGTTTTTTATTTGTAATTAAAGAAGATTGTGTGAAATATTTATTCCCCAGTGAAAGGATAGTTTTTTATGCATGTAAAGTGCTTTAAATATTTCTTTTGTGATCTCAATCTACACTATATAGATATATGTAGTGGTCTTTGGATTATCGTGTCATGATGAATTATCTAGAATGATTGAACTAAGATGATGGTTATGAGGATAATTGAATTTTTTTTAGTGGGAATTTGGAATTTTGAGCCTAATCCACTGTGTGATGATCAAATTCTTAAATATCAAAATTATCTAATGGTTATTTTATACATCCATAGAATTAATGGCCAATAACTAGTTTAATGAAGCTGAATATGTGTTGGTTGTTCATGAGCTTTATGAAGAAGCCATGATTTTCATCATTTAAATATTGTTCAACAAAGAAGCAGAACTAGACACATGTCCAAGCTATCATAATATTTATATAGAGTAATAATTTGGTTACTAACTAGAGCATTTAATTACTTGTGAATATGTCATATTTTATTATAAGAAAATATTAAAATGATAGGAGTAGCGACTGAAGGTAAGAATTAATTAGCTCATTGGACTATCATCAAATTATATGTTGATTGTGTCACCATTATTTAGTTCATATTTTATGAAATATAAAAGAATATTTATCCTATAATAGAGGATTAATTTTGGTATGGGAGGCGGACTACAGAAGTATATTTATAAAAATAGAGGTGGAATGATTAAAAAACTAGGAGATCTTCTGGTGATCTTGAAGAATATCTACTTTTGATCGTGGGGATGAAGATCTAATTCCTTTCCTATCATGTAGACATGATCGACTAAGTTTTTAGTGGATAAACCATGTGGATTATACTAGTAATTTCTTTATGACCATTAATCATTTCTTTCAAATAGTAATGTTTTCTACATATTTAAAATTGTTAAATAATCAATTGATGTTTTATGATTTTATATTCTATCATTTATTTTTCTTTTATCTTCCATTATTTGACTCTCATATAGCTGATCGATGTTATTTTTCATTGATTGTGTACTACTCAATATTTTTAGGTGTTTCAAAATTGAATTTTTTCGGTCAAATATAAATTAATAATTTTAAGTGTAGTTGGAGATCAATTGTGTCTTAGTGATCAGTGATCATTGAGTACATTGACTGACTCCAAATGAAAGAACGTCAACAACTGATATCATAGTTATGGAACTTGGATTTCTAAAAACAAAATTAGATTAATTTTTTGAGGTTTTGAATTGTGTTTTGAAATAATTTATGGAGTTAACCATTTCAAATCAATGAAGAATGGTTGAACTAGGAGAATCACTATGTAAGGTCATTGTTTAGTTTTTAAAATCCTTCTAATTCACACACTTAAAGTAGTTTTCTATTAATTTTCTGACTTTCATTTTTGGAAAATTGATTAGTTTCATTTAAATCCTTATAAAATCCCTTATAAATATTATATTTTCATTATAAATAATAGTAATAAAATCGGGATAGAGAAACAATATAGTGGAAACCTCATTAGGAGAATAATATGGGTGTTAAAACATTGCAGTATTTAGGAGATTAGAAGGTTAATGTTATAAGGAAAAAATTATATACAAAACCATACTCCTCAATTGGAAATATTTATAAGGAGACTTCAAAGTAGTTTTGAAAACAAACTATTAAAAATTGTTTTGGATAATAAAATGATTGAATAAATATTGGTAAGAAAAAATGGAATATTATCTACCCTTGGAAAATGTTGTTGGTTATTTTTTTTATAAAACCAGGGATATTTTTAAGACATTAAATGAAAATTAATTTCAAAAAATTATTGAATAGTTTAAATATGATATGAATATAAAAGTCTTAGAGGATTTTGTTATAGAACATCACAGGTTTTGATACTTTTTCCCTATGTTCCATGTTGGAGTGCTTGCTTTGCAACTTCTTAAATAATAAATACAAGATTTTGAGGCTAGTTTTCATGAACTTACACTTCCTAGAACAATTTGAATTACTTTAGGTAGATCTTGATATTTTCGACCATCCCTATCTTAACATTTCTGATTTTGAAATTTTTAATCATCCCCCTTTTTCAATAATGATGACCTAACATTTTCATCATAGGACAAGGAATAGTTTGAATTATTTATAGAAGAAGGTTTATTTTATGGAGAAAAAAATGATGATATGGTTTTCCATTTATATGTTAAGAAGAAAATTTTATATCTACTAAGGATGTCCCAAGAAGACTTATAGGGACTTGAGGAAATATTTCCTCATAAAGAAGTTAAAGATGAGTCCCCTTATATTATTCTTTAATATCTAACCATTTAATTAGACATCGATATTAGGGTTATGGATTAAACATATCTTCATTAAGGGGACCTTAACATATGATTATAGTTGACGAGATCTGGAAAGGAAAGAATATGGTGGTTCTTACAACACAACCTCCATCCACTAATGGATTGTGGACGAATAAAAATCTATCTAGGTGTGGAAATTATAAAATGTATCACCTCTTAGAGGGTTTTACCCAATATTTCTCTTCGCTTTAATTCATTTACATTTAATTTTAGTTCTATGTTTTTCATCAATTTTAGTAAAATTTTAGAATCTACTAGTTTTTTCTGAAGAAAATAAAGTTGAAAACAAGGTTATACACAAGCAACTATTTTTTCCCACTGGTGGAATCCACTTTAGGCCACTATCCACTACAATTAGAACATACTATTTATGAACTAAATTTATTAAAAAAATCTACAAGCTAAATAAACTTGGATCAACATCCTCAATTATTAATCTAGTTTTATTTTACTTAAGCTAAAGTTTTTTAATATCTAATATCAATTTTATTTCATTTTCATGATATTTAAATTTTAATAGATAATATTCATCAAATTAAATAATGTTTGTATTTGAATAAATGTAAATAATAAAAGAACCTCTAATTCAGATATATTTTTAGTTCAAAATTATTCTCATTTTCATGCATTTAAATTATGTTTATTACATTTTACTGTTTAAAAAGAGTTGAATTTAGATAGAATTTTCATGAGGATTTTTTAACTATAACATGATGTTTTTGTCTATTAAATTGATATTTTAGATTTTGTATTGGTACTGAATATTCTCTTATATTTTCTAGAAATTTTGTTTCATTCTTCATTAAATGTGCACTAGTAAACTCATTTTATTATTGAACTGAATGGTTTAAGTATAATCCAAAAGAGAACTTTTCGTCATGTTTTGGGTAGTTAATTATTTTAATTGTGTGTAAAAATGCATTGATCTTTCTATTTACCCATTGATCATCATGTTAATCTATTAATCGGAAAAAAATGAACTTAAAATTGAATAAACATGTTTCCCCATATTAAATTCAACATTGAGTACAATATTGGGATTTACTATGGGGAAGGGTCATTCAATGTGTTAAACTATTACACAATGTGAACCCATTGAGAACCCATAATTCTTTTAAAATATTATTATTTTTCAGGTTACAATAAATCATTTTCAAAAGTTTTAAATTTTTTTAAGTTTGAATGTTGTCTACCCACTCTGTGGAGGTTAATTCTACAATACCCCTTATATTTAGTTGGATAATTTATTTTTCATTACCCTCTTGAAAATATTTTGACTTTGGTAAAGGATTTTTTGAATGTTTTACAATTATCAATTCCCCTGAATCATTAAATTTGTATTCAAAATCATAAGATATTCATTCAAATGAATTATGAAATGAAAATACTAATCTATGTTGAACATTTTCTTTTATTTTTTAAAATTACAGATGAGTTATTTATACTCACTTTTAAATTATTAATTTTTATCTTCCAAACAGAGTGTCTAAATTATATTTTTCTAATTTTTGAGAGTAAATTATCCTAGAGGTAAAGATAAGTTTTTACTTTTTTTGGAATGAAAATTAAAGTGTTTTTAATCTAAATTCAAATTTTTTATGTTCAATCATCTTTATAAAACAAGAAATGGTTTCTCACTAGAATATATTTGATTTCTTAAAGACAAATTCATTCACTGCTTGATGAAAATACATGGGAGAAAATCCTTTTGAAACCCATTTTTTTCAATCTAGTATTTCAAACAAAAGATTTTTTTCATTCCACTGAACATTATATATTTTTTTATTGTGGAAAATAAAATTCTTAATATGGTGGAACATGATATGGTCTTATTTGATACATTTTTTCATATTAATTATAGTCAATTAATATATTTATATTGACTAATTTTCTTTTAATTTAGTATTTTTAATAATATGGAAAATTTTAGTAGAAATTTTATTTTTATTAAATAATTATTAAAAATGTTAAATTATGATTTAATATTTATGTTTTGATTATTTTGATGTTGAAACAAATGATTTTTATAAAAAAAATTAATACATGTTTTTTTACTTTTGTGGTTACGTTTATTCATTCTTTGAATAATTAAATATTTTATATTGAAATTTCTTATTAATTTATTAATTTTATATGTTTTGATTTATTCTATATGGTAATAAAATTTAATTTGGTAATTTTATATTTGAACTAAATTTTTATTTGATGATTGTTTTAAATTAACATTCAAAATAGTTTTCTTTTTAAATTTTTAATTCACTATGCTAACATAATTTTAGAATTATTTTTAAATTATTTTATTATTTTATTATTTGATTATTTAATTATTACATTTTTTTTGTGTAGGATATAATTTTATTTAGACCTGCAGTGCCCATCTGTAAGTTAATTTAGATAAGGTTTTCTCGTAAGATAATTTCACATAAGAGCTTTCTATCTACCCATGTAATAGAATCATATGGGATTTTTCATAAGAGAATATGTATCATATTTTAATAAGATAAAAAATCATTAACTTTCACATAAGATATTTTAGATATAACACCTAAGTTATTTTTAAGGATTTCATATGATAAATTTTCAGGTAAGATAACTTATCCTATGTGATTTCTAAATTTGAGCCACTGCTGAAACCAAATGCACGATGATCAAGATCCTACCCTTATCCAAACATGTTCTAATCTTATGAATTGGATTTGAATGAATTTGAATCTGAAGTAATGTGATTCCTCTACCACCTAATGATCACCACTGTAGATAAATCTGACTCATGATTTGATGAAGGAATTGGATTATGTGATTCATCTAAAGATGTCATTGTTGAAGATATATTTAAGGCTGTGATTCTGATCTTTTAGATGAGGAAAAACTAAGGATGAATCACTAAACATTGAAGGAAAATTTGTGATCCTTTTGAGATACTTTTGACCAAAACCTGACCAAAATTGATTCTTATGAACTATTGATGTCATTGAATTTTATGTCAACCTCTTCCTAATTGCATTCTAAAGAACATTGATGTCACTAATTCCTTGATCTGAATAGCCATATCTAAACCAACGTCATATGAATAATATCACTAGAGGTCACTATAGATTATCCAAGGCCACCACTACTACTTGTTCTAACAAAGATAATTGAGATCTTAATTTAGTATCATTGTCGATGAATCTTGTGCCAAGTTCATATTTTTGGATTTTTTAAGTAGTTGACTCATAATCAATGACTTTGAGAGCTACTATGAACAATATATGTATGATCATATTTGGATAAGATGACATATTATTTACTAATAACCTATAATAATATCCTGAGATTCATCGTTGGTTTGGGTAAATGAGATTTCAATTTGAAGTTGAATTCAATTTGAACAAGATATCATCAAATATGGATGTATTTGAATGAAGATACCGAGTATGAGGGTTTATATTTTATTAATCTTGACCTATTTGATATATCTAATATGATTAATTATTTATTTTTGGGACCAAATAGGTGCATATCTAGTGTAAATGAAGACTTTTCATCTAAGTTTAATTGATGGAGGTCCTTCTCTCGGGTGTTGATCAACTTACTTTTTATTTATAATTGAATAATAATACAAAGAATCATTTCTACCAAGTGGGATGATTTTATTTTATTCTTGTTAGGTTCTTGGGTTATTTCTTATTTGAATCACAATCCATGTTACAGGGATCTATATAGTGGTATTTGGCTTATCACATGGTGATGAATTGTCTGGAATGGTAGAACAAAGGTGATGGTTATGAAGAAAATTGTATTATATTATGTGTGAATTTGTAATTTGGAATCTAATGAAATTATCAATGATCAAATCCTTTAAGATAAAATTGAGATGTTTTGTATTTCTTATGCCCATGGAAATCATGGATACAAACTAGTTTAATAAATCTGAACTTGTTCTAGTTTTTCTTGATCTTGATGATGAAGCCATGTATGTCACATGTTGAATCTTATTCAATAAATAAAGAGAAATAGACACATGAAAAAGCTAGTGTAATTTTGGTACTAAATAATAATTTAGTCACTAAATATATTATTTAATTGCCAATGTAGATTTTTATTTTTTATAAAAGAAAATATAAAAATGATTGGGGCAGTGATATAAGGCCAAGAAATTCATTATCTCAATGGAATGTCTCAAAATTATATGGTGATTGTGTCACCATTAGTCAGTATAGTTTTTATGAAATTCAAAATAATATTTACCTTGGAATAGATGATTCATTCTAGTAATGGAAGAGGATAGTAACAGAAAATGTTTGATAATGGAGGTGGAGCAATGAAGAGAAGAACTGGGAGATCTTTTGGAGAGCTTAAAGAAGATATGTTTCTTATCATAGAGATAAATATTGATGGCCTTTCTTGTACCATGTATATCATTGAATAATTTTTTTATGGCTAAACCTAGGGAATTCAATTGGATATTTATTAATCAAATTTACTAATTTCTTTCTAAATATAAATTTTTCTCCTAATTTAAAATTGTTAAATAATTGATCGATGATTATATCTTATATCATTTCATTTTATTTTATCTTCCATTGTTTGGATGACACATATCCAATCGGTGTTTGTTTTCATCGATTACAGCCTTCTTAGTTAGGTTATGAGTTTGAAAATTGAATTTTGTGGTTTTTTATCTCAAATCAAGATCGAAAATTATTAGTGCAGCTGGAGGTCTGTTGTATCTTAGCGCTCAAAAATAATTGAGTGCTTTTAATGGCTCTTAACAAAAGGAGTTTGAAAAATGATATCTTTGTTGTTGACCTCATCTTTCTAAAACATAATGATATTCATGGTTTGATATCATTAAATTTTTGTTAGGATAATTTATGGAGTGAACCATGTAAAAGTAATTAAGAATTCTTGAACCAAGAGAATCACTAGGGAAGGTCACTAATATATTTCTAACTTCTCTACGCATCACATACAACCACTGGTGTTCTAGTAATTTTTTGACTTTTATTTTATTAATATAGCGTAATTTTAGTTATAGCCTTAGATACCCCCTTATAAATGTTATACCTATATTGAAGTAATAGTGAGAAAATATTTCCAAAGAAACTCCACTGTGGAAAGCTCATTGGGAGACAACTTTGGATATTTTTATACTAAAATATTTATGAGATTAGAAGTTATAAGTTAGGAGGTAAAAATAACATGAGAAAATGTACTTTTTAATAACATTTTAAGGGTTATATTTAACTTAATCATGTGCTCTCAAAAATAGAATCTTACTAAAAAATCACTTTTACTGGTTATGAAAACAATTCAACATATACTTGAAAATCCTTAATAAAAAGTTTCTAAAAAAATTTATATGTTTCATGATTCTTATAACCAAAATATCAATGGTATAAAAATTTTAAAACTTATTTCTTGAACCCCAATACATAAATATTTCAATAATTACACATAAATTATTGGAATAATATAAACCCTTCCTTAGTCTTGGAGATAACCTTTATAAAATAAAATTAACTTAAATAATTCCCAAGTTACCTACATTTAAGAAAATGCAATATAAATTGGACCCCTAGGATGAAATTTATTTCCTTTTATAATAATATTCATTTTTCCTCACCATTTAATTGTGTTATTCCATTATTTTAAACTCATAAAACATTTTCCTATTTTATTGAGACATTATCCTGGGTAGATATTTCGACATTTCTGATGTGAAATAAAATTGTATCTTTTATCATATATGGTTTCCACTATCCAATATCTAAAAAAACTCTATACTTATCTTCTTTAATTATATGTGGTGATAACGGATTAGGAATAATATCAATATCTCTCTATCCAATCATCTGTCAATTTGGTTTCTCATAATCACTTCATTTTCCATCACATTATATGCTAACATGATTCCTCCAAGTTACATATATTTACTAAAAAAACATAGTATGAGAAACAATAATCATATTGGGAAACCACATAATCATTTATAGGATGTCTAACTCATGGAACATTATTTTTAATCTAATACGCTTTAGGTTTAACCTAGTCCATTCATTATCATCATCTATTCAAATCCATCATAATGGTTTGTAATGAAAATGGGAATTAACCTAAGAATATCCCATAGGAGTGTCAAATCAGGTTCATAGTATGGGAACACTAACCGTGAACTAGAATTATGGCTGATATATACTCAAACAAACTCTTTTATAGGTCATTACCCCTAGATACATTTGTTTCAAAACTACATCCACTTGTAGTATCTATATGGGGACCTATTACTAAGAAGGCCACATAATCTCGACATTACCATTAATTTTGGATGTTATAATATAATTATAAATATCCTTAAATTCATTCATGGGGTTATATTCCCTAATCTATATTTTCATAAATCAAATTCACAATTTTTCTACTAAAATTTCTCTGATACCACCTATAAATACCCGAACCCTATTAACCGAGAGTTGATAGTTACTTTATTAAATCAGTACTGGATTAAGAGATCACATCCCAAAGGACTGAATAGTTTTTTAGACTTGGAAAACTACATACATACTTTAGTTTCACATTACATTTTCAAACATAAAATATAACATATAATTTTCATTGATACAACCATTATTCCTGATAGAATATCTTTGCATATCAATAATAATACATTTCCTGGAATCCTAGTAAGAGGAAGCCTAATAAAGGGGTGAGATAAAATTCCTAGTAAGGGTATTTATACAGTGAAGGCTACCATGAATAAATAGGGAATAAAAAATATTTGAAGGAAAATATATGAAAACATGTTCCATTTAATCAATAAATTAAGCATGATGAATAATATGGAAGGAAAAAATTTTGATTAAAACATTCATATACATAATCACATAAACTTAAAACTTATCCATATATATCATAAAAAACACATAATTACCTATATATCAATAACTAATCTCATAATGAGGTGATCCATGATATAAGACATCATAAACATACTGGAAAGGCCTCTTACCAAGTCATATTACATAAATGTGTATGGTCTCGACCAAATACCAAATCTAGTTTGTCTTATGAGACCTACCGATGCATTGAGGGGTTATATCATTCTTTATCCATCACTTAGAAAGTCTAATTAATTCCTCATATAAAAAGAGTTAAACATAATCAACATAAACATTTGTATTCAAAAACATGCATACAAAATGTTAATACATTCCCTAATAAAGAAACATAATAATAAAACATCCAAAGTACTAAGTCAAATGGTATCAAAATAGTACATCCACATTAATTCATAATATCAACCAAATAATGTTGGAATAGATGAATATACTTTAAAAAGGTCACTGGAATATTTCTTGAGTAAAATACCCTTTTCATTTGAAATAATATATTCAAAATATAAAATTTTCCAAATATTAATGAAATAATTATATTTATATTGAAACCTATAATGGAATAATTAAATCAATGAGTGTTCATGATGGGGGAAAATATTAGTCATGTTGTATAAGTTAAAAATCATTCCTTTCACACTTTTTTAAAAATTCAAAAGTACCTCATTTTAAAATTGACATGAAGATTCATTTTAACCCATTT
The DNA here is from genome assembly GCA_963277665.1 of Viscum album. NCBI lineage: Eukaryota > Viridiplantae > Streptophyta > Magnoliopsida > Santalales > Viscaceae > Viscum > Viscum album. Next base: position 2,068,547,204 of record OY728141.1, read on the forward strand.
TGTAGAAAACATGGGTATAAATTTATTTAATAAATCATTAGATAAAATTAACAACATATTATTTTAAAAAATAATGGTAAATATTAATATTGAATAAAAAAATTCCAACCCTATTAGAAAAACAAAGTCTATTTCCTTAAAAAAAATGGGTTTGGTATCTTTAGTACATAGAGTGAAAAATAAATGAAAACATATAATTTCAATAAATAAATAGAGTATAATAAAATTTATTGTTTTTAATACATAAATATAAAACAAGTCCCCCAATGTATACTTAAACCTAAACAATCTCAAATAATGATGATATTGTGATATTAAAGTCTACCTTAGGTCCAACTTCCTTCGTATATGTCTAAACATACTATATAGTAAATATATATTTATTATACATATATTAAATAATAATACTTATACAAATCATAACTTATATTATTTAATTATAATCTATTATCACCCATTTATTAATAATTCTTTTTTAAAATCACTTCTTTGAGTAATAACCACTTCATTTTTCATGTGTGTTTTGGTTTAGAAGTTTCAATCCTTGTAAATTGATCATGGTTAAATAATTACCAAAATTATAATAATTATTTAAATAAAGTATATAATCATTATATTTATTTATATTCATTAATAAAATTTACAGATAGAAAATTGAATTACAAATTTCATGGAGACGGTAGGTTGTATGTATGCATGAACGTTGTTTCTATTTTTGACAGATGGAATGAAATAAAGGTAAATAATAATTAATCTTTCAAAAATAATTATCATATAATATATAGAATATATATTAATTCATTAAATCTGTATTACCATCCCTTTCAAAATAAAATGAAAAATGTTTCGCATCGCTTCATGGAGAAGATAGTCCACACGTACGCATGAGCGACATTGTCGTTTTAAAATAGATTGGGATTTAAGAAGGTAGGCATGATTTTATAACTATAGAATTATAATTATTTAATAAATATAGTAAATATACATTAAATATATATTTATATTTATCCATGATGTGTGGGTATTGAAAATGAATTACATTGGTTCATGAGGTGGAGTCTGAAATACACATGATCAACAGTTTCCTTTCCCATATGATAGAAGCAAGCATTTATATTCATTATTAAATTAACTTAATAATATATTAGTATACATAGTATATTTTTTTATTTTTTTATCATATTTTAAAAATATTTTACGTTGGTAGATGAATAAATAATATGATGAATCATGGTTAATAACTATACCTCTTCTTTAGAGAACCTGTTTAGGTTTATATCTAAAGCCTTCCTAGGATGGTCTTATGATCAATACACGGATTCTAGGTCATAGGTAAGGATATAAGGAAGTTAATTGGGTAATTATTTACCAAACCAAAAGGCCTTTGAGGTGTTTATAGAAGAGGATATTGGGTGTCCTTTTATAAGTGGGGGAGGGGACCCTTTGGAAATTTCCTAAAAGAATACAAAATGTTAAATTTATTCCTAAGAAAAATGCCTCCAAATGGCCATATATTCAAACGAGGTATTGGATAAGTTTGAAATTTGTCCATAAAATATGATCTAGACAATTTTAACTTTAAAAATCATCTTTATTATTTGGTTTAACCTATCTCCCTGGTAAACCTGATTTAGCCTTAACTGTGGTAATAAATTTTTTACTATTTTAACTATACATTATGACCAAAAATTCATTTTATCTTATTAAATAATATTAATTATTATTATATTATTATTATTTAATCCAATTTAACCAATTAAATTCACAAAACATTGTATAAATTAATCTCAAATTAAACCCGTAAGTATGATGGAAATGTCATTTTCCAAATAAGGGTTTTCTTAAGTATAAAAAAATTTATATCAAGATTTAGAATTAAATTAATTAAAATAATATAAATTGAATTAATAATAACATAATTTAACTATATTTAGTATTAAAATAATTTCAAAAAAATTTAACTTTTTAAATTCTCTAAATGAAAAGGTATTTTTCAATTAAAATAGTATTTTCATTATTCATCTAATAAATTAATCTTTTCAAAAAATCTCTAAAATCTACTCAATGATAATTTTTCAATGATGATTTTGAAAGGTAAATTTTTTTAAAAAAATAATTTTTCTAAAATTGGTAAAATATTTAAAATAATTACACAAAATGTAACGAAGCCATTTTTAATAAAAAAAACACATTTATTGAACAAAAAAATATTTTTCTTATTATCTCATGTAAATAAAAAATATTAAATGTATGATAAACATTTTATTGGATATATAATATAGAACATTATTTAAAATCATTCACTAATATTGATTAATTTTGAAACCCACATTATGCACATAAAATAATTTTTTAGAAAAAATCATTTCTTTTACTTTAAAATGATTTATATTTTTATTTCAATTCAATTAAGAGATAATGATTTTTTTTACATCGGTGTAAACCATATTATTTTAATAATTTACGTATTCCTATTCATACCTACCACTTTAATGGCTAGGTTATAACGTTATACTATATTACAGTTCATTTAGACATTGGGTTTCAACTATTGGAAACTAGATATATGAACATGGAAAAATACACATGATTTAGAGAAACTGTAAGTATAGAAATTATTCCCAAACCTATTTCCATAGTTTTAAAAACCTGCTAGTATAGGTTCAGTGTAACGCCCCGAGCTTCCATGATACGCTTCTCATTCAATAATGCAATAGCTTGCATTGTACGCAACTTCGAGTTATAAAACACCGCGACTAATCAAAGTAGCCGTTATGAATAGTAATAACCACTTTTTAAAATTATAGAAATTTTATATTTCAAAATGGACTTCATTTTTGGATTCCGAATATCGAAATTAGCCTATGTTGAATTTTTGGTATTTTTCTGAGAACTTCTAATTTTTTATGAATAGTGAAAAAATACATAAAAACAACTTTTTTAATAAAAATAATTTATAGTGATAAATTATACTATTTAGTGGTTTTAAAGTATAATTAGAATATATTTTTACCATTTTATCCAATGGTGGTCATTAGAATTAATTTAACATTGAAATTGGACAAAAACAATTGCCAATCTGTTGATATAAATTGTTTCTTAAAAACACGCTATTTGTTGTGACAGCAGGAATTAATTATAAAATTAATTAATGCAACATATATGTTTGGAATTTTTTAAAATAGACATCATTTTTTAATTCAGAATATCAATTATATCTTAGGGTGAAATTTTGGCATTGTTCTGAAAAACTTCAATTTTTTATGAATAGTGAAACCACTAAGTGGTAGTTAAATAACTGATTTTTCGTTTAAATGAAATATTACCACTTCTGTGATTTGATTTTCAAAAATCCGACATACATGGTTGTCATTAAGAAGTAAAATTTGGTTCAATGAGATTAAAATAATTTTTGGTGAATAGTAACTTTTAAGTTCTTAATCGCGATTAGAGGTAATTAGTGTAGTTTAAGGTAAAAATAATGTTTTAATAATATGAGATGAACTTGACACATGTCCTACCCTCATTGGATGTTCCATGGCCGACCAAGACAATCCATGAGTCAACTTGGGGACCCCATGGAGCCACTTTAGTTGGAAAATGACATAAATACCTTTTATTTAATGTTAAAGTAAAAAATGACACAAACATGAAATGTTTTACTAAAACAATTTGTACATGGGGTTATACAAGTCATAATTTTGATTATAAATAGTCATTGGAAAGATAAAAATATTTCCCACATCATAGTATTTTTTTTATAATTTTTAGACATTAAATAAATTAAATTATGTATGACATCATGATGATGCAGCGATGACCTCATTATTTAACGATTTAAATAAAATGAGAAGATAATGTAAAATCCAAGGCATACACTTGTCCAAAGCCTATTGGGTGAGGATATTTCAAAACCTTATCACCTTAGCCTCTAATTATACAAGTGTGGGACCTTTATAATCCGAAAAGCATTGTATAATAGAATAGCATTTCATTACTTTCCAAAAGTGCCCCTCCTCTCCACTTATAAAAGGCCCCCACCACTCCCACCTTATTCACACCTTCAAACCATTTGGCTCGGCCAACCTCTGCCCAAATACTCTCCCAACATTACTCAATTACTCCTAGAAGCCTCACTTTGGGAATAATTCTTCCCAAGGAAGCATTTTTCTCAAATCAAAAAGAGTTACCCGATTTTTTAGGTAATGTCTTCTCTAATGTTGTTTTGTTTTATTTTGCTTCTCCAACCCCTTAAACTCTTTTCATTACTTTCTTTTGTAACAACACCAGTATCTAAAATATACTAGTATGTTTTTATGAAAATTATTTGGTTTACACTTACACACACCTTCATCTAATGGTTAAAGAATATACTGTTTCTGTGGGTGGCGAAATACTGCCTCACGAAACGATGATTGTTCAAATTCTTTTAACACCTATAATGGTGGCCATTTTGATGACACTATTTTCATATATGATATATATATTATGTTTATGTTTTCCTTATGCTTCTGTATTTCTCATTTATGGAATACTTTATGATTTCCATTATGGGTAAACGCGATAATTTCATTTTAGGAAGTGCGGACTACCGCCCCCTCAAAGTGATGTGAATCGTTAATGCCATATGTGGGATGTATAAAGGATGGATTAAATGATATTATATATGATATTATACTGGAACTATATTATAACTTTATATAATTATGATTTCATTCCATTAAATACGAAATAGAAATGAAAGTAGCGTTCATGCGTACATACGGCTTACCGTCTCCATGAACGGTGCATTTCATTTCTTACCTATAAATGTTACGTAATATTATGAATGAATGTATATACTGGATATATATGATATATATGACATCTAAATAATGAATATAATTCTGAAGATAATGGATATTCTACCACATAAACAACTTGTAATTATAAGAAGTTTATTGTTGACTCAAGTACCAAAGATCGACAAAACGACCGTTATTAACTTAAATAATTACATAATGTTCATAACATGGTAATAAGTGATATAAAAGGAATAATGAACATAAAAAAGGTTCTTAAGTAAATATATATTAACTCTAGTTTATTATTCAGGAGGTTAAATAACGGTCGAGTCAGGACAAGACGCAAGGTAAGGGAACTTCTTAACCCAACTTCCATTCTTTGGGTTAATCTCTTACTTTCAAATTATGTCATGATGTTATTATGTCGTATATTGTATTTATACTTTCTTTATGTGTACATATAGTGAATACACATAATAGATATATTTTATTTAAAAATGATCTTTTTAAGGGACTTCGTCTCAATCTCCTTTCATTGAGGCATATTTGGTTTTATACACAACTTTCTTTTATACGGTGTATAAACCCCTTTGACTTTTATGTTTATTCAAAAGGAATCTTTTTTATACGAAGCATTTTACTAAACGAAAAAAAGGGAATGTTTTTCTTTCCGTACTTATGCGGCGACAACGAATTCTCCGCCACCGTGACCATTATTTTAGTTTCGGCTTCCTCTACAAGCCATCATTTTTTTTAATGAAAAATAAATACAAAGTTTAAACTTTCTTTTATTTTGGTATTGAAAATGGTTTTGAAAGCGTTTTTATTATATCAATGTTTTGTATTGATATCTTGTGATTGAAATGTGGAAATTTTATGTTTCCTTTATGCATGTTTTATGTGATATGATTATGTTATGGTTAATGATATGTTTGAACCTATTCATATGAGGAATGAATTGGACTTAATAAGTGACGGGTGGAGCCCGCTACAGCTCCTCGATGCATCGGTTGGTCTCATGAGACAACTAGACGTGGAATTGGCCAAGGCCATTTCCCCATTTGATTTGTGATTTTGGCCGAGGCCTTAATCATTTTAGACGTCTTGGCCGAGGCCTTGACAAAATGTTTCAGAATGTCTGGCATTATGCATTCCATCATTATGAAAGTGGTTATTGATATTGCATGTGATTATTCGACTAGTAGAATATCCATGTGAAGAAGTAAATGGAATTATCTCATTTTACTTTTTCCATATTATGTTGATGTTCATGTTTAAAAGGATTTTGTTTTAGTTATACATTGCCTTAAATGTTTATGTTTATTTATGAAAGCTTCTGCAATATTGTTATCCTTACTGAGCATCTGAGCTCACCCCTTTCAATGTTTTAATATTTTTCCAGGATGTGAAGAAGTATTTTATGAATGACCTGCAGGGGTAGTCAGAAAGAGATATGAGTGTGGACTATGAAGACCATGTTATTGTAGTTTGATTACTTTTTGATGTAATGAAAGACTTATGAATGTATCTAGTGTTTCCAAGGCTACTAAACTAATCGGTCTTTCGAGACTTGATCTTTTGTGATCATGCCAATGTTATGAAGTAATGCACCGACTCTGTGTAGCTGGGGTCGGGGCGTTACATTCAGATATACAAATTGTTTTTTTAAAAACAATGTGTATAGTGACTTATATACACTGCCTCACGTGGTCTCCCCCTCCCCCTCGTCATTTAAAGCCGCAGTTATCTCTTCTCCCACTAGCCTCAACATCCCACTCTCCTCCATAGGTGACTTTGGTGTCCCCCTACCCTCCTCAGATGCCTTTTCACCCATCAACTAGGTGTTCTTCCTCCATTTCTAGTAATTTTTTTATGATCTTTGGGATGTAATATTTTCGTCATCCTCTTACTTTCTCTCATATATTCTCTAACATTCTCTCCTAATTCAAGGATTTTTTTTATTCTAGTCTTCTGTGACATTAGATTGCTGATTTACGAGTCCATATTCTCTGCTTCTGTATGTCATTTTTATTTCTATCTATGCATTTTATTCTATTGGAGCGTTCTGGAATCACTTCTATCATTGTGTTTTTAATTTTATAATTTAATAAATAAAAAATATAGCTTATTAAATTCATAAAGTAATATTTAAATTAAAATTGATTTATTTTGAAAACTATCCTAGGGATTCTTATGAATTTAACTTAAATTCAAGATTCTTCTGGAAGAATATTTTAGGGATTTGAATATTTTTATTATTGGGAATCATATTTAAGGTAACTATAGGAGTGAATGTTGGTTTTTATTATCCTATAGTTATGATATTTAATTATTGAAATTTTTTTTATATCATAAACCATGTTTAAAATATTTTTTGGGTTTTTTCAACCCAAAAAAGAAATAAGTGAACGATGATTTATGTGATTATAATATTATAAGTAAATTTGGAATATTTCTTTATTTATGAATTAATGGACGGGTTTCATAAAGTGGGATGGGATGGATTAATTATTTATTCTTGTTGGATCTTCCCCAAATTGAATACTTTTAAATTGGAATATAGAATCATGAAAAATCAATTTTCCTTGTTTTTTTAATAATATAAGTAATTTTAACCTTAAATAAAATCCCATCATGACTAAATGTTATCCTAAACTATGTTTTCAAATGATAAGACCTATATGGATAAGAAATACACATTTTTCTACTAGTATTACATAGTTGTTGAATATTTCTATACATTCACCATTTTAGGATTTCGGTGAGAATATCATGGTTTTTTCTTATGATATGCCTTATTCTTTTATTGGATGGATTGTAGTGTATTATTTAATGGTCACTTACATCATGAAATGTATTCAATTTGGTTTCATATCTGTTTTCATTAATTTCCTCTACAATATACTATTAATTTATATTTTAATTTTTATATCATTGTAATTATGTTTTATATTGTTGATTGGAACATAATATTTTCCATTAATAAAATGGATTGAATTTGGATGTATCATGTTGATTGAATTTCAAGAAAGTTTCAAAATAATTTTGAATTTTTTTAGATTTTTCATTTAGAAATGTTTCATATGGAGGTCATATATAGTGTCCATGTTATAATTAATTTTTAATACCATGGTTAATCTGAGAATAATTTAGATACCATATAACAAAATTGATATTTAAAAAAAATTATGTTTTGTATCACAATGGAGAGATGAGCTAATATTCTACTATTTATTAATGGAAAGAAAGAAGTGGTATGGATAATTTGATATTTAACCAGTTCCAATTTTTGAATCATCATGAGAGAAATAGTATTTAATCTCAATAAGGAATTGATATATGTACACATGAGGAAAATACTAGAGATGATGATGTTGATGGATTAAAAAATTTAATGGATGATTCCAGAATTCTAGTATATCAGAAATGTACTAAAATAAAAAAAAAGTTAGGAATCTTAGTGTGGTTATATCATTAAAAAAATTTATGGAATTTCTAATAACTTCATTTATTATATTATTACATTTTTGAAGGAATTTATTCCTGATGGTTTAGATATTCCCTTAAATCATTATAAGTCATGGAATTTAATGAAGCAGCTTGGATTTTATAATAATAAAATTCATGCTTGTACTAAAATTCTAGTTTATTGTTGGAGGAAATAGTTGACCATAATGACTGTAAAGAATTTATCATATCTCAATTGAAGGAAAATTCATATGGAACACCATTTAATGTTCTATGAAAAGTCATGTGACACTTTCCATCGATTTTTAAGATTTAAAATCTATTCATGTCTGCAGAAAACTCAACCAATATGTGATGGAATGATGCTAATAGAATTGAAGGTAATGATGAGTTGGTTAATATTGAATATGGATTGGCATGGAGGTCATTTTATGCAAAACATCCAAATTTTTCACCTAGGTTATGTTATGTCTGGTTGGGACTATCATGTGATGGTTTTAATTCATTTGGTCATATGCTTACTTCTCAAAACATGTGGCCAGTTTTTATTCACATTTATAATCTTTGTCTATGTATGTGTATAAAAAAATCTTTCACTTTCATGATTTTAGTAATATCATGACCTTTATATCCTATAAATGATATTTAAATCTACTTGATACCTTTAATAATAGAGTTGAATTAACTTTTGGATATAGGTGTACACACATTCAATGATTCTTCAAAAAATATATTTCAGATGTGTGTTTCCCATCTATGGACTGTAAATGATTTCCATACATATGAAATTATGTATGATTAGATAATGTAGTTAAAACAATAATTTCTTATGTGTATAAAGAATACATGATTGATAAGTCTCAAATATTGTCATAGTTTTAGTTTCATGGGGCATCGATGATTGCTTCCAATGGATCATCAATACAGGAATAATCTTTGGAGGTTTGATAATACTCTTGACACTAAGCAACCACCTAAGATTATTTCAAGAACTAATTTTCTTTATTAATTTAAAGGTTTGAGTTTTTTATTATGTAAAGTGCATATAAAATATACAAAGTGTAAAAATATTGACAATGAATCCAATTATAATGGGAAAAAGAGAAGTGTATTTTTTGAGTTTCTCTGTTGGTCTACCAATTTGGTACATCATTTAGTCGTAATGCGCATTCAGAAACATATATGTGAAATTTTTCTTTAAATTATTCTAAATATCAAGGTAAATAACAAATATGACTTATTATCTCACTTGGACTTTTTGGATTGGCATACTTGACCAAAACTAAATCCCATGTGTATCGATGAAAAAAATGGAATGTTAATTGTGCTTCTTATCTAATGACACATTTAGAGAAAAATAAACTTTAGGAAGTGTTTTAGAATATCAAGGATCCTAATTATTATTTTATCTATATATTTAAATAAGTAAATATAAGGGATTTGAAAGTAAAATCTTTAAAAACTCAGGATTATCACATCCTTCTTCATGAATTGATTTAAATAGAAATCTGGAATTTTTTTTCAAATAATGTAAGGATGGAATTGATTCTCTTATGCCATGTTTTTAAAGAAATTTTTCTAAAAGTTTATTGAAGGATTTATGGACAAAAAATAAGAAATAGGTACCATTATTTTTTGTGACTTTGAAAAAAAATCCCTCCATCTTTTTTCACCTACATGTTGTATTTAACAGTTCATCTTCCAACCAAAACAATTCTTGGGGGACTCATTGCTTTTAATTGGATATATCCTACTGAAATAATTATATGTGTGTAATAAACTATTATGTCTGAAATAAGAATCAACCTAAAGTTTACATTGTAATAGGTTATCTGGCTCAAGAATGTATGGATTTCTGTTCAATTTATTTTTCTGATGTGAGCACAAGAAATAACCATAAAATGAGAAATAAATATGATTAGTATGGGAAAATTAAGCCCTTATTTAAATATCATAACCAAATAAGAGTTATTATTGGGTCATATATATTGGGTACATTGAGCCTTTAAGAGCATGATATGGAACATCGCACGGTCTTGTTTAACTATGGTTTGTTTGATGAAAATATCAAGTATGTAATTTGAATTTTTATATGTTATCTCATAAAATTCCATTTTAAAAATACCTTAAAAAAATTTAATCATATTTTGTAGGTAACATAAAAATTTATAAGTAGAGTTCATTGTTCTTTTCCTTTCAGAAGGAGAGAGGATTTTCATAGCCAATAGTTTCATACACAGTGGAAATCAATGGTATAACCATTACTTTAATTAACATAAAATATATATATTAATTTAATTTTATTATTCATACATCTTTAAGGTATTATTTTTTTCTATTGACTCTATTTATCAAGAATTATTATCATTGGCTTTTTGTCCTGATTGTTTGGTTCCTAAATGCAGATATTTAATAATTAATGGGTATAAATTTGTTACAATTGATCGAGTGATGAGAATAAGAACACATTATAATGTAATTATGTTAACTAATACAATAGACTATTATTCCATTGCATCATATAGTCGGCCCCGATATGAAAACGTGTCTTATTATAGATTTTTTGAGAAAATGTTTTTATTGGATTACTACTCTCAAGGTCAAGTCACTATGATGAAATTTAAATGTTTTGATTCAATGATGTTACATGTTAAATTTATTAGTGATTCAAGATTTATATTTATTGACATTAGTTTGTTCCTGGATACTGATGAACCATACTTTTTGGAATCAATGGGAAAATAATTTTTTTATGTGAAAGATCATATAAGAACAGATTATAGTGTCATTAATAAAGTAATCCCAAGACATATTTTTCATGATTCTAGAGACAAAATTGAAACCATTGACACCCCCATTGGTGTTTACCAAAATATTTCATTTTATGACTCAAATTGCCCCTTTATGAGAGTTGATGTTGAATCTGACGTAGTGGTGGGTAATATATAGAAGTAACCATATGTGTTCATAGATTATGAATAATATATAGAAGGAACCATATGTGTTCATAGTTTATGAATTTTACCTTAACATGGGTTTATCAGGTTGGTTTTACTATAATTAATTTAATTTTGTTTCAGTTTTGAATTATGTGTTTCTTTTAGTATTGTTTGGTTTCATTAATTTCAATTATATTTATTTCAATTAATAAAATCATATTCAAAATGGGTTTTAAAAAAATGTATAACATGGTTTTAAATTATTATTAATAAAACATTTTACAAAATGTTTTATGAATTCATTGAGTTATAATTTGTATTCATGATTTTCAAAAACTATTTCTAAAAATGTATATTTAATTCTTATGAATACTATGAAAAATAATGCAAAAGTTTGAAGGAACCGATTATTTTATGTTGATCGATAGATGCGCGAGCATGGGTTGCCTCATATACATACCTTAGTGAGTATAAAAATTGTAATATTATTATTTTACATTTCATATAATTTCTTCTTAATATTATTTATCAAAAAAATTGAGGGACATTCAGTTGCACCAAAGTTGACTCCTTCGCATCCTACTAGCATGGGTTCGAGTGGGGATGATCCTAGACCTAGATGAAGCACCCATCGTACCCATTCCCATCCTAACCCACCAGTAGACACCCCATATACATCACCTTTCCATCCTCTTCTCGAGCCTCTATGGATGTTTTCAACCATACCTCCATCTTTATCACATTTAACATACTCTTCTCATACCATATCAGCGTTGGCTCCATGGATGTTCTCACCTTTACAATATAAATATACTTTGATGTATCCCAAATCCTACTACCCATATACTTCCATTTCTACACCACATCCATTTTCTACAATCCATCTATGATTTGATGATTATTTTCCTTCAGCTTCCACTCCAGTTCATGAAGATCAGCCAAAGCATGCATTGGAATAGACACATCCTTTAGAGGCTATAGATTCAAGACAACCCATGGATCCATAAAAGCATATTGAGTAGATTCCATTAGGTTTTTTTATTATAATTGTTTCAAATTAAGTCAAATCATATTTTTCTTTTTATAACATGACTTAATTAATTTTCTTCCCTTTTATCTTATTCAGTGGGATCTTCTGGTAGGAAACCTCGGGGCACCCATATGTTGGAATCTTGGAATCACTAAAAAAATAATGGTGGATTATAATAAAGAAAAGCATATGATAGGTAAAAATTATATTCCATATAGAAGTTACATGGTAACTTTTTCAAAGTAACATGATATCATTCCAGTGGAACCAGTCTCATGGGGACATATAGGTAATGAAATCAAGGGCAAAGCATTGTCATAAATATGGGTAAGAAATTTTTTTAAATTTATATTTATATTATTATCGTATTTATATGAATTAACTTATTCTTTATGGTATTAGTTTAACTTTCCCAATGGTGAAGATTCTAAGGCTACATTGTTGATGGATCTTGGGGAGTTATTGTGATCATATAAGCGTGAGTTAAATGTTTGTTGGGGGATTATTGTCAATTTTGATTTTGAGGGTGTACCCATATTCCCTGACTGACAAAAAAAGAGTATCAAAAAATGATTTCATATTGGAAGTGTGGTGAGTTTAAGGTATTCTAAATATTTAATGTTTTTCATATAAAATTTAATTCTTATTACTTATATTGAATTTTTTGTAGTATGTACTGGGAAAAAATTAACAATGATTCAGTGACATATTTTCACAATTTTTTGGTGCACTACAATGCCCAACCATATGAAACCCTAGGTATTTTAATATGAAAAAAAATAATATTTATATTTATATTGTTTCTTAGTTATCTTTTAATGATAATATTTAAGTATTATTACCATTAATCCATTTAATATATGTCTAAAAATACCCCTTTCAAATGGCCTAATAGACAATTAGCATGTTGACCTAATTGACTAATGGCATAATGGACAATTGGCCAATTATCATATTTCTCAATTTCCAATTGGACTAATGGCCTAAGGTTCAATTATCCTAATATCCTATTGTCAAATTGCCAATTAACATAATGGCCGAATGGAAAATTGGGTTAATGGCCTAATGGATAATTGACCCAATTGGCCTAATGGAATAATGTAAAATCATCCTAATAGCCTAATGGCAAATTATCCTAATGGCATAATGGAATAATGGAATAATGTTCAATTGTAATAATTTCCTAATGTCTAATTGACCCATTGTCCTGATTCCCTAATGGACTAATGCCAAATTGTCCTAATGAACTAATGTTCAATTGTCCAATTGTCCTAATGTTCTAATGGATAATTGGCCAATTTTCCTAATTTCCAAATAACCTAACATCAAATTGGCCAATTATTTTAATTTACTACCATCAAATTGACCAATTAGAATAATGGATAAATGGACTAAAATATAATAGGCCTACTAGAATAATGGACAATTGGCCAAACGGCCTAATGGCCTAATGTACTAAAGACCAATTGGCCTAACGACCTAATGGCCAATACTACAATTGTCCAAATGGTCAATTGGCCTAATGGCCTAATTTATTAATGAAATATCTCCCCATTGACTTAATGGATTAATGTCTTAATGGAAAATTGGTATAATGGACTAATGGACAATTGGCCAATTAGCCTAATGTCCTAATGACCTGATGACCAATTGGCATAGTGGCCTAATAGTCAATTGGCAGAACTGCCTAATATCTAATTGTCCTAATGTATTAATGTCTAATTCACCTAATGTTATAATGGATAATTGGTCTAGTGGACTAATGGCCTAATGTTCAATTGGACTAATTGGCCTAACAACATAATAGCCAACTAGAAAAATGGCTTAAAGGCCTATTGGAGAATTGGAAAATTAGACTAATATCTAATTTTTAAATTTGATAAAGTAGAATAATGACCTTACATCCAATTGGCCAATTATATGAATGTTATAAAGGCCTAATTGCCTAATAACCGAATGGCATAATCACCTAATGGCCTAATCACCTAATGGACTAATAGCCAATTGTATAAATGGCATAATGACTTAATGGTATAATGTCCAATTGGCCATTTATCCTAATATCCAATTATACTAATTAACTAATGGCTATTTGGCCTAACGGCCTAATGGAAAATTGTCTAATTAGACTAAATGTACTTAATGGAATATTTGGCCTAAATTTCCAAATTGGCCAAAATTGAATAATTGTACTATATAGCCTAAATGAACTAATTGACCTAATTGACCTAATTAGACTAATTTTAATATTTGGGATAATTGGAATAATTTCCCTAAATGGAAAAATTCGAATAATTGGTCAAAATGACCTAATTGGCCAGTTGGCCAATTGGCCAAATGAACAATTTTGAAATTTTTCAAACTACCTAGCCTAAAAATGAACCTAATGACCAAATGATCAAAATTACTAAGTGACTATGTAATGTCTTGTATTTTTTCTGTATATTATTTCAGTATTATATGGGAATTATTTCAAGACCAGGCTCTTTGATGACGTGCAGTTTCGAGGCCCAGTGATACCGGAACAAATGTTTGAATTTAATTAAATAATTTAATAATGCGCGCATGGGGATTTCCTAAAAAAGTGTAATAACTCTTGAATGGGTGCTCAGATCTGAAATCTGAGGGCACCATTGTGTTCAGAGCAGCGAGTTTCCCTTAGGCAAGACATAACATCAGTTGGCACAGGTCGGTGGTGAAATATTGTTTTTGGATGTAACCGTAATAAAATATTTAATAAAAATATTTTATTAAATCTTTATGCAGTGAAATATTTTTAATCTATAAGTATATATTTCGTAGGGGATCAGGGTTACAGATCTCATAACCCTAAATTTCCCCTGGAGGCTCTGGAGGAAACCCCCAACGTGGCGATAACGTTCTTGATGAGTTTCACCGGAGACGACGACACGACGACCGGATCTTCACCAACGAACGTCGCAGATCCAAGTAGGACATTTTTTATTTTGGTTTCCTTTCCCCGTTCCTGATTCCTATGATGAACACGGACTAATCCACGAATAGATTAGCCCATGGATCGATCATATTTGTGGGATGGTATTTTTGCGGGGATTTTGGGGAAGATCTTAATCATTGTAATTTAGATCTGATGATTTTTTTGAAGGTCGTTCTTACAGGAATGGATCGAGGCCAGAACAAACAACGGATGAGGTTTGTTCCTCGGGTTGTTTATTTTTGATCCCTTTTTCCTATCATTTTGCCTACACGTTCTTCATTCTTCGCGAGATAAGAACAATGATCGATTGCGCCTTCGATCTACGGTGTAACGATCTGAGATTATAGATCCAACCTCGGGATGATGGTATGGAGCTGCGATGATGGTTTTGGTGGACGATTTGGAGGCGATTGAGAGATATGAGTTTTTGGGTCATTTTCCTTCAGATGGATCGTTGGAGGTTTACGACCAGATCGAAGGCCCAAAAACACCCAGTTAGGTCTTCGTATGATGGAACAAACCAAGATCTGTAGTATCAGGATGAATGGATGAGATATCACAAATCCGGAGATCAATCTGTGGCGCGTGGAGGAAGAAGATGACTCTAGAGAAATCCCAACCACACGGCATGTGTTCCTTGGACGTGGGCATGGCGACATGGGTTGAGGCTGTGTACGGGCACATGGCCAGCATACACGGAGTGAACCCCGGACACTCGGACACTGTGTGTAATTCTTTTACATGCTGTGTAGTTACTTTTCATACGACAAGCCTTAAGACACGGGCCATTTTACATGGGCAGTACCCGGAGTAAAGGAACACGGCGTGTGACACTGCTACACGATGTGTAACCTGTCTATACATAGCTTGATCCATTTGTCTTCTGTGACTTGGACTAGTTGCCTTAGGGTTCGTCCCCTTGGTCTTTCCCCTATAAGTTTCTAGTATCATTTCCAAAATTCATGAGTATCATCCCTTTAGTAAGTCTTCCTGAATAGAGTTTGTAGAATCCCCTTTGTGGGACTTAGAGTTGGATCCTCTATTCCTTCATGGTACCCTAGGTAGAGTTTCTCGGTATCGACGTGAACTACATTACCCGGACACTGATCCTCTACATAGCAGGTTAGTTTAGAATGATTTTTTGGAATCACCCCATAGCTTCTGGTTGTGATCCTCATCTGACACATCAAGTATCTTTCTTCAGTACTCATGGAGTGAGTTCTCCCAGAATGAGTACATCATATCTTTCTTCAGACTTAGGAGTATGTTCTCCTAATTATGTGCTCAGTGGAATCTCCGAGCTGAATCTTAGTGGTGGTTTCGTGATAGTCGATTGTGTATGACTATATCTGGATATTCTTGTTATATGTTTTGTAGACATATACTGTGTAGAGATGACTAAATCATTCCATTGTGGTATTTTCCCTTGTTTTATTCCCATGTGGTCTCAGGGTGTCCTTCTGGTTATTGTTATACTCACCCCCACACGGGATTTCTCGCACGTGTCGTGTATTGTGTAGACGAGTGAGCCTTTGACAGGATTCTAGGTGGACCGGGACCAGACGGTGCTCACTGAGATCAGGCAGTCAAAGGTGTTTTCCTATGGCTACGGATTTCAGTCCCAGTACCTTTCTTTACAAGTTGGACTTTTTTGCAGACTTTCTTTTGGTGGGATTGTACTTTTCGCCTGGGTTTTACATTACTATACTTTACATTCCTCTCGTACTCTGTTGGTTGGGATTTATAGTGTATGCATGAATTTCCCTTTTTAGTAGTTTTTACCTTTCAGCTTAGTGTACTTGGATATGTGTGTGTGTGTGTAGGTTTATAGTTAATGCCTCCCATGTTAGTGACATGCCTACTCGGTGCTAGTCACCGGCCCCTGGCCTATTGGAGGTGGGCTTGGGGAGTTGTGGCACGGGCCTCTCTGGGACAGGTCGTGACAAAGTGGTATCAGAGGTGGTCGGTTCTACCTTAGGTTGAGATTCTGTGAGTCGTTTTGGGGAAATAGTGTTAAGTGTTTCGAGTTCATATTTCAGGCCATGGGCCCCTGTGTTGGTGCGGGCGGCTGATGTATCCATACACCTAGACTTTGATAACTTTCTTTTTGACTCAGAACATGAGAACACTAGTTGCAGGGGGGAAATAATGGTACATGCATCATATAAGAATGGGTTGTGGTTTCAATTTCCTTCTTGAGTCAGATCTCCAGATATACTCACTAATTGTGATACATCTTGTTTCTTTACAGGATGCCTCCACGATGCACACCCGCTAGGATCCAGTAGCTCGATCACGAGGATGACCCCCTCAGGGATTAAGCTTCGGTACAGGGACTAGATCCCCTAGTTTTACCTTCGGGTGGTGTACCGGCTATTCCACCACCTGTGGAGTAGTTTTTAGTGCATGTTGTACCTATAGAGGAGGAGCACATGCTGAGTGCACTCCACGAGTTTCAGAGACAGAGACCCCTTAGGTTTTGAGGTGATCTTAACCCTCAGGAAGCAAAGGGATGGCTTGAGGCAGTGGCCAGAGCCTTCCGTTTGGTCAGGACACCAGCAGACCAGATGGTGATCCTAGCAGCGAGGCATCTACAGGGCTCGGCAGAGTGATGGTGGAGTTTGGTTATCCAAAATCATGACAAGGTTACTCTTTCTTGATCGGAGTTTGAACATCTCTTCAGAGAGTATTTTTCACCGGTTACCCTGAGAGCAGTACGTATACAGGATCTTCTTCAGCTCCAGCAGGGAACCATGATGGTGGCTGACTATTCATTGAGGTTTACTGACCTCTCATGATACTTGATGGATATGGTCAGGGATCAGTACTTTATAGCTCGGACTTTTGAGCGGGTCTTGCGCAGAGACATCCAAGCTAGCATCATCCCTATGAAAATTACTACTTATATTGGGGTGCTCGAGCAGGAATTTGTGGTCAAGAGCTTCTTGGAAGAGTAGAGACAGCCAACAGCTGTCAGTAGTGAGCAAGCTGGAGCATAGACCTCGACAACAGGGAGCTGACGTCCAGAACCCAGTCGTGGAAGACGTTTCCAGAGGAGATTCCAGGATAGGGTATCTATCATACAGGGTTCGCAGGGCACATTTAGCCAGCCTCGAGAGAGGGAATGCTACTCATGTGATGGCAGGGGACATCTCACTTGAGATTTTCCGACCCACCATACTACTAACATGGGGCAGTGTATGAACCACCAAGGTATAGGCAACATGCGGAGTAGATAGACCCGCGGGGCGGTGGACGTGGTAGAGCAGTTGGGAGAGCAGCTGGAGGTGGTCGGTGTTTTGACCCTTTACCACCATCACCCCCAGGAGGTCCACCCCAGGCTTAGAGAACTAGTGGACAGAGGCAGGGACAGATACAGGCAGCGGAGACTTATGATCGAGGTACTCTCGAAATGATTAGAGGTACAATCTATGTCTCTTATACTTTGGATTCCGTACTGATAGACACAGGTGCTATTTATTATTTGCTGACTGCTTATCCTGTTCAAGACCTTAAGATTCCAGTTGAGCTGTTGACTTGACCCTTATGATTAGAAACACCGACTGGAGAAGATTTATAGATCACACACCTTTGCAGATGGTGTGACTTCGACCCTGTAGGCGACAGTTTCGGCTAGAACCTCTTGGTGGTAGCGTCGAGGCCTTACGATGTCATTATTGGTATGGATTGGCTATCCACAGTTCATGCCCAGATTTACTGTTTTAGGCAAAGGTTGTGGTGTTTTCCATAGTGATGGAACAAAGTTATCCTTCATCGGTGAATAGAAGACCGAGGCAGCGTAGGATGGACTCGTGCGTAGGAAGGTACAATTGATTTCACATCAGTTGGCTATCCTAGCCCTTGGAATAGTAGATGTTATGAGTTTCTAGTTTCCAGCAGTAGTGGTTGAGTGTGAGTATGTCTTTCTGGAGGATTTCCCTGGACTACCTCCCTGTCGGGAGATAGATTTGTGCATTGAGTTGCAACCTGGGATGACCCTGATATCAGCATCAGCATATCAGATGGATCTTGTAGAGCTTCGTGATTTGAGAGTGCAGTTGGAAGACTTGAAGAGGAAGGGCTTCGTGAGACCAAGTGTTTCACCCTGGGTAGCCCCAGTATTGTTTTACATGAAGGAAAACAGGATCTTGAGACTGTGTGTGGATTACCGGCGCTTGAATCAGGTGACCTTGAAAAACCAGTATCCACTACCGAGGATCGATGACCTCTTTGACCAGTTAAAAGGGGAACGATGGTTCTTGAAGGTTGATCTATGATCAATATATCACTAGTTGCAAGTATGGGATGAGGATATACTAAAGACAGCTTTCATATGTCACTACAGTCCCTATGAGTACTTAGTGATGCCCTTCAGCATGATGAATGCCCCAATAGTGTTTATGGGACTCATGATCCAGATATTTTAGCCCTATCTAGATCGGTTCGTAGTGGTCTTCATCGATGATATCATTGTGTACTCTGTGTCCAAGGTGGAGCACGCGAGGCACCTATGGTTGGTTCTGGACACACTCTGAGAGCACTATTTGTATGGGAAATTCTCTAAGTGTCAATTCTGGATACAGGAGGTCCACTTTCTGGGACATGTTATCGTAGTAGATGGTGTAGCGGTGGACACATCCATCGTAGAGGTAGTGTTAGCATGGGAGCCACCCTGGAGCGTGATGGATGTGCGGAGTTTCCTTGGGTTGGCAGTCTACTATCGGAGATTCATTTCTGATTTCTTCAAGATTTCAGCACCCATGACAGCTTTGAACTGAAAGGGGCTCCCTTTCGTGTGGACCGAGAGATGCCAGCATGCTTTTCAGAAGTCGAGACAGAGTCTGACGAGTGCCCCGATCTTGAGACTACCAGAAGAGGGTGTCGAGTATGTAGTGTTCTACGACGCATCAGGAACGATACATGTTTGTGTCCTGATGCCGACACAAGCAGTGATTGCATATGGCTCATGTCAGTTGAGGCCACACGAGTAGAACAACGCGACCCAAGATCATGAGTTGGAAGTTGTAGTCTTCGCATTGAAGATGTGGCGGCACTACCTAATGGGTGAGCGGTTTATCGTCTACTCTAACCACAAGAGTCTCAGATATATCTTTTAAAAGAAGTATCGGAACTTTAGACAAATGAGGTGGCTTGAGTTCCTCCAGGATTATGACTTTGAGATCGTTTATACTCCTGGGAAGGAGAAAGTTGTGGCAGATGCTCTCAATAGGAAATCTTGTTCGCAATTGCTGGATGAGGCGACGAGAAAGTTGGACTCTTTATAGTTATCCTTCATGGATAGAGATGGGGGAGCTTACCTTCAGTATATGGTTGTTACCCCTCCACTCTTATAGCAATTCAGGGAAGCACAGCTCGAGGATGCTAGATTTGATACTGTACGTGCTCAGATATCTACAGGTGATGCACCTGATGGATATTCGAAAGGTGGGAAGCATTTTGTTCTTTTCAGAGAGCGTACAGTAGTACCAGTGACGTTGTGGGAGGAGGTTCTGAGGGAGTTCCATACATCTCCTTTGGAAGTGCATCCAGGCATGGAAAAGATGTATTGGGAACTCAAACGTCAATTCTGGTGGACAGGAATGAAGAAGAGTGTGGCAGAGTTTATTTCTCGGTTCCTTACATGTTAGTAAGTAACGGTTGAGCACCAGGTTCCAACAGGTTTGACTCAGCCCCTTGATGTGCCAGAGTGGAAGTGGTATGGGATATCCATGGAATTCATGACGGGTTTACCACGTATGTCTAGGGGACATGATGCCATCTAGATGATCATTGACCGACTCACCAAGTTAGCCCACATCCGAGCCATACGGGAGCAGAGTTCAGTAGAGAGCTTGGGACACCTCTACAGGCAGAGGATAGTTTGACTTCATGGAGTTCCATCAACAATCGTCTCAGATCATGATGCTCGTTTCACATCCCGTTTGTTGAAGGGATTGCAAGAAGATTTTGGGACTCAGTTACGCTTGATCACAACATTTCATCCTCATACTTATGGTCAAACAGAGTGGAACATCCATATTCTAGAGGATATACTAATAGCTTTCATACGTGACTTCGATCATAGCTGGGAGCATCACCTACCACTATTGGATTTTTTTTATAACAATAGTTATCATTCCACTATTAGTATGGAACCATTCGAGGCTTTTTATGGGAGAGCTTGTAGGTCACCACATTGCTGGGCTGACCCAGGAGAGTCAGCACTCATGGGCCCAGAGATGGTGCGAGCTACTACGGAGAAGGTGAAGGTCATCCAGGAGTGGATGAAGACTGCACAGAGTTAGCATAAGTCTTATTCTGATAGGAGACGGAGTCCCTTGGAGTTCATGGAGGGAGACTATGTGTTACTTCGGGTCTCACTTCAATGGGGATTGCGGAGATTTAGCCGAGGCGGCAAGCTATCTCTGAGGTTTGTCAGCCCTTTTCAGATTCTGAGTATAGTTGGTGAGGTGGCGTACTGTTTGTCTATGCCTTCTCAGATGGACCGGGTACACAACGTCTTCCATGTGTCGTAGCTACGGAGGTACGTGCATGATCCATCGCATGTTATTGACTGGGGTGAGCTAGACATCGATGATAGTGTGACCTTTTCTGAGTACCCAGTGGAGATCGAGGATCAGCAAGAGAAGATCCATCATGGGTGATATATTCCCTTAGTGCGTGTCCAGTGGAAACATGGGAATTTCTAAGAGATCACGTGGGATCGGGAGGCTCAGATTCGTGTGCAGTACCCACATTTTTTTTAGTAGCCTTTGTTTTGGATTCTTGGGGAGATAAATATCTAAGGTGGGGAGGATGTAATGTCTCAGATTTTTTCTGTTAATTATTTCAGTCTTACATGGGAATTATTTCGAGACCATGCTCTGAGATGACGTGTAGTTCTGAGGCCCGATGAGCCCGAAACAAATGTTTGAATTTAATTAAATAATTAAATAATGTGCATGTGGGGTTTTCCTGAAAAAGTGGATAACTCTAGAATGGGTGCTTGGATCAACAATTTGAGGTCACTGTTGCGTTCAGAGCAGCGAGTTTCCATTAGGTGAGACATAACATCGGCTGGAACAGGTCGGTGGTGAAATCTAGTTTTTGGACGTAACTGTAATAAAATATTTAATAAAAATATTTTATTAAATCTTTCTCCAGTGAAATATTTTTAATATATAAGTACAGATTTCACAGGGGATCAGGGTTAAAGATCTCATAACCCTAAATTTCCCCTGGAGGCTCTGAAAAGCTCTAGAAGAAACCCCCAACATGGCGACGACGTTCTTGATGAGTTTCACCGGCGACGACAACGCGGCGACCGGATCTTCACCAATGAACGTCGTAGATCCAAGTAGGATGTTTTTTATTTTGGTTTCATTTCCCCGTTATTTATTACTACAATGAATGTGGACTAATCCACGAACAGATTAGCCTACAGATCAATAGTATTTGCGGGATGGGCTTTTTTTGGGGATTTTGGGGAAGATCTTAATCCTTGTAATTTAGATCTGATGATTGTTTTGAAGATCATTCTTACAGGAACGGATCAAGGATGGAATGAACAACAGACGAGGTTCGTTCCTCAGGTTGTTTCTTTGTGAACCCTTTTTCCCATCATTTTTCCTACACATTCTTCGTTCTTCGCGGGATAAGAACAATTACTGATTGCGCCTACGATCTATGGCGTAAAGATCTAAGATTGTAGATCCAACCTCGGGATAATGGTACAGAGTTTCGATGACAGTTTCGGCGGACAATTCGAAGCGGATCGAGAGATATGAGTTTTTGGGTGTTTTTCCTTCAGATGGATTGCTGGAGGTTTACAACTCGATAGAAGGCCCGAAAACACCCGGTTAGGTGTTTTTATGATGGAACGAACCAATATCTGAAGTATCGAGATGAACAGATGAGTGATCACAAATCTGGAGATCAAGACGTGGCGCGTGGAGGAAGAAGATGATTCTGGAGAAATCCTGACTACACGGCGTGAATTATGGGCTACACTGCATGTGTTCGTCGGTGGACCACCTGGCGTATACTACAGGAGTACACGGACATGGGTTGGGTACATGGCCAAGGACACGATGTGTATACCCTTACCCAGCCAGGCCTGGCCAGATACACGGGATACCCCGTATACTGGTACATGGGCAGGGCAACACGGGTTGAGGTCGTGTATGGGCACATGGCCAGTGTACACGGAGTGAACCCCGGACACTCGGACACTGTGTGTAATTATTTTACATGTCGTGTAGTTACTTTTTATATGACAAGCCTTAAGACACGGGCCGTTTTACACGGGCAGTACTCGGAGTAAAGGAACACGGCATGTGACCCTGCTACACGTCGTGTAACCTATCTATACATGGCTTGAGCTAGTTTTATTCTATGACTTGGACTAGTTTCCTTAGGGTTCGTCCCATTGTTCTTTCCCCAGAAGGTTTCTGGTATCATTTCCTACATGTAGGAGTATGATCCCTTCAGCAGGACTTCCTGAATAGAGTTGTTGGAATCCCCTCTGTGAGACTTAGAACCGGATCCACTATTCCTTCATGGTACCCTAGGTAGAGTTTCTCGGTATCGATGGGACCTGTTTTACCTGGGCGCCAATCCTCTAATTAGAAGGTTAGTTCAGAATGAGTTGTTTGAATCACCCCATAGCTACTGGTTGTGATCCTCATCTGATGCATCAAGTATCTTTCTTCAGTACTCGTGGAGTGAGTTCTCACAGAATGAGTACATCGTATCTTTCTTCAGACATAAGAGTATGTTCTCCTAGTTACGTGCTTAGTGGAATCTTCGAGATGGATCTTAGTAGTGGTTTCGCGATAGTCAATCGTGTATGAGTATATCTGGATATTTTTGTTATATGTTCTGTAGACATATACTGTGTAGAGTTGACTGCATCATTCCTTTGTGGTATTTTCCCTTGTTGTATTCCCTTTTTGTTTCGGGGTGTCCTACTGGGTATTGTTATACTCACCCCTGAATGGGATTTTCCCACACGTGTCGTGTCTTGTGAAGATGAGCGAGCCTTTGATAGGATTCTAGGTGGACCAGGACCGGATAATACTCAGTGAGATCAGGTAAGCCAAGGTGTGTTCCTATGGCTATAGATTGTAGTCCCAATACCTTTCTTTATAGGTTGGACTTGTTTCAGACTTTCTTTTGGTGGGCTTGTACTTTTGGCCTAGGTTTTTACATTATTGTACTCTACTTTCTTGTCTAATGCTGTTGGTTGGGATTTTTAGTGTCTTCTTGCATTTCCCTTTTTAGTATTTTTTTACCTTTCAGCTTTATGGGCTTGGAGATGTGTGTTTGTATGTGTACAAGTTTATAGGCAATGCCTCCCATGTTAGTGACATGCCTACTCGGTGCTAGTCACCGGCCCCTGGCCTATTTGAGGCGGGCTTGGGGAGTTGCGGCACGAGCCCCACTGGGGGAGATCATGACAGACTAAATAACCAAATAACATAACACAAATAGAATTGGACTAAAATTAATATTCATGAGGAATCCATATCATACCCATGTTTATCATTCTAATTATTATGTATTTTTTATGTTATGACACTAGTATTAAATTTATAATTAATGTTATATTTAGATGCTTCTTTATTTTATGGATTTATTCAAATGAAAAAATTTTAATTCATTTTAGTTTTATAACTATCATATTTTTTAATAATGTAGATTTATAATAATCAATTTCATTTCCAGCAAGCGGCATTGGGCATCGAAGGCCATGTTCCACGAGAATTTTTTTTTCTACAGTAGGATAAAAAATGATGGGAGAGTACTAAATGCATAAACATGAGAAAATATTGTATGTTTTTTATTTATATTTCAAATATCTATATGAAATTAATAATTAAATATCTTGTTTAAATTTTCAACATTATTCCCTAGAGGACCTCAATGATAAGGTAGATGACAACTTTAGGACAAATGATCATTTAAGATAGGTATTAGGTGAGAATAACTAGGGGAGAGTCAAATGTCAACCTAGAAAAAACATCATCCCCATTAGGTATTGGTTATCATTGGGATCCTCTCAAACCTCTCAGACCACCATAATGCAAAGATCTCATGCAGAAGCAGATGAGGAAAAATAAATAGCTTTATATGAGCATGAAATAAGTAAATATATCATTGAACACTTCCTAAATGTTATGTTAGTTATAAGTCAATCACTTCCATCAGAGGCTACTAATAATTTTGATTCATATATGGAATCAATGTTCTCTTGAAATGATACATGGTTGATGTCAATGAGGGTCCTAATGGCGGTCGAGATGATGGTGGCAGTGGTGGTGGTTGTGGTGGTGATGATGATGATTCTTCTCCATATGATGTTGGTGATGAGGATTTTTCTAATGGTGATGAGGATAAGGATGTTGGCTATGGGAGAGATATTGATCCCTGCTATTTTTGACTTAGTAGTAAAGAGACATGTGGATGTTGTTTAATGGCTTGAATTTATTGGTTGTATCAATGTACATGTATGTTATAGTATTGTAAATGGTTTGAAAATTATTAAAAGTTGTTGGTTTAATTATAAATGAAAAATATTTTTATTGAATTGAATGTGCACTATGGTTTATATTTTATTTATAGGTTAGGGATGGGTTGAAAGAGCTGATGCTGCCTAAATGGGGATAGCTACTTATACCCAAGGATTAATGAACTGTGGGTATATTTTTTCTATTTGGAAAAGTTATACCCATGGTTTGGTTAATTGTGGGAATAGATACCCACGGTTTTGGTTAAACTATGGGTATGATGAAATCTCTAATTCTATACCCACAGTTTCTTTAGAAATTATAGGTATATCTCTATATTGATGGCTTCATCATCCACTGATATGAAAACCTTTAGTATAGCCTATACCCATGGTTTTTGGGGCTTTACCTGTAGTTCTAAACCAAGGGTAAATAGTACTTTTCCAATATTTTTCATGTATCAAAATATATTGAAGAGATAAATTTATTTAAAAATAAATGTACCATAAAATCTTGAGGTGTTAGGTAGTTGGTGGTGGATAATTGGATAGATAGATAGGAAATACGTCAGTTTTCCCTTACCCATGGGAGAAATCCAGCCTTTAGGAAATAATTTTATCATTGTTACTATAATAATTTATTTGGTTGGGGTATATATGTGGTAATAAAATATTTTATACTATTTTAGTAATGAATTTTGTGGTCAAGGATGAGTAATCTTGAAATTTTGATTTAGTGGTTATTCTATTTTATCTTTTTCATTCATGAATGGATTAGTATGATCTTTTAACATTTACACATGGGGGTTTAGGGGAGAATCTTATCGAGTATTCCTAAATTCATCCATAATTTATATAAATAGTTTAAAATCATAAGGATCATATTGGATATGTTTGAAAAAATTATCATAAACACTGATTGATATTAAGAGTTTGATTATAGTTTCATTTTTATTCAATTAAGATGTACTAAAGATTATATCTATGGTTTTTAACTTCCTATATGTAGTTATTTGATGATTTGTATAATGTTACATGTATTTTTTATATAATACCTTTAATTTATATTATGGAATTATATATGTCATTGTATGGATTTTGATTTTGAAAAGTGTAATTACTTCTTATTTTTATACCCTTGATGTTTGTTTTAAACCCTTAAAAAATTTAATGGGTTATTAGGAAATTATTTTAGATCTATTTTCTTATTCTATAGTATTATAAATAGGATCTGGTCATGTTATGCTATTAAATATTATTTTAGGCATGTCATTTCTATTCAATACATTTTTTAAACTTTTTATGAGAATTTCAATAATAAAAAAATAAATGTATAACTTCTGGAATAAAATGGTTCATCTATTCTTTGAAACAAAAAATTAAAAATCATATGGATAATTAATCATAAAAAACAATAAACAAATGAAGATTTTTAAATTTTGGTATTAGAGAGTATAGTGAGAGTGAAAAATATCTATTCGGTTAAATCATGGAAATTCATAGAGGAGGGAAATTTTTATTGAGGAAATATCTTAATCAATAAAATATATCTATATTTTTTCACTAATATATTTTATGTTTTATAGGATTTGGTTATATTTTTGTATAAATTGGCTGATAAAATGGTGTATGATTATGGTATATGAGTTTTATGCCAATTTTTATGCAAAAAAGACATTGATTTTCGAAGGACTGTTATTCCAACATATATCTATAATATTTTATTTCTTTTATTTTCATTGATTTGATATTTTATGTATTTATTACTATAAATAAATATTAGTTTAATTTTGGAAATATTATTTGAAAAAAAATCAGTTTTAGTTATTATGAACATTTTATTTTACTTTATTTTTACTTCTATTCTCACATATTTGATAAATTACAAGAAAATAAAATATTTTTAATCACGTGATAAGTGATGGTTCATATATTTAGTAATATTTCACTCAAAAATATTTTCCCAATTATTTCTTATGTAATTTAGTTATACTCATCATGCTTCTAAAAATTTTATGAAAAAAAATTCATTGTGTAAGAATCTCTACTGTTATGTTGGGTGAAATGGATGATCTTTTCGTGTTAAATGTTTTTATTCTGTTGATAAGAATTAAAATTCATCAAATTTCGTTATATAAAAATACATAATTGGAATCACTTTTTCTTCTTCACAGTTTCACAATCCATTATGTAATGTAAAATTTCAATGACTACATACTTTAGAGTGTGATGGGATTACAAACATCAAACTCTTTGATAAAGAAATTCTAAATGATACTATATTTATGGTAATATAAATAGTAATTTCTATGAAATATTTTATAATTTTTCACGTATTATCATGATATATGTGTACAATATTCTATAAATGTGGCATTGGTCAACAAATATGTCTCGTTTTATCATCTTCTATGTATCAATGTTAACAGTAATCATGTATCCTTTATATCAAAGGTTTTGTTTGATGTGTACATATAGATTTGGAATGTGTCAAGAGTCCTTTAAAATTATTATGTGACCAACATTCATATTTATATTTATGTCACTCATTCAGATAATTTCAACCAATTTGATATTCTCCATATTAACAATAACACAATCTACAACTCAAAAATTCATAAAATAATATTTATACAAAGTAACATGATATCATGATATGGTAAATTATATAGTATTGATGACCAAATATATGTATTTATTATATGTATTAAGTCATACCTCATAATTATTGTTTAGAAAATGTGTTTTATCTTTTAAAATAATATTTTAAACAAAATTAGTCCCCTTCGTCTTATTTTTACTTTGACTCTTCCCTAGAAATTTTTATTAGTTTTTTATCATGTGTGTATATTCCTCTATTATTATTCCAAACATTGTTTTTTTTTAATTAAATAAAATTATTGTTTTGTCCCCTAATTATATCAATAAAGATTATTTTTTGGATTCATCAAACACTAATTACTAAAAGTTAAACCATCATAACTTCAACAAAAAGAAGGAAGATGACAATGTTTTCTCCCAATTACTCTTATAATTCTCTCTATCTCTTAATATTCTTATGTTTTAGGGATTCCTTACCTTATTTATTAGGTGATGGACCCCTCCCTGGCCTTATCCTGTGTCTTTAATAGTATACTCACCTTATGGATCTTGCCTCTATTTTCTTTTTATTTTCCTGTTCTATTTTTCTTCATTATTCTTTTGGGAGTTAGTCCATTGATTAAAGTTTCCATTATCCATTATCCTCTACACTTTTTACATTTCCCATCTTTTTGGACCCCATAATGGACTAGAATTATGTAACCTTTCACATATTTTAATGTTTATGGTTCATATTTGGTCCAGATGCTTTAGTCATTCTTGGTTTGGGGTTTTCATGTTTCGTGGGTGGATTTATATTGTCATAATTCATAGTTGAATGCTACAATAATTTATCCACTGATGTTGTTTCTAGATCAATATAGTTAGAATTTAATCTTTTATGGTGTGTTTTCCAACATAGAGTCATGGGATTTGGTAGTTTGTTATTTTGATGATTAATCCTATGATAATTTACTATTTTGTTTTGTTGGTTGTTTTGAAAAGGGGTCTCTTTATTTTCTTTTTTTTTCAACTTGTCTCAAGTTTCTCAATAATCATTTTAGATAATTAAGTACTTTAGTGCTTTTCTGATCTCTTGGTTGTCTGTTGATCTAGTTTCTTCTCTTTATATAGACTTCTCATGCTATATTATTGGTCTACATTGAGGGTATATTTTATGAATTTTTTTAGATTTATCTCTCTTGTAAAAGTTGAAAATATCAACGTTGTACCACCCTCATGAGGTATTGATGTTGCACTAGAGTGGTTATGGGTAATTTTTCATTAGTTTAGGTTCATCATATACCATTTTAATTTGAGTGTATAACCTTCATCTTTAGTGTTTTCAATTGGTACCATTATGTGCTTTTAGGTGGTTTTATAATTGTTCTCTTCCTTGGTAGGTTTTTCAAGTTGTTTTTTTTATATGGTGTGATATTGTTTGGATCAGTGATGCAAATGTTTTGGGGGTTATTTATTAACAATGATGGTAATTTTTCATTGAATTTAGTTATGGTTCATCCATGTGGTTATTATTGGGGAATGTACTTATGGTTGGTTAAGTGCCTTCAATGAAAAGAAATGGCCAATAGTGAACACGGGGGTATTTGGGAAACATGCAACATCGAGCATCATGGGTGGTACATGGCTCCATTATATAATAGGTTTGATCATCTTAAGGATCATCACATGTTGATCTATTTTCAATTGAAATATGAAATTTGGATTTTATTTTGTTTTTCATTTTTTTAGTTTGTAATATTGTTTTGGTGTTGTTTATCGATAATCTAGTCCGGGGATAGTTTGTTAAGGTTAACACTAAACCTAATGAAAGTGGTTTTATTAAAAATTAAAAAATGAATTTAGATTAATTTTTGGAAAAAAAGATCTTGAAACTCCAAAAACTAAAATAAACCCCTGACACTAATGTATATGAACTTAAGAATAAAAATCACCCTAAATTACTATATTGATTCAATACTATTTTTATACTCAAATAAACTCACAAAAAAAGATACAGAAAAATAATAAACACAATTATTATATTTTTCCGAAAATAAGTCCTAAATATAGTGGTGGGTGAAATTGGTTTGTATTGGTTTTGACTAAAAGACAAACCATAACACAATTTTTAGTTTGGTTTTTATAAATAAAAACCAATCCATTTAATAAATATTTGGTACATATTAAAAAAATTATAATCTATTATTTTGTGGTTTTTTTTTAGTATGGATTCTGGATTAGCCTATTTTTCATGAAAACATCTATGATATGGATCCATCATATTTTATAATTATTATGTACTAATTTTAGAAGAAATTATACATAATCATCGATACAGTGAAATAATATCATTCTTGTTTTTCCATAAAAATAAAACATTTGTTCGTTAATGGAGACTAAAAATAACATCTAAAATAGGGTTTATATTATGGAATCAATGCATGGGTTGAGATGATAGAAAACTATAAAATTATACTCTTTTGAAAACTGATGTGGTTTGGTTTTTCACATGAACCAAACTACAAACCACAAGGGTCTATTCAATCCAAACAAAAAACCAAAACACCAGAAGAAAAATAGCTATTTTAGATAATTTCTATTCGGCTTTTTTTTGTTT
Organism: Viscum album; assembly: GCA_963277665.1. Classification (NCBI taxonomy): domain Eukaryota; kingdom Viridiplantae; phylum Streptophyta; class Magnoliopsida; order Santalales; family Viscaceae; genus Viscum; species Viscum album. Next base: position 2,068,578,088 of record OY728141.1, read on the forward strand.
GGTTTGGGTACTTTTTTCCACCAATACTTCTATGGTAGAAAATTAACACAACATTTATTTAATAAAAAATTAAAATATTACACTAATCATTGATAAGTTATCCATATTGGTCACTAATCGGATTAAGAATCATGTCCAATGGTCCCACCACAACTTTATTGTGGGGTCCAACCATTCAATTGGTTCCACCATCCTCTAATATTTATGGGGGTTCCATTATTTCCATTTTCCAACTTCAAACTCTGGTAAGTGACTCTGCCATAACTTTCAATGTTCATTGATCGTGAAAGTTACTCTTACATTCATGTGAGTTATTCTTATATAAGAACAATTTAATTTTAAAAACCATTCATTTTCTATAAATCCTACCAAGAATACCTTCATGTATCAACATTATACATATAAGTAATTCATAAGTTCCACTCACCATAATCATGTGAAGTGATCATCTACACTATTCTAGAATATAACAACTATACCACATGCCTCTACTTGAAATTTGATGTTTTTGTCTCCATTTATCAAAATCCTAACGTCTAGAGTTTCCCATTTTATTCATATAAATAAGAACTTGAATAGGCATTACATTTCCCTAAAATCTCTAACTTAATGACTACTTCAATGAAAAACACAAGAACCACCAATATTTAGTAATAAAACTAACCTTTCAATTCCATAGGAAAAATAGTGTATCTACCACATTCTGATTACCCTAGCCCACTGAGGCACAATATTTTCTTAGAATTTCATGGGCTATAACTTTAGTGAACATGTCAATAAGATTTTTTTATTATAATTATATTCTATAGATCTATCAGTTTAACCTCCAGAATATTCAAAATAAAATGATATTTCATGTCAAAGTGTTTAATCCATGAGTGGAACATTAGACTCTAAGTTAAATGAATCTAACTATGAATATCACATAAGGGAAACATTCTTTACTAACCCATTTTGGTCTCTACCAGCAAACAATTTCACTATATCTATTATTTTCTTACATTAGTGATGACCAAATTGTTAGATTCTATTATAAACAGTGTTTTCACTAGCTACAGTGTTCATATCTAGTAACCTATTATTCCTCAAAATATGAACACACAACCTATAGAACTCTTTCATGTGTATTATCTTCTATAAAGTCCATAATATTATATTCCTACAATAGATAATCCTTTCAAAATAAAAGAACTATATTTTTCAATCTTTTAGGATACTATAGGATCCACTTCACATCTTCCAAATGTTCTTTCCATATAATTTTCCTGAATTAGCTAACAAATCCCACTTAAAATACAATTTATAACCTTGTATATACCATGAAATATATCAACCTAACTACCACTTATGTAAATGGAAATTGTTTCCATTTACTTGACAATATATTCTATTTTTAATGATTTCACTTTGGAAATTTTGATGTTTCTAGAAAATGGGGTTGAAATTGGATTACATCCAGTCATACTAAATCTCTTAATGACCTTCCAGATGTAATACTTATGTGAAAAAACCAAATTTTCCACTTTTATACCTCTCTCAATCCATATTCCAGTAATTTTATGGCATCTCAGATAACTTTTACCTAAAAAATTAAAGAAAATAATTTTAAATATTCTAAATATTTTTAGTGTTCAAACCTATTAAGATCATTTCATCCACATAAATGAGAACGATGATACAACTCCCATCCTAAAATTGATTCTAGTAGTAATAGTGATCGAATTTACTTTTGATGAAACATTTATTATACATAAATGTCTTAAAAATTCAGTTACACTACCTTAGTTCCCACTCAAATCCTTAAATAATTAATTTGAGCTTACACAACATGCCCTTGTACCTTTTATCCAATAAACCATCTGGTTGATTAATGTAAATTTTATCCTCCAAATCACTATGAATAAATTTCGTTTTTAAAACCATTTTCTCTAAGTGAATGTTTTCAAAATTAGATATACTCAACACCATCTTGATGGTAGTATATTTAAATAATGGTGAGAAAATCTTGGAAGAATTATACTCTTTCTTTCAATTGAAATCCTTTTATTACCAAATTTTCCTTGGACCACTTCTTACCATCAGTTTCTTCTTTCAAATGGAAGACCCTATTTTTCTAAAGTTATCTCTTCCATTGTAGAAGTTATTTTATCTTCCATGTTATAATTTCATCTAATAAATAAATATCATCCTTCATAGAGAACTCCCACTTTCTAGGATCATTGATACTAGCCACTTATTTTTGGATTTTAGTCTCACCATTTTCAATTAGGAGAAAGAAACGAATGCAATGGATGAACCAATATAATATATGTTTTAATCTTGTATATCTTCACAATATAACCTCTAGATCTTATCTTTCTAGAACTATAACTTCAAAAAATTCACCATCTCAAACTCATATCCAACCCTATATAGTTCTTGACCATTCTAGTAGATCTTACTTTGGCCTAATATCTAGACTTGTATTGACCCCTGAACATTCTAAAGCTTCTATGATTTTATAACTTTTATTCAAATAAATTTGGATATGGTAAGTTGATTATTTGTTCTCATATTCATTTTCCACCAAGTTCTGGTTTTTTAAAAAAACCTTCTCATTTAAGGGAACATTTTTAATTTAGAATATCTTCTAGTTTTCATCATTCAAAATCAAGAATCCAATGTTTTCAGCACTATATCCCACAAAGAAACATGATTGGTACTTAGCTTCAATTTTTTTGAATCCTTTGAATCTATAAGAGAATATTCTATACTACTAAAAACATTGTGGTGCTAAACTTCCATTTGTTTACCATTACAAAAATGGTCTAAAATCTCCTACCCCAATGGTTTGGATGGATTTATTTTAACAGGGTATTCTGTATGACTAATTTATTCCACCCAAACATACTTGTACATTCTATAATATAGTCTTATACTTTATGTCTTATTAGTTAAAATTTAATTCATCTTATCTATAATTTCATTCTTCTCTAGTGTTCTGGGCATGGTTTTTTCAAACCCAGATAATTTTCTTCTAAAAAAGTCCTTTAAACCCATATTATTTTATTCTCCACTATTATCATACTTTACACATTTAAAATTATTTCTGATATCCTTCTCAATAATAGAATTATATGCCAGAAAAGCTCTGAATAAATCAATTTTTTTCTTTATAAAGAAAACCCATACATTCTTTTCTAAATCATCAATGAACATCACAAAGTATAATGACCCACCATGAGATAGGACTAGTGAAAACCCCCAAAAATAATTATGCATGATTTCTAACTTCTTCTAGTTTAGTTTCCTTTCATTAAGAATGAATGATTCTTTCTTATACTTTCTAAGCATAAAAATATCATAAATATAAAACTCCATGTGATCAAACATCATAATGTCCTTTTCCAAAAGAACCCACATGTTCATCACACTAAGGTTCCCAAGATGATAGTGTCATAAATTTATCTTTTAGAAGTTTCTATTCCATAAATTATTTATTCATATGAACTTCATATTAGATAAAATATCCTATCTTTTAACATTTATCCATGACCATGGAACCCTATCTAATATTCCATACTTCGTTCCTGAATATAGTTCCGAAACATGATTCATCTCACTAGCCAATGGAAATTTGGTTCTTTCATAAACTTGTTATGTGTCAAAAAACCTTTAAATCCAAGAAAAATTTACACTATGTGTAATTTAATATCACTTTCCCCATGATCCTGATACGTTCATCATCATTTAAGTGATCCTTTCCAAACCTTTTGGATAAAAATTCACCATGTATCCCTTCTCATCTGTGGAATGGAACGATGCTCAAGAATCAGTAATCCATGAGTCTAACAGAAAAAGGAAACTTTGTAGTAAAAGTATACTATCTTTAATAGTAACATTTATGGAATTTTAACATCTGAAAGCTTCCCTTCTAAAGTTCACCCTATAATCTTAGAAATTTTTCATGTGATTTCCTCTATTATTTTAGTGAAAATATATGGTTATCTACCTTGAAATAGTATCTTAAATTATCTCCCTAGATATATCCATTAATTTATTTATACTTTTATACTAAGGATATTATCCAATACCTTCTTATCTAAATTCACTTCGGGTATTTTCCTGAAGTTTCCTATATCTGAGATCTTTACTCGAAATGAGTTCTATGACATCCTCCAACACATGGCTATATTTACCATAAGAGTTTATTATAGTAGTTAACATTATGTCCCAAGATTATATAAGTGATGATAAATGAAACAGCACCCAATAAGCATCCATGAACTTGATATTAATATATTTCAGTAATCTTTGAATCTTATTATAGGAATTCACATGATCAGGAACTAGTTTTCATTCCAAAATCCTAATGTCAAATAGACTTGGAATCTTCAACACATTTTTCATAGTTTTTGGATTCTCATACATGACCACAAGATCATTCATTATATTTATCATGGTACTTAATGAATGAATGTTAAAGGATATTTATAATATAATGGCATCCAAATCAATCTAAATTCTTTCATCTCTAACCATTTGTATTCCTCTTTTTCCATTGTCTCTAGTATGAATTCAATCAATATAACTTCAATATCCTTTAAAATTAAATATTCATCCACATTCATGCACTAAAATTCAAATCTAACCATATAAAACCAATATATTCAGGAATTTCCTTCTTTTAATGTCATCTCTTCTGATATAATGACTCCCAAAAAATTAAAATAACATCAAGATGTGAATAATAACTAATATTATTATTGAGTGTTTCCATACATTGGAAAAATAACCTACTCTAATATCACTAGTTAACATTTATTTAAAAGTGATTATAGAAATAAAAAACACTACAAATTCATCACATGGGACTATGAATCAGAAAAATTCCAAATCAGAAGATCCCCCCAACGTTAATGTATAAGGACTTCAGAAGAAAAATCACTAAAAATCATATAACAAGGTTGACACTATTTCCTCACTCAAACTCACGAAAAAAATCATTTGAGTGAAATAATAAAGTAATAAATGAACATAGGGATTACATGTACAATAATATCTACATTCATAGGATAAAACTATTGTAACATTTTATTAACCATAAGTTATAATATTAAAATCACCATTGAACATTCAGCCAACTTGATCACTAATCACATCAATAACCATTTACATTTGTCCCACCCAACCTTTATAGTATGGTTTATTTAGTAAGTTAGTTCCACTATATTTCTATATTATAGAGGGACCCACCATTTGTCTTGGCCACTTACAAACATTTATAGGTTCCTCTTCCTTGACCACCAACATCTTGTGATCATGAAAATTACTCTTATTTTCAAGTGAGTTTCTCTTATATATGAACAAGTTACTTTCAAATATCATTCTTTTGTCAAAAAAACTACCAAAAAGGCCTCTATATATCAATATTTGAAAGTTTTTTATGTATTAACTTTTACTCAACATCATCTGATGAACTGACCATTTTCACAATTCATAGAGCATACAATTTAGACCACATTCTTCTATTGGACTTCCATTTCCATTATCGGAAGTATTCAAAATAAAAAATTCTATAGTCCCTCCTTCTAATCATCTGAATTAAAACTTGAGTATAATTCATAGTTCTTAAAAACTACATCACTTTTTAAAATGTTTCAGCCCATTTTCACCATGTTAATCATGAAATCTCTCATCATTTTCATAATAATAAAGATCCTTTCTTATGGATTCCTGTTTATTTTATAAAATTTGAAACTAATTAGTGTATTTAATTATAAATTTTTCACAATGTTGTTATAGATTCATTGATCACTTAAATAAGATAATTTTTTTCAAATACTACTGATAGATATACTCCATCTTCATTTAAAGTTCATATGGTCTAATTTTTTATGAAATATTTATAGAATATTACTATATTTATGAAGAAATTAAGTAAAATAAAAAATGTTATTACATTTAAACCCTTGTATTTTAAATAAATCATTAATTAAAAACAATAAAAAATTATTCTTATTATTTTTTTAAAAAAATAATGAGAAATAGTTGAACACAATCAATAAATCATTTGAAAATAAATTCACATATTTCCATTCAATTGATCCTTCAAACACAAAACCAAACTAAATAAGTTTTTTCAACCCTATCCTCAGTTTTGATGCAATTTTAACAAGCCCATATTGGTCTATAAAATGAACTTTAGAGACGATCTAGTGGTTCTAAGACTTACCTCAGCACCTCATCATCCTATGGGATAAAAAGATGGGGAACAATTTTAAAATTGAATAGTTTGAATCATACAACATAAATTTTATTATCTATTACTCATGTATAATAGTATACATCACTTTTTTTCTTGAGGTCATGTATACTAGGAAAGATCAAGACCTCTCATTGAACAACCCTTTCAACATTTGGTCCAAGCATCATTCATGAAGTCAATTAAAAATAGAAACTTTTTATAAAACCAAACAAGACCCAAGTGAAATCAAATGTAATATGATCTAACACTAGAACTGAGGAAGATCGCACCAAGTTAAATTATTCAAAAAAGTGGTTGGGCCTACTGAATACTAAAAAAAATTTGATCATTTGAATCCAAATCTATAATATGAGAAATTAATGAATGTATAATAAAATACTAATTAATGGGAAGGATTTTATTTTTAAATGAACATATAATTCTCACACTTGAGGTATTTAATATGATAATCTAAGTAACTGTGTGTTTAATGAAAATTAAACACAAAAAATTTGGTTTACTCTCTCAAACACTATCATCATGTCTCTTTCATCCTTCATCCATTAAAATTAGTGTTTCAAACTCATTAATTAGCTCAAAAAACACATTTTGAATAAAATTTAAATAATGGAATGTCATGTATTTAAACCCATGATAATATATTTTTTCAATTATGAGGTGTAAATGAAATTTTTAAGACTTTTAGTATGGGGTTTATCCATATTAGTGCATGTTTTTTTATCAAGATTTTATATACATGAGTTATGTTAAATTATATCAAATAGGGGTGGGTTATGCCAAATGGAACAAGGTTGATTCAAATTATGACATCTGATGAAATTTTCTTATATGGATTACATGGGTGACATGCCAAAACTATATGGTTTCATGATCGAAAATCATTTTGTTGTGCCAAATCAATACATGTGTCCTACCACTTGTTTTATTTCTTTATCCTCACTCAACTTTGGCAGAAGTGGTATGTTAGGCTTGACAATGTGAGAATCCAATTTTAGACTTAGTTTTGTAGCCTCCAAAATATAAAATATTCTGTAATAACATATAGAATTGAATGAAAAATGGAATAGTTGAATGTAATGTCTAGAACCAAATGCAATGGTGACTATTTTTAGATAATTAAGAAAAGAATAAATTCCCTATATATGAGTAACTCTATTTATGTTATGTAATAATAAATATATGTTTATCAAATTTTATATTATATTTTTCATAAGGTGGAGTAAGAGTAAACAAGATGTGTTTTGGGTTACTTTCACTATTCACCAGATGGATTAGGTGAGTTAGTGGCCCTCAAGTGGTGGCTATGATCATGCCATTTATAAAGATTAGCTAGTGGTGGAACCATTTTGACCATAAGTTATATATGGTACTCATTTATAAATATATAGAGTTTATTAATCTACATCGTACTAGAAATAGTCACATTTAAAATTATTTCAGCTTATGATTTGGATTATTATATTGTAATATCTTGTTTCCCATCCATTTAAGTTGTCGTTTCCCATGGTGTTGTAATTATTTGAAACCATGTAAAATTATTTTGTTCCTTCATTGAGTTGTTAACTTCTATATATGGTTTGTTCTATTTTATTGTGTATGGTGAGTGCTTATAGGGTTTTCAGAAGTTGTTTGGTTGGGATGTTTGGGATTCTCATTCAGAAGGACTCCAATCTGTGGCATTGTATGTTTAGACCTTTGAGTTTCCTTTTTTCTAAATTTTAGTCCAGAAAGGTGAATTTTGGGTTTTAAAGGTTAGTGGTTTTTAATTTCTTCATCCAATTAAATAGGTGGTATCAAATCATAGTGAAAACTTATAAATGTTATCTTGGACAAAAACTTCCGAAAATAATGATTTACCTATCTTTTACCCTTTTGATTTAGTGGAAGTATTTTTTCCATTAGATGGTGTTAAAAGTGGTCAAAGTGTGGCTATATGAGTTTTAAGGATCAAGATTTCGTTCCTGGATGATATAATTGGAGGTCTATCTATTTCAAAATTATCTCAATCATTCATTGATTAGGGTGAATATGGAATAAAATGAAAAAGTTCAGTGGGAATGAAATGATAGGAAGGCATAAGGTGTAGTCCAGGTTATGTTCTCTTGGAACATGAACATAAACATTTTCGATGTAAAGAAAACTACAAAATTAATGGTGACACTTGTGAATATTTTTGATATTCCTTCTACAAAGAAAAAATTGTTCATGTTATGGAAATTTTTTAACATGATGATATTGGAACTAATAATAGGGGATAATAATCTAAAAACGTTCAACATGATCCTAAGTCAGCTAGAGTATATTGGTGGGATGATTAATAAATGCATAACGGATTAATTTATCCATTCTCACTTATGAAATAATGGGATGCAATGGTAACTCCTTTGACAAACTCTTTTCATAAAAATTAATTGGGCTTAAATGAAATCCATGATATAATCCTAAATGAAGAGATTTAGAAGAAAGAGGTTTCATATGGTACTAGAAGTTATTTTAATACTGAAGGAAAGTGATACACCAACTAAAAAAATTAGTAGAAGAGATAAAAGTCAAGTTAAATAGGCTGGTCTTGGTGAATCTATATGTTGGTCCTTTGAAAATAAGGAAAATTTATGTAAGGACTTTCAAGAGAGTCATGTTGAATCCAAAACATATGTTTTCATTTCATTTTCAAACACCAAAACTAAATAGAATGACAACAATTTAATCATAAGTATCATGTGTTTGACATATTCATCTATCAATGAATCCAGAGCCTCATTTAATTCTATTTTTTAATAAGGATTTAGGTTTAATTATCTGTCTAGAATCCTTAAAAATGTTCACATTGTATATTGAGAAGTTATTTTGGATGACAGCATCACGGGGCGCGGGATCAGAATTTTAGATGAGATGCTATGTTAACCGATAGTTAACCAACAGTAGTAAAGAATCCTTAGTTTTGTTATTAAATTTTCTAGTGATGCACAATTGATATTCTTAAAACACACTACATTAGTAGAAAAATCATCATAAATAACCAAAATACAAAATATAAATGATCCATGCCATAATAGTTTAGATCTAGTGCTTTTAGAAACATGGAAACATAAAGAACTAGTTCATAAGAGTCTCTCATTAAGTTATGTTTTACTAAAAAGAAAATTCATTTCTAAAACTAGTCTTTATAACCGAAGGATATAAAAAATAATAAAGGGTGATCATATATCCTCAATAATTGTAAAAAAGGGAGATATCAATGATAATATAAGGATAACATAAGTAGTAGGAATTCACCTTTATCCTATTTGGGTACAGTCTTCCATCAAATATGCTACCCATTTGTTTCTAAACACATCTATATCATCTTGTGAATATGAGTTTTTGTTGCAGTCATGATATTACTGAATAAATATAAATACACAAAAGATTAATAAATATTTGAAATGAACTAGTAATTATTTTCCAAAATACCTCTTCAGGGATGCTAGTTCATTGATGAAATATGGTCTCTTTAATAAATTTATAAACATAATAACCATAGTACTTTCAGTTTGTTTGTTTTGGACACTGCCGAAACATCAAGAAAAATAAGTGATTTGCTTTTATATTTGTTTGGATGGTGAAATATTATTATATATACCAGGATACTTTTCCAATTTTAGATCTCGTGGTTGTTCTCGTCCTTAGGATCTGGATTCATTCCATGAAGTATATGATATAGATGCACCACCCTATCATAACATAATCCTCATTAAAAGTTAATATAAATTATATAACTAGATGTTTAGTTCTAAAATGTTGGATATAGTGTATTAAAAATTGATAAACGTCATCATGCATGGTCGGTTTGTTGGATATCCATGCATTGAATCCAGAACATAAATTTTTGGAGTATCCAAATTGACTGCAATGAGCATCCAATGCTGACTGAAAACATAAAAAGGAATAATTAATTAAAGAAATAAAAATATAGTTGATATGATTAAATTTTATAGTGTTACCCTTTCATCATTGGTATTAAAAAGATTTTGTCATCCTTAATTTTTTTTCAAAATATTTGACCAGGGATAACATTATTTCACCCTCTTTATCAGAAATTATTTATTCTTTGGAAGAGGTTATGTGAGGAATAATGAGTCAAAAAAAATTTCATGGTGAAATCCCTTTAATTTTTTTTCATATATATGACTACAAAAAATATAAAATTTATTTAGTCATAAGTATCATAGTATATTAGATTTTGTAAAATCAAATCAGGAAAACATACCTGATGTATACATTTACAACTTAGGTTCCTAGCCATTCATACTTGAGGATTTCATTTAAATTTTTATGACTAATGTAATATTAGTTTTCATATTTGTACATATTTTTTTCAAAATAAATTGTGTTATTATTTCCATCTATTAACTTTTTATACACATTAGCCTGTAATGATATTAAATGTGGATATAGAATGGGTGGGGTGAAGGTGATCTAAGTAGATCGTTTCAATCAGTTGGTTTATCCTTGAGATAGTTTTGAGCCGATATTTTGTTTCACCCCATTTGATTTATCGTTTTATAATAACATTCATTAGTTCAGACCTTTTTTAATTAAATTTTAATGGTGAATCTTGAAAAATAAATTATAAATGAATACCTCCTTGTTGACATTTTTTAACAATAATTAGACATGTGATTAATGTTACAACAACTTGTTCAACTGTATGAATTTCATCATCATAATTTGGAATAGTTAACTTAGTTCTTGGCTTATGAGCTATGTTAATTGAAACTATGACATGATTTGTTGGAAGTGGTCTGTTGTGTAGCTTTTTGTTCAACATATTGAACACTGTAGCCCTCGCTACAAGGCGATAGGTGGGAGTTGATAGATATAAATCATAGTCATTTTCACCCAATAGAATATCTATATAGTAAAGGTATCAGTTTCTATGTGATTCTCATTTCATATAAATATTTATTAAAAAATTTATTACCTCAGCTAAGTTAGGTTTTTTAGGGGAATGACTCACCTCAAAACTGCTTCGGTGGGGTGGGATCTTCACGCACGGGTTGTTCTTGAGTTGTTTCTTCTATTTTCCTCCCCCCATAAAACTCTATATCAGATCTATCTGGTATTCTAATTCTTATTGAAACGTATCTAATGTTTCTCTCATCTTTTTTATTTCCTCAGTTTGATCCTTCGCTTTTTTTTATTACTGAAAATATGTTCGGGGTGTCATGCCAAAACCTACACCTCTGACACGACCATACTATTATGGCTAATTCAAGTCCACGGAAAGTATATCTGCATCTGTTGTGGGTGTTTTTTATTCTTGTGACTATGTCAGATAGAAAATATAGGAAAATAAGTAATCAGTGTTATGTAACAGTGATTTAAAGAAAAAAAAATTATATTATGTCATACTTGCACATGTTTCCCATACTTTTTGTGTGATTTCATATATCATTATACCCTATTTATTTACACGAGCCTCCTTCCACATCACATGGTGCAGGATAGAAGTGGATTTTTATTTCGATTCATCAATCCTCATATAAACCACGGAATATGGTTGTGGTGTTTTTTTATGTCACAAAAAATTATTATGGTAGATTTAAAATACATACCAATTTTTTCTCAAGTGAATCGTACCCCGTCCTTGCTTTATGGTAGGGATGCACTGGTTTTGATGCACATTCATTATTTTTAGAACTCCGTTGTTTTTTCATAAATAAAAAATAGTCAATTAAAGTAATGAATACAAGCAACATCAAACAACATATTACCAGACACAATGTACCTGAAAATTTTTCTTCGCATGACGGCTGCTAAACGCATCCCATGCTCCTTGGGATATCAAGTGTGAATAAATATTAGGTGGTGAGGCATGATTTTACCTTCATTATATTTAAGATTATATTTAAGATTATATTTAATTAAAATTATGGAGAATCCTTTATGAATCCTTCCTAAAACTCTTAATACATATTCCTTGTGCAAGGAATCTACTATAAATTCACTCTATAATGGATAATGTAGAGTAATTAAATTTTTTAGTATTTTATTTTATTTTAATAAATTAAATAAATGATATCATAATGTTACTATAATCTCTTCCCACATTAGTGTCTTAAGCCCAGTGACAACATGGTTCCACAACTTTACATCAATCGGTACGCGTTTCCAAGTGACGACTCCAATATAGCTACTAAATATGGATTTGTGGGGGTTAACATATTGGCCATTCTTCTTCCATCCCTCCTCAAATTTGATTCCTTTTTATTTTTCCTTACAGTTTTTGGCTAACACTGTCAAACTACGATGCTCTTTTTTTTAACCTCCAGGGTTTCATGTCCTACCATTTACTCAATTTCAGAATCATCATTATGTTCCTCCAGAGAACTAGAACCAGCACTGGGACTAGCAACAACAGGTTGAGAAACCTATTGTACGTCAGCACTGGGACTAGCAACAATAGGTTGAGAAATTTTTAATTCCTCTACACTGGGACCAGCAGCAGAAGGTTGAGAGACCTGTTGGGCCTTGGGATTGGGTGCATGAGCAGGTGTAGAAGTCATTATCTGCAGAAGTAGTTTAACATTTAATTTATATTGAATAAAAGTAGCAGCGAACAGATAATAACATAAATTAACACAATGTATATTAGAATAAAAAAATAACCTGATTATTGAACTCTTTGTTTAATGTTTAAAGAGATTTGACCCCTCTATTGACTATGTAAATCCCTTCATTGTGGTCTCCTCTAAAATAAAAAATGTCATCTACATTGGGACCGCTACGAAATTATTGTGTAGTCCCAATGAAGGGGTCATACTCCCTTGAATTTTCATCTGAAAATTTAGTTTTTTTGATCAATAACAGAACAATTGACTACTTTTGGTTTGTGGGATCTAGAACATAAAATATTTATACTACTTGTTATGCCATTATAAACAGTTCATATTTTTTCCCTTCCTTATTGAAATCAACTTTCACAATTCTCAATTCATATATTTTAACAGCACTCATGTTACCAACCCACTTTCATTAAAAAATAAGAAATTGTAATTTTGTATAATCTAAGTCCCATATTTGTTTGATGATGCCAAAGTATGACATATTCGCATAAATTGGTTTTTTGTTCTTAGCACTGAAAACATGCATCACTTCAGCCACAAGTTTAACCCCGCAATTCTACATGTTACTTTCTTCATCATGTTCATTAGTATATACTGTATAACCATTAACCACATAAGAATTGTAAGATAATACATACACACTTGGTCCTCTGATAATCCATTGAAGTCATTCTGAAATTGATTCTGGATTTTCATATAACTTCTTAAAAATATGGTCCCAAAACCATCCTATAAACTATCGATTATGTTTACCTGATATCCATTTTCATCCCTAGATGGATTCAAATGCCTAATAATTTCATTGTGGTTCTGAAAATATGGTTCAATGTCGAAACTGTTATGAAAAATGTAAACGTGGGTCTGCACCCGATATGTAATATTGATTGTGACAACATCTCTTCCCAGAATTCCTTCACCCTCAAGCTGCCCAGTGTGATGATATTTTTATAGGCTAATGATTTCCACACCAGATGGGTATTTGGTACATAATTCAACATCGTCCTCATCATTATATAGCTCCTCGATACAACCCTCTAGCCGACTTTGATTTTTGACATACCATTTAAAAATATTTATATATCGTTCAATGGGGTACATCCATCTATAATGTACAGGACCACATAGTCGAACCTCTCTCACCAAGTAAACCATAAATTAACCATCATATCAAATAATGTCGGCAGGAAGAACATTTCCAATTCACATAATATGACGGCAATTTCTCTTTCTATAGTTGGAAATTTTTTCGGGTCTATAACATTGCTGCATATAGCTTTGAAGAAGAAATAGAGCTTCGTTAATGTATGGAAGACATTCTTGGAAAAAATGAAATGTAAAGCTACAAGAATTAGATATTTCCTCAAAACTTGGCATTCATGTGATTTTATACCCTTCAAATTTAAATCGTTCATTGACATGATGTTATTGATATTTTATGAATACCACTAGGGAAGCATTACATCATTCAATAAGTTGGAAAATGGATATCTCTCCTACTTGGAAATAGTGTAAGAAATAGGAGGAAGAAATGTTAGGTTTTCACCCTTCATTGGGGCCAAATCTTCTCATATTCTCATGTCAACCACGTCCAAACTAGCCTTAATTCCATCCTTTGTTTTTTCAGGTAAATTTAGCAACGTGTCGATGACACTATCACATACATTTTTTTCAACATGGATAACATCAAGAAAATTTCTGACATACAGACAATTCCAGTATGGTAATTCAAAAAAAACTAATCACTTTTTCCAACCGGTTTTCATATGGTTTTTCAAAAATGGTTTACCAAAAGTAGTGTCCAAATCTTTTACATTCTCAAATAATTGATCTCCTCTTACTAGAGATGGTGTTGTAAATTCTTCTAAACTTCCATCGAATGATGTCATCCCAGATCAGTACCTATGTCATTAGGGTATAACTCTCTGATGTCCTAGAAACACAGTTTTCGATGAATGTTTCAACCTAATTAACTGTGTACCTTGTTCGCAAATAGGAAAACCTTGAGTTCCTATAATGTTGTATCCTTAAAAATTTACATAAGCAGAAAATTCATTTATTGTCCCATACAACATGGCTCTCAAATGGAAATCTTCATTTTTGTAATCATCATACAATGTAACACCAGTATCCTAAAATAATTTCAAATCCTCTATCAATGGATCCAAATAAACATCAATATCATTACCTTGTTGTTTTGGTGCTGATATAATCATATATAACATGATGTATTTTAATTTAATGTATAACTAGGGTGGTAATTTATAATTTACCAACATAACTGGCCATGTACTATGAGTGTTTCTTCGAAACCCAAAAGGACTCACTCCATCTGTAGATAACGCAAGACGAAGGTTTCTTGGCTCGTTTCCAAATTAAAGATACTCATGATTAATTCTTTTCCACTAAGGAGATTCTTTCAGGTGACGTAGTTTCCCATCATTAATTCTTTTATCTACATTCCATGTCAATCTTCCTATAGTTTACTTGCTTCCGTATAAGTTCCTAAACCTTGGAATGATTGAAAAGTACCATACAACTTTCACAGGACTAGATTCATCATTCTTGTATCGATAAGAACCATAATTTAGGAATTATTTAATTTATTTTTGGTACTTGTGAAATAGTATAAATTCATTTAGGAACGCATGTATTCTTTCAGAGATCATACCCATCGAGCGTAGCATTTGTTTGGAGTCGTATGTTTGGCTCAAGAGCTCATTATATTCTAGTATCATGTCATTTAGGAGAGCAATTACTTCCGTAAAACTTTTGTCACTCCACTCATTTCTTGTTTTCAAATTATAAATCTTTAGTATGGATGACAATGATGTATATTTAGTGCAACCAGCATACAATGGGTTCTTTTTTCATCTCTTTAACTTCTCAAACAATTTTGGGAAATCACAAAGTTCATCTTCAATTGTCCTTGTCATTTTTTTAATACGATCTCCATCATCATTTACATCTTCAATCACATCCTCCATATTGTATTCTTCATTATTCTCACCTGTAATCATATCATATGGTCCATAAAATACAATTCTATCCCATCCACTACTACATTAATTTTTTCCCCATGTTTATTCCAACATGTATAACTTCGATCTATTCCATGATATATCAAGTTTTCTTCCAACTCCTATGGACTAATTTATCTTGAATAAGAATAGCGTAAACATGGAAAAAGTATTTGAGAAGGGTCATATGCATGATCATTTGCAAAATTGATAAACTCTTTCACGCCATCTTCATACTCTTTTGTCAAATGATTGGAAATCATCCATTCTTTATTCATATTTATAGCATCCCGCCTTTTTATCACATAAACTTTCATTACATTATACAAAACTGAGGATCTTTAAGGTTTAGTGTCTTGGAAACCAGGAACTTAAAACATGAAAACATAAAACATTCTTCTAAAAGACTTGAAAGGCTTCTCCTCATGTTCATCCTAGGTTCATTACGGCATCACATAACCTAGGATCATACATCAAAAGAAAGGGTGAGCAGAAGGCCCAGTAAGGGAAACAAGGGAAACATTTAACATGTGAACTTGAGATACATCAACTATGTCATGAACAAGAACTTTAAGGCATGATAAAAAAAATCATGTGGCATATCATAATAAAAATAACATTTTCATAACTTGAAGATGTGGCTACATCATTTAACATATACAATCATGAACATATCACCAAGGTCCATCCCCAAGGTGTCATTTGAAAATTACCAAGGTTATTCACCAAGGTATCGTGAAAATTGTAATCTCTAGTGGTTACATCATTACCCAATGCATTGGAGCGCTATCAGGGCGCACCCTTAAATTTGCCTTTATTATAATGTGAGCCACATATATCATCATCAAACATTTCATAAATAACCCATATAGCATAAAATAAATGGGTTTCATTTCATAATCATAACGTTTTAAAAACTGCTTTAAAGACATGATCTTTACGTCACTTTAAACCCACGGAAAGGGAAAGAGGGTTCCATGTATGTAATTCGCAGAATTTAAAATAGAAAATTTTGATATATATGTGAATACCCCTGTAGAAATAAGAGCTTTGATTATTCACTTTATAACATAAAATAATTTTTAGAAAAGAGAGAGAGGCATTTTGAGACGAAAATTCTGCAGCATAACGGCTATGATACAAGGTTTTAGAAAACATTGAGAAGAGAGGGGACATGGGTAAAACATTCATAAATGACCCATCAAACAGTAGAGGGAAAAAAATATAAGAGATTTAAGAATATGGTAATGAAATTTGAAAATATACCATATGAAATGAAGAACATGAAAGGAAGAAAAAAAAGATTTCTCTTGTGAGAATTCGGCAGCCTAACGGCGTCACTTAAACTTCAACAAAATTGAATTGACAAGGTCAAATAGGGTATCTCATCATATGAACATAAGAGTACAGTATGATAGATATAGAGATCATACCCCAACATAATAGAAATGAACTTGAAAGAATTGACATGAAAGTAGAACTTCAAAACGAGAAGGGAGAAGAACCACTTAAAAATTCGGCAGCCTAACGGCGCCACTTAAAACTTCAGAATACTGAATTGAAGCGATCAAATGGGGTCTCTCATCATATGAACATAAGAGTCTAGTATGATATATATAGAGATCATACCCCAATATAACAAAAAGGAACTTGAAATAATTGACATGAAAGTAGAACTTCAAAACGAGAAGGGAGAAGAACCACTTAAAAATTCGGCAGCCTAACGGCGCCACTTAAAACTTCAAAATACTGAATTGAAGCGATCAAATGGGGTCTCTCATCATATGATCATAAAATATCAGTATGATAATTTAGAGATCATACCCCAATATAATAAAAAGGAACATGAAAGACTTGAATGAAAATAGAACTTGAAAACGAGGAAGGTGAAAGAATCCCTTAAAAATTCGGCAGCCTAACGGCGCCACTTAAACATTCTTAAAACGAATTGATGAGAGCAAGGGGGTCTCTCATCATGTGAACATGAAATAGGCAGTAGGATGAATATAAAAGAACATCCTCCAACATAAGAACATGGAGTATAAAATAAATGACATAAAAGAGATTACTTGAAAAGAAAGAGAGAGGTCGGGTCCCTTACCTTAAAATGTACATCTTAAACCTCAAAGGTTGGGACCTTGAGGGCTTGGGGCACCTTGGGAGGACTCCTTGGGAGGTAATGAGACCAGAAATTCGTTGGGAATGAGTGGGGAGTCGAATGGATGAGAGGAGGGCTTGGTATTTATAGGGAAAGTGAGGGGACAAGGCATTAATGGCCAAGGGACACCTCACATGTGCTTTTCTCAAACCCATGTGCTCTCCCTTGTCATTTATCATGGAGTTAGGCCACATGGGGCCCCCAAAACAATAATTCATCACCCTTGGCCGGCCAACCCTCAAAAGATCTCATGACATCATCATGACACTGTTATGATGTCATTAAACATACCGAAACCCTAAAACTGTATTTTTACTATTCACTGAAAATTCAACTTTCTCAGAAAAATCCCAAAATTTCACATTAACCAAATATCAATGCTCTGATTTCAAAAATGAGATCCATTTTATAAAAATAATTTTCTAAATATTATTAATTTAATTTTTAAATAAAAACACTATTCATCCAAAATTCATTTTTTCAGAAAAAACCCCAAAAATTACCATAACATAATATCGATGCTCTGAGTTCAAAAATAAAGTCATTTTTATAAAAATAATTTTCTAATTATTTTTAATTTAATTTTTAATTAAAAAAACACTATTCACCCAAAAAATCTAATACTTGAATAATAATTAATGAAACCGTTATTTAACTATTTTATTGAATCACATTACTTAATCAAGGTGCCTAGATAATTTTAAAACTTTCTTTAAGTGAGATTACTAATCCATTTGGTCATATTACTAATCCTAATCATAAAATCACTATTCATAATTTACTATTCATCAAAAATCATGTTGATCTTATTAGACTCTAAATTTAGTACTGAACATAATTGCAGAAGACCATTTTTTGAAAATCATTACACATTTTTAATTATTTAGGGTTTACATAAACATATTTAAAATATCCTTTTTCTAAAATTCATCAAAAATTTGCATACTATATTTATCCGGTCATTTCAAAATTCATAAACTCCATCATAAGAAGAAATCCCAATTTTTATTTAAAACAAGGATTACACAAGGTAGTTACGGTCTCGTTACATAACCCCTTATAATACCAGCATAGGACCTAAGTGTAAGGTGTGCTAGGGTGATAGAAGCTTGGGGCGGCTCAGTCAACATTGCCCGAGTAGTAATTTCTATCAGTTTGAACTTCTCACGAAGGCGATTCCGTTCTAGCTTCACATGATGAAGCTCGGCTTGGATTTGATCCAGAGCAAAGCCCAATGGTGCTACCTCTTTCCCAAGCTCTGTTAGATGGGCTTCGATCGGTCCAAGAATACTAGGTGAGGCCATCGAATCTTCTTTCTATAATAATTAACCAAGATTACTTATATTTAGAGACAATAATCAAAACATTTTGTTCACAGCGGTCATATTGACCGATGGTTATATAATAGTCAAAACCCACTGATCTCATTTTAATTATAATCATGTTTATCAAATAAAAGATTTTTGTTGAGTATAAAAATAAAATAAAATAACACATGAAATTAGTAAACAAGATTTATTCAAAATTTCGGGTCGTTACAATCTTCCCCCCTTAAGAAATTGCGTCCTCGCAATTTTAAAAAAAAAATTGGGTTTTGAAATTTCATTGAAAGTCCCACATCGGAAAAGGAGTCAGTAAAACTATTACTTTAAAATAAAGAAAGGGAAGTACAAAGGTCACCCGAGTTAACCCACACTAGGGTTCCATGTAGGAAAACATGGACATGGAGGAGAAAACAAAGGGTCAAGTTCTGAGGGAGAGTGACAGAGAACATTATTAGGAGAAAGTTAACCATGAGAAAATCCCAAACTTATGATGTGTGTAAACGGTCTTTGATTACCTAGTAGGAAACGTAAACCAACAACATTTTTGTTTTACGTTTCTTTTCATAATTTTGAGGATTTCATTTACTACATAGAACAAAAACATAAGAAAATATACCTACCTTCAAGTAGAGTTTCATCCATTAAAAAGTCCCTACCAATACTAATCTTTTCTCCAAATGATGAGAATTCAAAAACACTTGGTCTTATAAAAGCACAAGAATCATCTTCTATAGAATCACATAATCTACAAAAGATTAACTATCTATTTCTTCTATCTTTAAACATTATCCCAAAAACAAAAAGGTTAAGGTAAAACAACTCTTCAAAAAGAAATAATCCCATAGGAATGGAAACTACTTTTAAATCATAAAATTCCATGGTACTACCCGAAGTTCATCATAGTCCATTCCGTAAATAATGGTCCTTAAGATTCCTCAAAATAAACCAAACTAAGATTGAAACCCAAATACAAGAAAGATTTGATAACATAGTCTTCCAAAATAAACTTCATTGTTCATCTCCAAACAACATCAACCACTCCTAACATCTTATAACAAAAGTATCTAATCTAAACATATTTTACCCAAGATATGTTAATTATTCCCGTAAGTAACCTAAATTACTATAAGTCCACCTTAAATTCATCGACTCTTCAAAATATAAGTCAACCATACTCCTCAATGAAAATACTGTTGTAATCTATTTACCTCGATCAAATAGGGTCCCCAAAATAGTGAACGTCTTCCAAAATAAAAAATCATATTTTAATCCCCTAATCATCTCTGTCATCTTAATACAGCAATCTTAGCATTTCCTATCACATTGGTTGTTGAGACATGTTCTTCTATTTCCAGCCATTAACTATGAAAAGAAACTATAATTATGGGCTTAAGTACTTAGCTAATAATCTTGAAAAGGAACTGAAAGCATATAAGGATAACTTGTATATGAAAGGTATACCTTAACTTGTGATCTCCTGGGTTCCCATCTAGGTTATGAATGATCATATATTCTTATGTGAACCTTTATTTTATTTTATCTTTGTTCCTTTAACAATGGTTCATACCAAGCTTATGAATTTACCAAAGCATATCCCCCGGGAGTGTCGTAACCAAGAGTGTAGCAAGGCCCGTTGTCGTGTACCAGTTCCCGTTCGAGTCTAGCTCAAAGCGGTGTTTTCAGGTTTTACCCCTATGTACATCTGTGCCAGAGCCACCTCTACCTGCTCGTATCCAGACAGGGATGTATTTGCTTGGCAACCCCTTACTCAATACTCACCAAAATACCAGGAAGATTTCCTATATTAAACTTTTCTATAGGGTTCTTCCTAGAGTTTTCATATCCTAATTTCCACAAATAACTAAACCATCCTTTGATACCAACTATAGAATCCCGCCTTTTTATCACATAAACTTTCATTACATTATACAAAACTGAGGATCTTTAAGGTTTAGTGTCTTGGAAACCAGGAACTTAAAACATGAAAACATAAAACATTCTTCTAAAAGACTTGAAAGGCTTCTCCTCATGTTCATCCTAGGTTCATTACGGCATCACATAACCTGGGATCATACATCAAAAGAAAGGGTGAGCAGAAGGCCCAGTAAGGGAAACAAGGGAAACATTTAACATGTGAACTTGAGATACATCAACTATGTCATGAACAAGAACTTTAAGGCATGATAAAAAAAATCATGTGGCATATCATAATAAAAATAAAATTTTCATAACTTGAAGATGTGGCTACATCATTTAACATAGACAATCATGAACATATCACCAAGGTCCATCCCCAAGGTGTCATTTGAAAATTACCAAGGTTATTCACCAAGGTATCGTGAAAATTGTAATCTCTAGTGGTTACATCATTACCCAATGCATTGGAGCGCTATCAGGGCGCACCCTTAAATTTGCCTTTATTATAATGTGAGCCACATATATCATCATCAAACATTTCATAAATAACCCATATAGCATAAAATAAATGGGTTTCATTTCATATACATAACGTTTTAAAAACTGCTTTAAAGACATGATCTTTACGTCACTTTAAACCCACGGAAAGGGAAAGAGGGTTCCATGTATGTAATTCCCAGAATTTAAAATAGAACATTTTGATATATATGTGAATACCCCTGTAGAAATAAGATCTTTGATTATTCACTTTATAACATAAAATAATTTTTAGAAAAGAGAGAGAGGCATTTTGAGACGAAAATTCTGCAGCATAACGGCTATGATACAAGGTTTTAGAAAACATTGAGAAGAGAGGGGACATGGGTAAAACATTCATAAATGACCCATCAAACAGTAGAGGGAAAAAAATATAAGAGATTTAAGAATATGGTAATGAAATTTGAAAATATACCATATGAAATGAAGAACATGAAAGGAAGAAAAAAAAGATTTCTCTTGTGAGAATTCGGCAGCCTAACGGCGTCACTTAAACTTCAACAAAATTGAATTGACAAGGTCAAATAGGGTATCTCATCATATGAACATAAGAGTACAGTATGATAGATATAGAGATCATACCCCAACATAATAGAAATGAACTTGAAAGAATTGACATGAAAGTAGAACTTCAAAACGAGAAGGGAGAAGAACCACTTAAAAATTCGGCAGCCTAACGGCGCCACTTAAAACTTCAGAATACTGAATTGAAGCGATAAAATGGGGTCTCTCATCATATGAACATAAGAGTCCAGTATGATATATATAGAGATCATACCCCAATATAACAAAAAGGAACTTGAAATAATTGACATGAAAGTAGAACTTCAAAACGAGAAGGGAGAAGAACCACTTAAAAATTCGGCAGCCTAACGGCGCCACTTAAAACTTCAAAATACTGAATTGAAGCGATCAAATGGGGTCTCTCATCATATGATCATAAAATATCAGTATGATAATTTAGAGATCATACCCCAACATAATAAAAAGGAACATGAAAGACTTGAATGAAAATAGAACTTGAAAACGAGGAAGGTGAAAGAATCCCTTAAAAATTCGGCAGCCTAACGGCGCCACTTAAACATTCTTAAAACGAATTGATGAGAGCAAGGGGGGTCTCTCATCATATGAACACGAAATAGGCAGTAGGATGAATATAAAAGAACATCCTCCAACATAAGAACATGGAGTATAAAATAAATGACATAAAAGAGATTACTTGAAAAGAAAGAGAGAGGTCGGATCCCTTACCTTAAAATGTACATCTTAAACCTCAAAGGTTGGGACCTTGAGGGCTTGGGGCACCTTGGGAGGACTCCTTGGGAGGTAATGAGACCAGAAATTCGTTGGGAATGAGTGGGGAGTCGAATGGATGAGAGGAGGGCTTGGTATTTATAGGGAAAGTGAGGGGACAAGGCATTAATGGCCAAGGGACACCTCACATGTGCTTTTCTCAAACCCATGTGCTCTCCCTTGTCATTTATCATGGAGTTAGGCCACATGGGGCCCCCAAAACAATAATTCATCACCCTTGGCCGGCCAACCCTCAAAAGATCTCATGACATCATCATGACACTGTTATGATGTCATTAAACATACTGAAACCCTAAAACTGTATTTTTACTATTCACTGAAAATTCAACTTTCTCAGAAAAATCCCAAAATTTCACATTAACCAAATATCAATGCTCTGATTTCAAAAATGAGATCCATTTTATAAAAATAATTTTCTAAATATTATTAATTTAATTTTTAAATAAAAACGCTATTCATCCAAAATTCATTTTTTCAGAAAAAACCCCAAAAATTACCATAACATAATATCGATGCTCTGAGTTCAAAAATAAAGTCATTTTTATAAAAATATTTTTCTAATTATTTTTAATTTAATTTTTAATTAAAAAAACACTATTCACCCAAAAAATCTAATACTTGAATAATAATTAATGAAACCGTTATTTAACTATTTTATTGAATCACATTACTTAATCAAGGTGCCTAGATAATTTTAAAACTTTCTTTAAGTGAGATTACTAATCCATTTGGTCATATTACTAATCCTAATCATAAAATCACTATTCATAATTTACTATTCATCAAAAATCATGTTGATCTTATTAGACTCTAAATTTAGTACTGAACATAATTGCAGAAGACCATTTTTTGAAAATCATTACACATTTTTAATTATTTAGGGTTTACATAAACATATTTAAAATATCCTTTTTCTAAAATTCATCAAAAATTTGCATACTATATTTATCCGGTCATTTCAAAATTCATAAACTCCATCATAAGAAGAAATCCCAATTTTTATTTAAAACAAGGATTACACAAGGTAGTTACGGTCTCGTTACATAACCCCTTATAATACCAGCATAGGACCTAAGTGTAAGGTGTTCTAGGGTGATAGAAGCTTGGGGCGGCTCAGTCAACATTGCCCGAGTAGTAATTTCTATCAGTTTGAACTTCTCACGAAGGCGATTCCGTTCTAGATTCACATGATGAAGCTCGGCTTGGATTTGATCCAGAGCAAAGCCCAATGGTGCTACCTCTTTCCCAAGCTCTGTTAGATGGGCTTCGATCGGTCCAAGACTACTAGGTGAGGCCATCGAATCTTCTTTCTATAATAATTAACCAAGATTACTTATATTTAGAGACAATAATCAAAACATTTTGTTCACAGCGGTCATATTGACCGATGGTTATATAATAGTCAAAACCCACTGATCTCATTTTAATTATAATCATGTTTATCAAATAAAAGATTTTTGTTGAGTATAAAAATAAAATAAAATAACACATGAAATTAGTAAACAAGATTTATTCAAAATTTCGGGTCGTTACAATATTCATCCTATTTGATTTAGTAATATTAATATTTAAAAAAATAATTATAGAAAATATGTTTAACTAGGTTCATCATCCAACAATAATCAATGGAACTATCTATGGTAAACAATACCCTTACCTTTCCAAGCATTACATAGGATAAAAGTAGATCACACCTATCTTGCCAACCACCTAATCAATGGAACTAGCTTTGAGAAGCCCTTTCACTAGAATGTTTTACTATCCCAAATGTGATCTATATATATACTAATCATTCCAACAACTGCAACACCACACAAACACACAATCATGATCACAATCGCAACACCATACAAACCCAAAAAACACAATTTCATATTTTACAAAGCATCCCTTATTCAATTATTCTTGTAAAATCATGGGTTATCATAGAAGTTTTATCATACTGAGGAATTCATTCATTATCCAAGTATACATAATTTACCAGTTTCTATATTCAAATATTCAACAGGAACCAGCCAACATGCAATTCATTTAGTTTGAAAACAAGGACCACCAACGGCCACGATTTTTAGTGGGACATTTAGCCCATAAAATTCATAACATAACCATCAATATCAAACAGTATTAACATGAGAACAAGAGGAAACCAATGATTAAGAGGAGGAAACTCACCGAGAATGTGTCGTTCAGCATACGGCGAAGGTACATTCTCAATATAAGATTGGTGCGCGATAGAGGAGATTTCCAACTAAAAAAACATAAAATAAGAACTCATATGGTATACCTATCTAAAATAGGTCCAATGAGATTTAGGAATGGTACATGTCTAGTTAAATACTTTTATTGTTCAATAGTGGGATTTTATTTTCTATCTATGATATCTTATTTATGTTTATTTATTTTTTGTGTATCTACTATTTTTCAAGATGTTCTACTTATGAATGGGACATGTCTGGTTTTTAGGAGAAAGATCACTTTCACTTTAATCTAATTTAGGGTAAAATATTCCACATTAATTGTATCTTTTTTTAGGTGACCATTTCTATCCCGTAGGGATCATGAACTCCTCTTAGGTTAGTGGAAAGTCATGTCATTTGTTGGTTATGACACCATCTTGGGCCGCATCCTTACATTTCCAATTGTAACTGAACCATTTCCATTTAAATATAGGATTTGGGAGGGGTTAAGACAGTAATATATTCCCAACTCCACTGGAGTTCCTATGGGGGTGGGTCCTCATAGTATCAAATCTGATAAATCTTCTATAGATTGGACATTAGAGTAGTCACTGCTAAGGATTTCCTCTATGGTAGTAATTTATGTTGAACCTAGTGTGTGAAGTAGACATCAGAAACTAATAGGAAATATCTTACAAACCTAATTTAATCTTAATAGGTTTGGTTTCATTCATCATATAGTTAAAATTGATGTAGAATGTGTAAATAATATGTTTTGGGGCTGAATGATGTGGAGATGTTGATGTAAATGATGATGTGACAATGTGTTAAAATATTCATTATATATTTTTCATTAGAATGAGGTTGGTTGAAGTAATTATATTTAGGTTAGTTGTGTTATTAAATCATGAGGTTAAATATGAAGAGGTTCATCAAGAATCCATGCATCACATAAGATTAATAAAAAATGACCTAAATATAAGGAATAACAATACATGTATCACAACACAACACATAGGGCCATGCCACAATGGGTCCTAAATGAGAAAGAACTATAACACAAAGGATATGGATACACCACAATGGTTCCTAGTAAAAACACATCTAGAATCCAAGTGTACCGTCAACAATGAGATCATATAATCTAAGGGAAAGGGACTATGATGCATTGGTCATCACTACACCATAACATCTAATCCCTCACACCCTCTACAGTGAAATTATACCAAAATTGGAAGAATTATGCAAACTCCACATTATAAGACTTCACACCACAACTAACACAGCATTAAACAACTATTACAAAACAACTAGAACCATAAAAACTATCTTCTCCATCGTACTTCCCCAACCATTCCACAATCACAATATCCACAATGTAGAATATTAACCATGTCATGGAATCTGGTTCCATTTGAAAATCAGTTCAACATCCCTCTTTCACCTTCGAAACCTACCCAAGGTTATTCTTTAAAATGCAATGGTGTCACATAGATATGCACTAGATAGACCACACTTTTGAAGGAGAGTGTAACTCTTTAATATCTATCTTTCACCATACCAAGGCATGAATAAAAACCCCTTTCCTTTTACACACATAGAGGTATAACCCAGACATATGCCTTTTTCCAATGATAAGGAAAAACCTATGATCTGTTTTTTAATTAGGTTAGAATAACCAAGTCACATACCTTTTAATGGAGGTATAATCAGTGTGAGACTTAATATGGACTATGGCCAAATGAATGTTTTCATAAGAAGGGAATGGGAAAGTCCTAAGTCCACGATCCATATATATAGTGGTGGTAGGACTTTCTTATAACACCTATGACCATAGTTGATATGGACTATGGCCAAAGGTTCCGGAATCCATGGCCATTTTTATTTTCTAAAAGTATAATTATTATAGTTATAAAAAATTATACAAACACAAATATATATCTATATATATATATGTATATATTTATAAAGATTGTTCATTGTATATTATTATTGTTAAAGTCTTAGATAAATTATTGAACTGGTCTTGAGATCAAATCTCATCATTTTGTATAATATTTCGAATTATTTGACCACATTAATAAACCATAGCTAGAGATACCTATATATATGGTCCACCCATGGAAGTTGATTCCCTATGGAAACGGTTACAAACCATGGCTATAGGTTCCCCATAATAGGGACTACATCCACATGCATTGTCTATGGTACTAGACCATCCGACTATGGCTATTTCTGGTCGGCTATGGAAACTGGGATAACACCCATGGGTGTCCTGATAGTGGGTATATACTATTTCCATTTTCAATTTGTCTATAACCACGGTAATAACCCATGACTATTGCCTAATTTTATACTAGTATGAGAATTGGGATGGGTAGATTGTTGGGAGCTGGTATAACCTTAGTGCAGTTTGGGGATGGAATAGAGACCTTATTTATTTTATTCTTCTGTTTATTTTTTATATGTAATAATCATAATAGGTGTTCATTGAGACCAAATTCTTTTTTTTTGTATTTTTTTCAATGAACATGAAGTGTCAATAAGTTTGATGTTAATATATAATAGAGAAGGACAATTTCGAATTAGGTTAGATAGCCCAATCTTGTCGACACAATAGTAAGAGTTACTAAGAAATTAATTTTTTTTTTGTGATGAATTGTGAATATTAAAATAGGATTGAAGATATACATTTTTCCATGGAAGAAATTATGATTACTTCTAATAAAATTTAGATAGAAAGGAAAAAATAAATTCCTTGAGGAGTATAAAATATATTCATATATTACTAATGGAATTTTAAAAAGTAGAGAGATGAGTCATGCATGTTTTTCTTTAAAGTTTGTTTCTATTATATTACTCAAGACTCTAGAATTTAATAAAAGAAGATAAAGCTAAAATATTGTCCAACTCTAAATGATAGACACTACTAAGGAATCTATCCATCATAGAGGCTGTCGACCGATCATAAAGGTAGGATATCTCCAAAAGTATCATGTATGAGGGTATAAATAGTTAGAATAGGTCTATGTAGGTAGAAAGAGCATGTGGAAGCATAAGTGATAGAACAACCATATTACTTTCGAGGGGATATGAATTTACCTAATAAGAGTCTCCACCATAATAAAGAATAATAAACTATGAACTAAGAGAGGAATAACTAATTATCAAAATAAAAATAATCAAATTGAAAGGGGATGTGAATTTTTCAAAACATGGACAGAGTGGTAGGGAACCATTCAACCCATTTGGTAATTACCAAATCCAATAAACTCTCCCAAAATTTTAATATCTCTCACCTTTTTGTATGATAAAAAAGATGAGAAAATTCATAGTAGTCCATTGAAAATAAAAATAAACTGAGGTAATAAAAAGGAAATGGAATGGAATATATCTAATAAGCATCTCCATCTAAGTTAAATAATAAAGAACTGTAAACAATAATAATCAAAGAGTGAACAATAATACTCAATAGATATACCAACAATTAGATGAAAAACACCCCCAAAACTCAATGATATAACAACAATTAGAAGAAAAAATCCCCCAAAACTGAATGATATACCAAAAATTAGATGAAAAACTCCCCCAAACCCTACACACCCTATAGAAACTAGGGAAACCACAATAGAGACTCACAGGGGGAATCTATGTGCTGTAGAGGAGGCTTTCGGGATAGTCATCGGATGAGGAGGGCGCGCTGGAGCAGGTCAGGTGGACAAGGGATTCGTGCAAAGAGGAGGAGAAGAATGAGGCGGAGGAGGAGGCAACAACAAAGAAGGGTGAGTCGGTGGCAAGGGAGGGGGATGAGGCAGCGGTAGGGAGGAGGTGGAAGAGGGGTCGCAATGGAGGAGGGGTCATGGTAGAGGAGGTCTCGATGGTGCAGGGGTCAGCTTCCGTGAAAGCATTAAAGGGTGTGAGGGAGGAGGAGCATGATAGGGTTGTTTTATAAAACCCACTGGAACCATTATCAACGCTATCTAAAAGCATTGATAAAGGTATGTTTTATCAGTGCTAAAATAAAAAAAACACTAATAAAACATACCTTTATCAACACTTTTTTAGTACTGATAAAGATACACCTTTATCAGTGCTAAAAAAGCACTGATAAAAGACCTATTTATGAGCGCTAAAATTATAGTACTGATAAAGACTTCTTTTATCAGCACTTTTTTAGTACTGATAAAGTTCATCTTTATCAACGCTAAAAAACGCTGATAAAAGACCTATTTATTAGCGCTAAAATTATAGTGCTAATAAATATGTCTTTTATCAGCCCTTTTTTAGCAGTGATAAAGGGAACCATTATCAGAACAATTTCACAACCAATTAAATAATTATTTAAATAAATATAAATTTATTTGTATTTATTTATAAATATTTATAAATATTTATAAATATATCTATTTAATTATATATTTATAAAATTTTAAGTAGTATAATAAATATATTTATTATAATTTTATAATTATTTAGAGATATATATATATATATATATTTTTATTTATAGTTAAAATTATAACTATAAATAGTATATATTTATAAATATTTGTATATAATTTTTAATATATATATTCATAAAATTATAATATTATATGTATAATTTTATAATTATTTATATATATATAGTTCTAATTATAATTACAAATGTATTCGAAAAGTATTTATATATATCATTAAAATTATAATAAAATATATTTATTATTTAAATATAATTAATGTAATTTTATAAGTACATTTTTTAGAAAATATATAGTTCATATGGGTAACATTATGAATTAATCAACATATCACATCAATGAACGATGTGATGTAATGTATAAATTAACATTCATGCATGGTAAATAACATATATATACGCATGATCAATATATTAATTGACCAAATTCATTGGAAGAGACATATATATTTAACAATTCTAATTATAAATATATATATATATTAAAAGGTATTATATATTTATAAATAAAATAAATATATTAAATATATTAAATATAATAAATATAATGAATTAATCCAATTAATCTAATAAATCTAATATATTAATATAATAAATATCTAATAAATATAATAAATATATTTATTATTTAATGTAATTTATTAAAATATTATAATTATTTAATTATATATATATATTTAATTATAATCTTAGAAATACTTTTTCCATTAAAAAATTATATATATATATATTAATTATTAAAAAAATTATATTAATTATAAACATTTGTTTTTTATTTAATGTACACAAATAAACATTATTTTTGAATATAAATATAATAATTTTATATAAACTCATAATATTTTTTATTAAAATCTTTTATCAGCGCTTTTATTAGCGCTGATAAAGGGTACACCTTTATTAGTGCTTTTTTAGCGCTGATAAAGGTCACATTTATCAGTGCTTTTAGCTAGCACTGGTAAAGTCCCACCCCTTTATCAGCACATTCTGCTTAGAGCTGATAAAATACAGTAATTCCCTTACCTTGTTTTGTGGTAGTGTAGTTTTTAACAAACGTTAATAATAAATTCTATATCACATATTTATAAAGTAACATTCTAATGCATACATATTGTATGATAGGTATACCATGGTACTACATTATGCATTAAATTCAATGCCCATCTCAATATTCTGTGAAGAATATACCTCAGTAGTGAAAAAGGAAAAATAAAAATTACATATGAATGTGGTTGATTAATACCATGCATTAACTTAACATATCTAGTAACTAAAGTATTATTATAATGATTTTAATCAAAAAAAAATTATAGGTTACATTTCTTGTTAGACAATCCCATCTCCACACCACACACTAAATCAACATTACAACACTAGATCTGAAACTATTTGTAATGTCTTAACCCTGAATCCCAAATCCTAAGTCGGATCACCACTATCCTCCAGTGCATATTTCGAAATAATTGGATGATGTCAACATGTAAAGTGAGTAATTACACATATTTTTGGAATTTTTTCTCTAAATAAAAACTATTTTCATTATCCTGCATATTTTTTTAAAAAATAAATGGTGAATTCCTATATAAAATATAAATAAAATTGTTCTACTAGATAAAAAAATTCCCAATTATTTTTAGGGTGCATATAAACCTAAAGTTTTAAATTTTGGATAATTTGTCTTATATATGTGATAAATTTCATAAAATAATAACAATAATTTATAATCATTTAAATGAATAAAATAATAATCCCAGTAACTTTCAATAGTAATACAAACTAAATTGAAAAATTAATATAGATTAGAACAAACTCCAACTCCACCCCTAGTCTTTAGTATACATAGAAAAACTCACTAACCAAACAACCATATAATTTAAATTTATATGTATTCAAATAAAGAATAAAACTCATTGTAAAGGGCATAAAATTTATTATTTAAGGGATGAGTCTAATACACTCAATATTATTTCCATATAAAATCCCAATTATTTTCCAATATTGAGTAAATTTTACATATGGGTTTAAGTGATATAAATATATCATGGTCCCCACTCATTATGGTTATTTTCAATAGATAATCATAAAGTTCAATACCTAAAATATAATTATTTAAATAATTTACATTTCAATATTTTAAACAAAGGAATAAAATCCAATAAGTAACCACCCTTTTTTAAAAGAAGCATTAATTTATTAAATAAATCAATATTAAATACCATGTGACACCCCCTACATGTTTTACCAAACATAAACATCCATCTTAGTTAATAAATTGAAATTTTAGTAGTGGGTCAACCAAACAACCATAATCTATCTCTAATTCCTTAATGTGTAACCATCAGACCATCATTCAAAAATCTACTTCAGGGAAAATGATAAGCAAAGTAGAGCCTTAAAATATAGTGGAAACCCTCATGAGTATTACTAAAATTCTCATACCCTGAAATTGGTTCATTACTCTATGATAATGTATAAATGCTTCCCCTTTATCTGAATATAGAGTATAAAAACTACCTAAGAGATAAAGTTATGTTGCTCATGTGTATATCCTCAACCCACTGCTAAATGGAATCAAACCTGACCACCCTCAAAGTATACACTACCCAAAATAGGTGGCCCGTAATAAATAATTGATTCAATTCAAAAACAAACTTGAAAAACATAACATTTAACCTAATTCATTGTTTTATAACCAAACAGATTTCTTGGTGAATAATAAGAAATTCCCATTTCATGTTATGATTGACATAAATTCAATAAAATTTTTAGAAATCATAATTTAATTAAAAATAATTTTCTAAGGCACACACTTACGTACATAACTATAATTTAAAATCATAATATAAATGAAATCATAATAGAATATGTTTAAATAGAGAATATCAATGAAATAAATAAAAAAATTACAAGTATTATAAAGGTAATATAATAGTTTTCTCACAAAATTGTAACCAAATAAAAACAATTTTTCCATAATAATAAGAAATAAGTTGATCTATCAACCTAAAACTACTACCAATAAATCACTTAACTTCCTCATATAAGGATTCAAGCTTTCCCACACATCACTAATCCTTATAAATAGACCATTTGAAATTTATAACACTAACTCTGACTAAATTCCATAAAAATTATGAGATCCAATGTTATTAGAAAAAGATGAGAATAAGGTAAAGAAGTAAAATGGAACAAAGGGAAAATATACCTTATTTTTGTGTTCAATTTGTCTAACAATTAAGGAATAAAATATTTAGTAATAAGAGAAACCAAGGGTATATGATTCTATGCTTTGAATCAACTATAGAGGTTAGAAACGAGGGTGATATTTATTTTTTCATGTTAAAACATAAAAAATACACACATTTTTTTAAATTGTTTCATGATTATTGTAAATTGTTTAATAATTCATGCACCTTGATCATGAAGGACATCACTTTTAAAAAAAATATAAACATAGATACTATTCACAATATATAAATCATAAACATAGTTTTGTATATTATTATAAAAATGTGAATTTTTTGTAGGGTGTTGGTATACACCATTTGGAGTTCAATAATAAATATATTTTTGGTTTTCAAATCGTAATCATTTTATTATTTCTCAGTGCTTTTCCAAAAATTATAAATAAAAACACACTAACAATCATAGTGCTCACTTAAAAAAATAATCATCTAGATTTTTAATGACTACTCAAACTAAGTGTTAAAATTAACCCTAATTTCCTAATATCCCCCAATTATGGTAGATAAAACTTCTCTCACTCGTCAAATCAATCTCTACACACCAATCACTTTCACCTGATGCTTTCCCACCACTTATCTCCCACTGTCTCACTCATCACCTACCTATCATTTCCTCCATCATACCCACCACCCATTACTCACTTTCACTATTATTCCCTCTATTATAACCAATACTTAATATTGTGTAATGTGAACCACATATCTCTCTCTCTTTATAATCTTATGATTGTGTGAATAATTAGTTTCATTACACCCTCCCTCCAAAGGTACCCCTTCGGGGGAAACAATGAAGGAAGAAACACAATGGCCTCTAAGTACCACCTCTAGTAGGCCTTGGGTTGGATACTAGCATCAAGGGTATAAAGTAATCCACTTGTATGGGAGGAATTACCCTCAATAGAAAATTAGGATCAAGAGATATGATACCAACCACCAAACATCTCCATCACATATTATAAAAAAATGGAAACCAAACCATCCCACAATGCATGAAAAATATCAAACAAATACAAATGCATGTCTTCGAGTAATGTACCAAAAGGAAATCATATGTTAGTAACTCAACAATAGCTCCAACACTCAAGATAGTAGTGTCCAGATCGATCCAAAAAGTCCTATAGGAAACCATAAAATAGTTTATATATATGTTTGGTGATTATAACATGTATACATAGTAGGATCATACATAAGGTATCTTGTACACATATAAAAAATATTACATTAATATATCAGTGGAAAAATAGCATAACCCAAAAGAACCTAAAAATTTCAACTATCCCATCCCAACCTCACTATGGCACTCTCACCAAATATAGAATATATGTATAATAAAATACCATCAGAAAAATATATACAATGGTGCCATATAACCACTTCCCTTCTGATTTGATTCCCTCATGCCCCAACATCAAACTTCATGTGATACCATTCCTTTCATGTCATCACATATCATATCCATCCATCTTGGATGTGGTTCAAGATCCATCCCTACCTACCCAACCCTCATATAGTCTAGCATCCAATGCTAACATCAGTCAATACCCACATCACAATCTCATCAAATAACTAGGGAAGTATGGTATCATGAACGTGAAGGAAATCAACCCTACGACCTCATCATATAACGCATGACCCCAGAACATATCACATACTTATCATCACTAGGTAATAACACCCCAACTTGACTAAATCTATGAATATTAACTAGACCAGTTCACCACATGACCTGATGCATGCCACCCTGTATGCCAGAGACTGCCAACTAGAATAGGGGATCTAATTAGGCACTGTGGGGATAATATACCCCTTGTACCATAATTATCAATAAAAAATAAATAACCAAAATCCTACAATAATATAAAATCAATAAGAGTATGAAAAATGATAAATAAATTTACTAAGTTAAATAAAAATTAAATCCAATATACAGGCATACTAGATGGATCACCCACCATACCTATCCATTATACAAATACAAAAGTAAGAAAAAAAACTAAAATAAAAGAAATATATCTTCTAAAACTCTAGAACAAACCAAATACCAAGCTCTATTCATACATCTAAACTATCCCACTAAATCAAACGTGGGATTCATCTCAACATGTTCCTGCAATCAAGTGAGTATCATCTCGAGTACCCAAGTATCATGGAATCCTAAGTAGTGTGTGACTACAAATTAGTAGGCCACCAAAAATGAAATCACTAGAAATAAATATCCTTAAATATCATGAATGTTGATGTGATAAAGGTAAATAGTTTCAAAAACAACCATTTAAACTATTTAAAGTAGAAATAATAAACAAAATCTGATCCTGAGGCTGAGTTCACCTTGGGATCGATACATACCTATGAATCCTCGGACCTACACTACTAAATCTGGTTCTCATAGACACATATTTTACATTATCACTTTGATACCAGCTGTAAAATACTAAATATAACCATCCATAATTACAAAATAAATACTGATTATTGTATCACTTATATCTCAAAGATATTTTTTCAAGTTGGAATTTATTTTCCACAATATATAAAAATACTTATTCCATAATGAGACTTAAACATCTCCTAATAATTCTTCAACATATTCTATCCTTCTAAACTTTTCATGTGTACAACTTTTCTTCATAACTTGGGGTTATAGAAGTATAATAAGGGTTTACCACAAACACTATGTAAGGGAAAGTATATAATTGAGGAAATCATGGTATAAACATGGCATAAATATTATGACAGGAATAGGTAAAAAAATTATTGTCATAATAAACATGAAACTGAGATCATGATTTATCCATGATAGTAAATAAAAACATGGATGTCAATAATATTTATATCATACTAATGCAATTCATAATGCTCAATTTCAAAAATCTAATATCAAGGATTTATTCTAAGATCCTATCTTGTTATTGGAAGAGGCATACAATAAAAACCCAACCTATTTTTTATCATGATACTTGTTGACACATTGAGGGGATATATAATTTTGGGCCCCACCCGTCACTTGATTAAGTCCAATTCACTATAAGATTCAATAATATTTTTCATATCATTCCTTAAGGAAACTCTTACTGAAGAAAAACATGGGTATATGTATAATAAAGAATATGGAATATCAATTCCTGATAAAACTATTTTGGAAGTCAATAATCACCAAGAATTCTAATAATTTTCCTTATGTAAATAAAAATGATAACATGATCACAACACAACCTAATAAAGAATGTGGATGTTCAAATAATATATAGTAAACTTACCAATAATCATCTATATTGGAATAAGAATATATGGTGTACCAATACTTTTCCACATGTCAGTAAAAGGAAAAAAACAATCATAACCCATCCATAGAAATAAGTTGGATGGTTTCAAAATAACATAACCCCGATGAAAAAAATAAAATATATAATTATATTGAAATAAGTGAAAAACACCCTTGAAAACAAATTCTTCGATTGGTGTCACAAAATAAGGGACTAATAATTCGTTCGATAATATAAGTTCAATCCAAAAAATAATAAATACATATATATTAGAGGATAAATCCTGAAACATAAACCACATTAGGGGAAATCATTTTAAAAATGATAATGTAAATGGAATTTAAAACTTAGAAAATATTTTAGAAAACATTTTTAACATTGAAATAAAATACAAATTTTCATGTCGCTTACAAAGGTAAATTTTGAAAATATAACTTGCAAACATTTCAAAACCTTTAAATTTAAAAATAATCTCTAATTATTTATCCATGAAAATATATAAATTTAATCTTATAAAAATGATTATAGGAATAAAAAAACCTGTAAAAGTTAAAGGAAAACCCCTTTTTATTATTTTCCAAATACCTTTATTTCAAAATCACATTGTAAGATGAATAAAAAAAAGTGATTTCTATTAAAACATTATTTTCACAAAGTATTTTATAAATTAATATATAATAAAATATTAGGGTAGGATAACCCAAGTATGATGAAATAAGTTCATGGTGAAATAATATAACTCAATAAAAGTATACTTGAGTTATTAATATCCCTTGCAGAAAAAAATACTCCATGAATCATGAATAATTTTGCAAGGGTTTTATGCGTTAAAATTTTACAAAAATTATATAATACTACATAATACAATAAAAGTTCATAATTTTCCAAACATATATAAAATAACTTCAAGTGAACGATAATATCTTAATGAATGAAAATTGATTTACCAAAAACTCTTACAACCAGGATAACATTTGACCCAAATACATTTGAAGAAAATAAATTGATTTGGATTATTATATTTCATTAATTAAATGGAAAAATGGTATATAAAATTCAAGGTTAAGTAAATCAATATACCACCATAAAACATAAATGAGGTGTTTAACATGTAAAATGTCTCAAAGAATTAGAATTGAGACCAAGAAACTCTTGCAGCTTGAGTAAGATTTTAATCTAAACCTATTGAAATATAAAAATTTTAATTGAAATTAAATTAACAAGATTAAAATATAATTTGTGATATTATATCTCAAATAGTTAGTTTATACCCCAACCACATAAATGAAATTAGGTTAATAATACCAAACATGTCTCAAAGAGAGGAATTTCAGAGGAAAAATCTTACCTTGTTCCGAATTCATTCTTCACTTTCACCAAAATTAATGAATAATTAAATTAAATTAATTAAATAAATACTGAATAAACTTATTAAAAACTATAACCATTTATAATATTCATCTAAAATCATGCTATACATTTGAATATTTTTTATTTTTAACTATTTTCAACATCGGTTGTCAGTAATCTTTATCGCTTTGAACAAGTTTAATAAAAATAATATTGGTATCTATTATTTTTCCAATGTACATAGTTATTATAGAATATATATGGAACTATAATATATGTTCCTTGTTACATAAAAAGCTATAATTTCATTTCATGGAAGTTTTGGTTACCAACCATGAAGATGAAATCGTTGATGATCATGTTTTTGTGACTCTTAATGAAAAAAGTTTTTTTCTTAATTAGTTAGTTAAATTTTGATATAAACTTTCTAGAACCCAAAAAGTATACATATTTATATCATATTATACTATTAAATAAATTATTATATTCATTCATTATATAAATTCAAAGTATTATTCATGTATGTAGTTAAACTAACCCAAACATGAGCCTACCACGATTAATGGATGATTATGATGTGGTTTAGTTGTAATATCATTATAAATGTAGAATAATAATCTTATTTGGTGATTATTACTGTGATATATATTAATTATAAATAATTATAAAGATAATATAATTTATATTAAGTCTTTACTTAGAAATAATTGATCATTATCCTCTAACTATGATCATTTTATGTGATTGAATTTACGATAACCATTTGTTGATCATATCATTAATATGCACTCCAATTTTTCATAATAGACCATTAATGAAAACATAAAAATAATATTTATACTTTAATATCATCTTTATATCCATACATGTATGTTTTTGATGAAAATAAAATGGAAAAAACAATCATTCTATAAAGGTGGTAGTCAACACATAGGCATGGTTGATGATTTTATGTTTCCGTTAAATGGGAGAAAGGAGTATATGGTTTATCATTTAAGAATAATAAAAATGATATAAATTTCATAATTATTTATTAGATTACACTTTTACACACATATTTTAATATTTTCAAGGAAAATTAAACTTGTTGTGTCATAGGTATGGTAGTCTGCACAACACATGATTCACATTTTTATTTTTATTAACAGATAAGTTGAGGGTTGTTAATTCTTGTAACATAATTATAAAAACATAATAGTATAATAGTGATACTTATATTATATTTATGATATGTTAAAAATAAATTTATGTAATAATAATGTCATATAAATAAATAGAAAAGAGAAACAGAGGTTAGGAACTTATACCACCCTTCTTAGATTATATCTTTTGTGAAGGTGATTAAACCTTTTAGGGGTGGTATTATGAGAATAAAAAACCCCATTAAGTTGTATGGAAGTGTTGGGGAGAGGTTTTAAAAGATTTCATGATAACATTATGGGGTTTTTTTGTGATTTTAAGTGAGAATAGAAGTGTCACTTTTATATGTTTAAGGGATAGGCTTTTTGAAAATACCCAAAGGTTTTCAATAATGGGAAGTCACTCTCATGGAATGTGGCTCCAAAATTGAGAAATAATAGAGAGGGGAAGTGATAATATTTATAAAGTCGTTATTTATACATTCCCACATATGTTTGAAATTTTTTTTAGGTATTTTACTCTTATATTATTTACTTTAACCATTTTAGATTTTACTAAGGTAACTAGTTTTTACCTAAGGTAACTTAATTTTTATGACTAAAAATAAAGTGTTCCTTATTAGATAATATATACCCAATAATTAAAAATTTTACATTAATTTCAAGATTTTATCTTATATAAACAATTATGGCGTAGAATTATCCCTAATATTTTCACTAAAGTTATCTTATATTTATCCCGAAATAAAAAGTGCATTATTACCTAAATGTTAAATAATATGCTTATACCAAATGGTTATCTATTATTTTGAACTTATAATCAACCATAACTTATCAACCCTTTATTTACCATAAAAAATATCATAATATCTAAATTTATCTAAACCTTTCTTTTGATACCAATTGTGAAGCCCATGTCCCTCACTCCTTGGTTCTCAGCTCATATACACATACTTTACATGCTCACTTTGATACCATCTGTATAATCCTAGATATAACCATCCATAATTAAAAAATCAATACAGGTTATTTTATCACTTACATATCATGGATATTTTCATGTTTATAACATTATAAAATTATAACACTTTATAAACTAATAAATTTCATTTTCTTTGTATCAAATGGAATTTTTTACACTATATATAAAACTACTTAATCTATAATGGAACATCAACATATCCATATAATTATTCCATATGTTCTATACTTTTAAACATGTAATATTTACTACTTTTCTTTATAAAACTTTTAAATGGAAATAAAATAATGTCTGATCTCAAACACTCAGTTACGAAAAACTTACAACTCAAGGAATTATTGTGTAAACATGGAATAAATATTAGGGAAAGAATAGGTAACAAACTTGAATCCATAATCCACTTGAAACTAAGAGAATTATTTATCTATAAAAATAACTAAAATCATGGATATCAATAATACTGATGTAAAATTAATGGAATGAATAATTCCATACATAAAAAACCAATTATCATGGCCTTTTGTCAAGACACTATCCTTTTATGGGAAGAGGCGTAAACCAAAAACAAATATTTTTTATCTCATGAGAATGTTTGATTAATCTAGGTGATATATAATTTTAGGAATCACCCATCACTTGATTAAGATTAATTAATTCACCATAATATTCAACAAGACATTCTATTCCAATCCCTAAGAAACCTCTTACTGAATAAAATCATGGTTATACATATATTAAAAAATACATAAAATTAATACATGATAAACCTATGTTGGAATATATAATAATCAATAATTCTAATACTTTACCTTTTTTTAATATAATTGATAACATGATCATAATTAATCCGGATAAAGAAGGTGAATGGTCAAACAATACATTCAACTTGTTAATAATCATTTATATTGGAATAAAAATATATAGTATGCCAATAACTTCCCCCATGTTAATAAAAGGGATAACATGATAATAAACCACAAATATAATTAAGGTTGGTTGTTTGAAAATAACATAACTCTAGTGAAATGAATAAAACATTGAAGGGTGTTGACATAAGTGAAAAACAACCTTGCAAAAATAATGCTTCGATCAATGTCAAAGAATAAGGGATCAAGAATTTGTTTGATACAACTAGTTAAATCCCTCACATTATGAATATATATATCATAGGATATATCAGGAAACATAAATCCCATTGGGATTGTAATTTTGAAAATGATAAGGTAAATTGAATCCAAAACATAAAATATCTTTTAAAAAACATTTTTTACAATTATGTAAGATACAAATTTACATGTTGCTATAAAAAGTAACTTTTTAAAAGGTGGAATAAAAGTATTTGAAAACCATTTATTTTAAAAATACACACTAATAATGTATCCTTGAATAATCATTAATATTTTCTAGGTGAAATTAATAGCGGAATACCAAACATGTGAAAGTGAAGGAAACCCCATTTTTATTATTTTGAAAATATCTTTGTTTAAAACTCACATTGTAAGAAGTGTAAAAACATTCATTTGTATTAAAACATAATTTTAAAAAATAGGATTATAAAATATATTTTTGAGATAACCTAGTTATGGAAGAATGAAATCCAAGGTGAAACAATATACCACAAAGAAAGGAGACTTGGTTTATCAATATCCCTTACGGGAAACATACTCAATGACGCATGAATCATTTGAAAAGGGTTTAATGTAGTAAAAAATTAAAAAAATGAGGGAATAAAACATAATATAATCCAAGGGTATAATTTACTCAAAATATATGAAATAAATTCAAGTGAATGATGATATCATAATGAATTAAAATTGAGTTACCAAAAACTCTTACGATCGGGGTAACATTTGATCCAAAAAACATTTAAACAAAATAACATGATTTGAATTTTTATATCTAGTGAATTACAATGAAATAAGTATAGAAAATTAATTTGATAGTAAATAAATAAATAAAAATACAAAGGAAATATAGTTTTTTAACATGTAACATATATCAAATAATCAGAATTGAGACCAAGGAAACACTGATGACTTGAGTAACATTTTAATAAAAACCCATAGAAATATAGTGATTGTAATTGAATCTAAAATAAAATTATTAAAATATAATTCATGATATGATATATAAAATATTATGAATATACACTATATAAATAAAATCAAGTGCATAATACCAAACATGTCTTAGAGGTAGGAATATGAGATAAGAACTCTTACCTCGGTCCTGAATTGATCCTGACATTCCCAAAACATCTTGAAAATTAAATTAAGTTCATTAAATATAAAATAAATAAATTTATTCAAAAATATATTCATTTATATTATTTAATTAAAATCATTATATATATATAATAATATTAGTTAGTTTTTAACTATTTTCAACACTGAGTGTCAATAATCTTTATTGATTTGAACTAGTTTTGAAAAAATGGTGTTGGTATCTTTTCATTTTCTAATTTACATCGATATTATAACATATAATATTATAGAATATATTTTTATTTATATTTATAAAGGTATAATTTCATTTCATGATAGTTTTTTTACAAACCATGAAGATGAAATCGATGATGAACATATTTTGGTGATTCTTAACAAACAAAAGGTGTCTTATAAATTAATTAATAAAATGTTGATCTAAACTTAAAAAAACCAAAAAAACATAATTTTAATATTTATATAAAATTATATCAGTAAATAATTTCACATATACAATCATGATATGAATTCATAGTTTTGTTCAAGTATGTGGTTAAACCAACCCAAACATGAACCTTTCATGATTAAGGGATGATTAAGACGTGGTTTAGTTGTAATTTAATATTACAAAAATATAATTGTCTTATTTTTTTATTATTAGTATTATATATCATAATTTTAAATAATTAGGAAGATAATATAATTTATAAATTTGTTACAAATAAATAACAGATCATTATCCTCTTAGTATGCTCATTTTAAATGATTTAATTAACAATAATTTTTTGTTGACAATATCATTAATAGGATCTACAATTTTCATAAAAACCTTAATTATATCATAAAAAATATATTTTAAATTTAATAACAACCTAATTACCATCCATGATATTTTATTAATAAATAAAAATGAAAATCAATCATTCCCTGGGTGCGGTAGTCCACACGTATGCATGGTTGACGATTTAATTTTTCCATAGAATGGGAGAAAGCATTATATGGTTTATTATTTCAGAATAATATAAATTATATAAATATAATAATTATTTATAAAATTTATCTTTTACAATATCCTTTTATTTTGGTGAAAGGAAACAAAATATGTTGCGTTGTGGGGGGACTAGTTTTCACAACACACGATTCACATTTTTGTTTTTCTAAATAGAAAACAAGAGAGTGTATAATGGTTGTATCGTCATTATAATAACATAATAGTGTAATAATGATAATTATTTTACCTTTATGATATGTTAGAAAAAAATTTATAAAATAATAAAATCACATAAATAAATAGAAAATGGGAAGAGAGGTTAGGAACTTATACCTCACTTCTTGTATTATCTCCTTTATGAATGAGATTAAAAATTTGTGGAATGGTATTTTGAGAATACCAAAACCTAATCAAAGTGGATAAGATTTTTGATGAGTGTTTTGGGGAGATTTTTGGCTGAAATTAAGGGGTTTTAGTGTGAGAATATATGAGGAGATGGGTGTCTATTTTATAAGTGAAAAGGGATGGAATTTTTGTAATTCCCCAAAAAAAATCAATAATGTGAAGTAACTATCATGGAAAGTGGATCACAAATTGATAAAAAAGTAAGAATAAAATTAATAAGGTCAATTGAGGAATCAAAAACACATCCCCACACATTTTTTAAACATTTATTTCTCTTACACTTATATTTTTTACTTCTAAAATTTTAGCTTTTACCCTAGTAACTAGTCTGTACCTATTGTGACATAATATTTATGACTAAAAATAAAGTGTCCTTGATAGATAATTTGGAAAAAATTACTATAAATTTTAAATCCATATAATTTTATTCAATATTAAAAGTGATAAAAATTAATTTTAAAATATTAGTGTATAATGTATTAAAAACAATTTTTCAGAAAATATTTCTTATGTTCTAAAATATAAAATATGGTTTTGAAAATTTAAACCAAAATTTATAAAATTATAAATTGATATATAAAATAAATATTTGGACTTATAAAAAGGTTTAATTCATTTATAAGTCATACTTTTATAATAATAATTTCATAAAAGTCGTGTTATTTGTAGTTAGGGTATTTTGAGCTATTCACCTAAATATCATTCCTTTTTAGAAAAATATCAAAAGATCATCTTAAGATTATATTATTATTATTATTAAAAAAATGATATTTATTTTTTCAAATTAAATTTATAAAATTTTGTAATTAAATTTTTAAATAAAATCCTAAAATGTAGTGGAAAACTATTCATATCAGAAAATAGATTTTTAAAATGTTAACTATTCTTTATTCTTATTTCTAATATATTAAT
Source organism: Viscum album (assembly GCA_963277665.1). NCBI lineage: Eukaryota > Viridiplantae > Streptophyta > Magnoliopsida > Santalales > Viscaceae > Viscum > Viscum album. Next base: position 2,068,622,338 of record OY728141.1, read on the forward strand.
ATTTAATTTATTGATAATATATTATTCATATTATCAATATATTTTATTATTATCTATTTATAATATAGTTTTTCCTTGAAATAAAATGCTCATTTTAGAAAAATATATTTTTATACTTAAAATCAATTTATTAGTTATTTTTCCTATAGTAATTGAATTTCATTCATTAAAAGTAGCCATTATTTTCATTCTATAAATATTTAATAAATATATTAAACTTATTAATTCCATTTATTTCAATGGATAATTTTTATTGGATATGCTTAATATTTTTATTTTTACGTAAATATATCATGGTTTAATTTTAGTTCAGTGGTGTGTGTATGAAGCAAGTTCAAGAACACATTAACTTATTTAAAGGTAATCATATGTTAAAATATTGGGGTGTTATAATACCTATTTAGGCTAGTATTGGGGATTCATTCAGTATGTCGTGATGACTATACCACCCAAATCACTCCAGAAAATGGGTAATATACCCTTCCCTAGTCCAAATGGAATTTGGGGCTAATATACCCATCCCCAGAGCCCCAACATCCACATGGGGTGCATGTTCACCTAGGGTATAACCATAAACCAGCATCCACCTGGGGGACATGTTCACCTTGAGTTTAACCACAAACCATCATCCACCTAAAGACCATTTTCACCCAGTGTTTAACCATAAACCAACATCCACTCGGGAGGTTGTGTTTATCTAAAGTTTAACTATACACCAGCATCCACCAAGGGGTCATGTTCACCCTAGGATTAACCATCACAGTGATCCATAAAAAATATAAAAAATTAAATGAATAAGTTACCATTTAATATTTTTTCCAAAACATAATAAAGAACCAAATAAATAGGTCAACCCATTTTCCACATCTAATAAATTTTCATAAAATCATTTCCTATTTTCCAAAATAAAACCAAAACCATTTTTCAAGAAAAACTCCATTCTATATCCCATAATTTAAAAAACATAATCCATTTCCTTTAAAATCAAAACCACCCCCAATCAGGTATTTTTATTTCACACATACCATTTTAGAAACCTATTTCCAATCATCAATAGTTGTGAATTATCAATTTACAATGATCAGTTCATATCATAATTATTTTTTTGATCCATTTATACATAAAGCACATTATAAAAGGTTAATACATTGGTGTTCTCAAACCCCCATATTACCATATTTTAAAAAATGTTGTATTTTATTAGGACCAAATAAGGTTATGTACCATTTATATCTTTCTATTGGAATGTGCTACATAAATGGGTCTTGAATACATTTAGAGAAAACATTTAAAAGAGGATAAGGAATAAAAAAATTATTAATTTTCAAGGTCAAAACACAAAAAAAAACTCATGAGACTATACAATATATTCACTATAAAACAAAAAAAGACTATATGTTAATTTGAGGGATGACCTACCTCAAATGAATCTACTCCAACCAATTCATCAGACAAACATCTCATTTCCTAAGTTCACCCAAGTTTGTTGGGCATCTCCCAAACCACATGAGGCACTAAATCAAAAAAAATAGACGATATTAATTAATTATAACATTTATAATTAATTAAACCACTTCAATTAAATATTTATAATCACTAGAAGCTCTTCGGATTGTTGTGCCCCCACTAGAACCAGGTCTGAACTCCCTTGAGAGGCCTACAGCGGACCCCTAGCACTAACCTGGGATCAATCCTTGACCAACAAAACCATTGAAAAATTATTTTAATTTAATATTTAAGTAAAACAAAAAAAAAATAGGGGTGTTATGTAAATTTTATTAAAAAATGAATGGATACATGTGGACATTGTCTCGAGACATCCTCTAGCTAGGCTGCATGAAAGACCCGTCGAAAACCGTCGATTTCACTACTCTCTGATGAAATCATTATTTTATTCCTCAACCCAATGAGGTTGAAATTAGTAAGAGGGAGAGGGAAGGATAAATTTAAAGATTAAATAGTGGACATTAACCATAAATTTTATTCTATCACATCCAAAATCACCTCAAATAGAAGGGAGATGAGAGGGGGGAGGTATGGTCATCGACATCCCATGCACGCTGCTTCATCTGAGAAGAAAAGGGGGCTAAGCTGCATTTTGATATAATAAAAAATACACCCGACTTTTTTAAAAGCGTGATTATAAGGATCACACTATGAAATTTTAGAAAAATCCCCAAAATTCTTATTTTACATTCTTTCACACTCTGAATACATGATTCACAATGTGGATATCCTAGAATTGCTCCTAGAAGTTACCTAACAACTCTGTCCTTCATTCAATTTCCTCGCAAACAACCATAACACTTATGGATCCTTCAACACCCATCCAAAAAAAATTAAGGACACTCAAGCTCTCATATTCTCATCTTGAGCCTTGGTTCCACAAATGAACCATCCACTAATTGAATACTCAAATTCCTAATGAAATTATGTGCCCATACAAACATGAAGTATTAAAAACTCCCCACCATAACACTTATCACAGACAACAATTCATGATGGTCATAAAAAAACATCATAAAACCTATTTTTGTCATAAATTATCAATAAAATTACAATTTTTTCTCTCAAATTCTATACGATCACTCACAACATAGCTCTAAATTAGAGGCACATAATTATTAAGAACCAAGGTAAAACTCATAGTAATTTCAAATAACTCAATATGGTTCTCTAGTACACCCATATATTTTATGAAATAACTATTTTATAAAATGTTAAATCCTTTGATTTCAATACACAATCAGGTTCTTGGTTCTCCCCACCATATAACTCAACTCACCAGGGAAATTATGAGCAGCAACACACTCCAAAATTGAAATTTACTATCAAAAAATGATTCTGGAATTCCAATGATGCCTAAAATGTGGTTCAAAATAGCCACACCTGAGCATAAGTGGAAATATTGACCAAATATGGTACCAAAATTCACTTTAATCTTTGAAGAAAAAAATTAATGTGTTTCCACTACCCAATCATAATGCAAGAAAACCATATTTTTATCAAAAGTATCATCCCAAGCTCAAAACAACCTATCATTTCTAAAATAATGTAATTGTTGTGGTCTCTAGTTTACCACCTCTAACTACATGTAATAATGATAGTCGAACCACCTATGTATGGACCATCCTAAAAATGATCAGATGCACCCTACAATCCACCATTGATACACCTACCTCCATCTCAATATTTTCCATTAACAAGTCCACACATAGGGCCCTAGGAAATCTCCAAATCATGGAACCAACTCTACATACTTTCCAATAATTTAAACCCATAATCGAAGCTTCATAACATTTTTCACATGATTCTCCCTCTAAACCATGTGATAAAACTGGGTTTCACCCCCTAAAGCATGTTATGAAACTAGTTCACCCTTAATCCATGTCAAGAAATCGATCTTCACCCCATGAAACATTATATGAATCATGGATCACCCTATGAATCACCCTCGGGTCACACTAAGATCACCATTCTGACTTCATCCAAAACGTCATTTTATTCCTAAATCTGGTATTCATCAAGGAACCAGATCACATAGGATTTATATGGGAACTAATACCTAGTGTCACATGGACCATCCAATATTCAATCCCATCACATTCATGATCCATAAAACACCAAGGTTTTTTACTCACAACTAATATGATTCTACCCACCATATGAGTGTCATTATCATCACCTGAAGAACCCAACGCCTATCACCTATTGCCCATAACCTATCCATCACTACATGAAAAGGTTGGATGTGAATATCTTGATCATACCTAAGTGACAACATGAAACGTCAATTAGTGTGTTCTCCCAGCCCATAGGAACATCATCCTTAGAAACTGCCAAATTTCCATCATAATAAAGATCACACCATCAAATGTCTATCATTTCACTCCCCACCATATGGATTCCCCCATAATTCTCCATGAGTATACAACACTGTTAGGTTCAATCACAATCATACATATGTCACTCTTTCCAAACCACATTTATCAAGTTACCAAGATACTAATCCCATAAGAAAACCCCCAAACACTATCATCCTTTGGCCAACTCACAATGGTCATTGATCTATATCCCATAGGCATTTGACATAATTGGCACATATTACCTAAACTTATTTTAAACAAAACGGATGTATGCTCCTATACCACCTGACTATTGAATCCATACTCATGGTTCCATGAGTATCAACACGTCAAAATTAGGCTCGTGAGCCGAATTAAACAATCAAACAATTCTTTTTCAAGTCAGTCTCATGCACCCAAGCATTTCAGATGCTCCATAACAAATAATATCCTCTAATATTACCTATTTCATGGATCACCATCCAAGTCTACTAATGATTCCCCATACCATCTATCAGTCTATCCAACAAAGAGCACCTTGGGAACTCCTCTTTGAAATCAAACACATCACTTTTTCTAAACTCAACTATATGCTAGCTACCATCTGGAATTGTACCCAAACCAAAGGCATATACCCAATATTACACCATGCTTCTAAAGTACATTAAAATTTAACGAGTTTAGACACCTAAATATTCATTCCCTTCAAAACAATCATTGATATCATGTGTTATCCCTAAAGGTGATGCCTTCAAAATTTCCTGGCATCATCATGCCCATACAGAAAACTAGATAGTACCTCATGTGTATCATCCTAGGATAAACCTTCTCATAGATTTCCCTCTATCAAAACAATCACTAACCCACTATGGTCTAAGTAGAATCTTAGGGTCTCTAGGTCTCCCACCTATCACAAAAAACTCACATAGGGTCGCTATTCAAGGGAAGTCAACCACACTCTCGTCCCCAAATATCCCCTAAATCCCTCATGGAAAAACACCCACTCTGGGGTTTTAATATGCATACAAAAAACATGACATGCCAATCCCATGAACCACTAGGCATAGATCCTCACCAATTATCCACCAATGGTATTTCTCTCTTGAGTGTAACTACTCATCATACGTGGATTCTACAGCCAATTATATCATCCAAGAGGATCTCTACCAAGTAAAACTACAAAAATGATGTTTTTTTGGATAGAATTTCATTCCAACATATATGGGAAAATACCATATAGATTGTTACTAGCACATTAAAAATTATTTTTGAATACTAAATACCCACAAGGGTTTTACCTTTAAGGAATAAACTTCCTTCACTAACCTACTAGGGTTATGCACTTCCTATGAACAAGGAATATTATATCATCATCAAGCACCTCACTATAGATCCATATGACCTACCATTCAAATTAAATTCATACAAAAAAATTGGCCCAACTAAATAGAATCCCATCAAGTACTTATACAGGAAAACATTGTATGAGCAGTTGTTGACACTTTAAATAGATGAAACTTTAGTTGGTGATAAAAATCAAACATATGTAGGAATAAGCATCATGTGGATCCTACATGCCTATTTTTGATTCTTGTGACACCTATTGACTCTAAATTCCAAGAGTCAGATCTAATAATAGGCTTTTTTCCAACAATACAATACCAAAAATACATCAATAAATCATCAATATCATGCATCAACTCCATCATGTGATGTGAAAATCCTGTAACTATAAAATTGGAAACCAAAAACATCAATACCATCCCTAGAAACATATAATTCTTACTAGGAAAGGTTTTCATGAAACACCAACCTAATATCCATCATAGAATCAGACACAAACCTATGTCTCCTAAATCGCATATCCTAAATAGTAAGACAAGATTAAAATAGTTCTAATTTCACTTTATAATACACCAACCCAGATCACTCTATGAATAGTGACTGGATCGGTTCTCTATATGACTTTAGGTGCACCTCCTCATATGCCAAAGGCTGTCAACTAATAATGAGTGTCTAAAGAGTTATCATTTGGAAGTTATACCCATGTACCAGAGTCCACAATGAATAATAAATAACAAAAATCATCAGATGATATAAAATTTATTGGGGTATGAAAAGGAATAAGAAAATTAAACATGTTTAATAAAAAAGGAAAGAAAACAAACAATCATACAGGATAGATCTCCTACTAGGATCATCCCATTTAAAAATAAAAAATGAATAAAAAATGAAATAAAGTAATGGCTCCACTAAAACTATGATCTAGGACACATCACAATATCCATACATACATCTATTATATATCACTAAATAAAAAAATTTCCTCATCACAACCTGTGCCTACAAACAAGTGAGTCTATGCTTGGGTTCCCAAGTGTCATGGAGGCTTAAGCAATACGTGAGTAAAACTTAGAAGGCCACCACTAACGAAATACCTAAAAATAACTAGTTTGAAAGACATTTCATTTTGATTTTCTCAAGGGAAACTGTTTAAAAATTAACCATTTAAACTATTTAATACTTAAATCATTAACAAACTCTAACTCTGAGGTCCATGTTCACCCCATGAACATTACATACCTTCTTTAGCCAATGTCGAAGTATCTCTAAGAATGTCGTGATGACCATGCCAACTAAACTACTCTTTTCCAATGGTAATATATCTATCCCTGGTCCAAATAGAATATGGTGGTAATATACACATCCTCAGAGACCCAACATACACTTTGGGGCTGTGTTCACCCTAGGTATAAACATAAACCAGTGTCTACCAAAGGGTCGTTCTCACCCTAGGTTTAACCATAAACAAGTGTCCACCCAGAAGATGTGTTCACCCTATGTTTAACCATACACCAATATCCACCTAGGGTTCTTGTTCACCATAGGTTTCACTATAAATTAATAACCACTTTGGGTACATGTTCCCCCAAGTTTCAACAATCACAACAATCCATAAAATAAAATAAACAATTACAAGCACAGGGGAACATTTAACATTTCTTTCCAAAACATAACAAAGAATCCAATATAGGGGACAAATACATTTACCCCATCTAAGAAATTTTCATAAAATTGTTCCCATTATCAAAAAAACAATACAATCTTTCAAGAATACCCCATTTCATATCCCATAATACACAAAAAAAAATCTATTACCTTTAAAATAAGCACCACCCACAAAAGAGAATTTTAATTCTATGTCAACTATTTTATAAACCCAGTTACAATTATTGATGATTGTGAAATATAATTTTACGATCATCAGTTAAGATCATAATAATTTTTTTAATCCATTTAAACATAAATCCCTTTTGAAAAGTTCAATCCATTAGTGTTATCAAACCCCCACATTTCCATACTCTGAAAAAATGATATTTAATTAGACCCAAATAAGTTCAAGTACCACGTGGAGTGTCCCATTAGAACCACCCGAAAAAAGGGTCTCTAATATATTAACATAAAACATTTAATGGAGGCAAAGGAATAATAAAAACATTTAATTAATTTTCATTTTCTTAACCCAAAAAAATCAATGAGACTACAGAAAAAACTCACTATAAGACAAAACAAGACTATAGGTTAATTATATGGATCCCCTGCCTTAAATTAATCTTTCCAACTAATTCCATAGCTTAAAATATCACTACCCAAGCTTACCCAAGTCCATAGACCATCACCCAAACCACAAGAGTCCCTAACTCATTCCAAACAGCCCATAATCATTAATTATAACATTTATAATTAATTAAACTATTTTTAATTAAATAGTAATAATCACTGGAAGCTCACCAGATCATTTTTCCACACTAGAACTAAGTCTATCCAACCATGGGAGCCTCAAAATAGACCCCTGACACTAACTTGAGCTTAAGACTATACCAAAGAACCATCCCATAAATGTTTTAATTTAGTATTAAATAAAAATCCTAATAAAATCCATTGTGAATTGTAACTTTGATGAAACAATGAAAGGTGATATATAGACATTGTCTTAATATGTACTCTAGCTAGGTTTCATTAAATCCTCATCCAAAATTGAGGATTTAACCATTATTTGGTGAAATATCTATTTTATCCCTAAACCCAATGAGGCTGAAATTATCACAAGGTAGAGGGAAGAATAAATATAAAGAAGATATAGAGGAACTTAACCATAAACATTGTTTGATCACACATAGAATCACTTCAAATGGAGGGGAGATGAGAGAGGGGGACATCTGGTAGTCAGCCTCCCATGCACACTACTTCATATGGGAAGAAAAGGGGTCCCAAGACCCATTTTTAATAATAAAACAAACTTGCATGTTTTACGGAATGACCATAAAGTCCACACTGTGAAACTTCATAAACAGCCCCAAAAGTGTTTTATCATGTCATTTCAAGCCATGAATAGATGATTCATGATGTGAATATCCAATAACAGCTCTTGAAATCTACCCATCCACTCCTTACTTCTTATAGCTTCCTCCTAAATACCTGTAAAAACTACGATCCCTTTTAACCCATCCAAAAAAACTATTTAGGGATTCTTGAGCCCTTATATTATCATCCTAATCCCTGATTGAAAAAATGAACAATACACCAGTTGAAAAAAAAAATCCGTCTCAAATTTTCATACTAGTAAAGACCTGGGGTATTACACTAGGCATGTCCAACACCATCCATAATCATCACAAGGAATCTCCAAAACCATATTTCATCATCACAAGGCATATCCAACACCAATCATCATTTTCATTACTATCAAAGGAAGAGTAGGAAAGAGGGGGGATCCATCCATCAATTTCACCAATGACTTGGATGTTTGTGAAAACACCCAGAACTCAAAACATTTTGGCATTGTTAAGGTTATCCAACTTGGGTGGGACACATTTATAAATAAAATAAAAATAAAAGATATATAGATAGCACACAATACCTAACCTAGGGGTTCACATCCAACTCCACTAGAACATCCAACAACACCACCACAATAACTCACAGTATCTTCAATCAACTTCTTCCATCAATAATGAAACACACCTCAAAAAAATCCACAAACAAGCCATATTTTATCTTCCTTTTTCAAGTTAACTAAATTCCAAACTTACTATTTATCAACCAACTTCCATTTAGCGATCCAATTAATTTAATATTTAATACAAACCACTCTATACATAAATTCCCATTCAATTATAAAAATTCATTAACCATTACATTCATTAATCCAATTATCACACATTAATTTCATTCTTGACACTTATTTAATTTCCAAACCATGCCATTTAAATTTCATTGTTAAAACTTCATTACATCAATACCAAGAAACTAAATTAACACACCACATAACATCCCATCCACCTTTCACAAATAATCATCACATATCATTCAAATCTATCTCTATAATCTAACCATATCATTACAACATCCATAATTCAACCATTGAATATCATATCTTATCTCATCCAATACCAAACAAACATAGATTTGTTTCCCAATGTGTTCCACATTCAAACCCACACACCATCATCACCTGAATATTTCCGACAATATCTCTAAAAAATACATAGGGAAAGCATATTAATCACACTATCCCTTATATAAAAAATTCCACCTTAAAAAATCACTATAATTTTTAGGTTTAATAATGGTATTTCATCACATTACTTCATTAATTTCATGGGTGTTCTCATAAAATTATATAATTTCATTGGAAACTGGTTCATTTTCCATATATAAGTTATTTTCCTTTTATGCATGGTGAGATCAAGATATAAACATTATAATTTTCAGACATCACATCAACCACAACAAAAACAAGAATCCTAATAGCCATGATTTTTAATAATAGTAGTGATCGAAGATAAAATCATAAGAAATGTCATAAAACAAGTAAACAAATCTGAGAAATCCTAGAACACTCAATTTTAGTTAAATATATTTATTTATGATTATTTCAACCCATAATGTCCATCCAAATAAATAAAAATTAATTCAATTTCCACTTATACACATAAATAAGTAGAAAACATGGATCCCCTACCTCAAATTTATGTTCAACATTCTCCGAGAAAGAATAGAAAATCATATATCAACCACCACTGAAGAAAACACCATGAAAACTTAAGTATTGAAAATTTTCATTAATTATTTCTTGATTCCCAACCCAAAATAGATTATCTCCACCAAAATGAACTCCCAAAAATCATAAGATCAATAAGAATAAAGACAAGAGGTTAACGAAGAGTACCTCAGTTTGCGAGACCTCAATCTGGATGAACTATAGTGTTAAAACTCCCAAGAGGTGCAGTTGGAAGGTGATGAGAGGTCAAGGGGTTGAATGGGTCTTGATAGAATAAGTTAAATCAAACAAAAGAAATTGGATTTCCCCTTTTTATATATGGGGCTTCATAAGACTTCACCACAACGTGGGGTCTCGCAAAACGCTTTTGGTGTTCAGAGATCAAAAGGTGATCTGAAAATCAAGCTTTTAAGCCCCAATTATAAAAAATTTTAAAAACCATTTTGACCACCACCACAGCCTTTTCCATAGAATGGTATAAAGAATTTTCAAAACATTATTCCTTCCATGACCATCCACTATAGCATTGCACCAATCACCAGGCCATTTTCTCCCCACCACTCCCACCACCACAACATAGTGACCTCCATATCCTCGTGTTACATAGGAGAACCCCAAAGGTACATTCTCATAACCACACCAACATTAGGACATTCCAAATTTCATATTTTACATAGGGTTTACCCCCATAAAATATGGTGACCAAAAGGCCTATATAATACTTTTCACTAGACGTGGTGTACCAAAAACCACATGACCAACTCCAATTTCTAAAGGGTCAACCAAGGCTAACCAAAATGGCTAAAACTCAATATAAAATACAAAATAGTAACCACCACATCCACTCCCATGGAACGGTGACATTCTAAAAATATAAATATCTCCTATAGATTTCAGAACACCTCTAAAATCCATCTTGGTACCACCAATCCCATAAGAAATTTAAAGTGGGGGTTTTAAGAATATAGGCCTTCACATTAGATACCTCTAAAATGATTATCACCATTTGGAAACATAAACAAACTAAATAGTAAGAGGAGTAAGTGAATGGTCCAAACAATTATCCAATGAGATACCACTCAAGGGTCTCATTACAACCCAAGTGAAACCACCAACCAAGCATTACTAGAAAGAGGGGAAAGGAACTTTTTACAAAACAGCAACAATCAAGAGTTACATCACCCAAGGAGAAAAAAAACCAAAACATAAAACAACTTAGGATAATGAACATGAATATATGTATTCTATTCTTAGTTACTATTATCCAAGACACCATACATACACTACACATGAACCAAATGGATAACTCACCCATGAATTACCTTCTCTCAATGTTCTTTTATCTTAACAGGTTGCTCGAAAAATGTGGTTCCATACTCAATATACAACTCTCACCAGTCAATGACATGTGATCCATTATGAATATTTTTAGGGAGATGAGACATATGGAAGATTTAATGGATCCTATACATATGTTTTTAGATTTCCAACTGATATTCAACCTCATCAATTCACTCCAACACCTCTAAAGGTTTGATAAACCAAGGATAAATCTTACTCATCTGACCAAACCTCTCCAACCCCTGATGAAGGGAAACCCTCAAGAACACATGGTATCAAATATAAAACTCAGGAGGCATCCACCTATAATCATTATAGGCCTTATAATGGTCCTGAATAACCTTTATATACTCTTAAACTATCTGGATCTTTTCTGTCATGCTTTGAAAAACATCAGGGCCAAGGACTATTAACTCCCTAACCTCAGTCCAACACAATGTAGAATAACACATTCATATATAACACAACCAAGGGTAAGTGATTCACCCATGACTTGTCAAAATCCAAGATGCATTCCCACAACATATCCTCTAGTGTCTAGATGGTTCATTCTTTCTGCTCATCTTTCTAGGTTCAGAAAGAAGCTCTAAGTCACAACTGAGAAAAAATAATGTTAAAATATTCTCTATAGACATGTTATAAAATGAGGATCCATATCAAATAGTATTTTCAATGAAACCCCATGAAGTTTCACAAATTAAACCCCATAATGACTTATAAGATAATCCATTACACTCAACTTCCAGATCACCATAAATTGATCTGAATTCATTATTCATACCACAATCACCAAAATAGCATGAGATAATTCCAAGGATTTAGGTACCCTGGTAACAAAATCCATTTAAATGTCATCCCACTTCTACTAAAGGAAATCCAAGGGTGGTAATAATCCCTCTAGAACATGATGTGTGACTTTCAACCTCTAAAAAACCAAACATCATGTCTTGAACTCTACCACTAACTGCTTCATCCAAATCCACCAAAAATACCTCCTTATTCTCAGATATATCTTAGACACACTCATATGCACCGTTAAAGGTGAGTTCTTAAAATCAAATAGAAATATCTTGTGCATCACCAACAGAATAAAAATCATATCTTGAAGAAACATCTAATTATGACTATCCTCTAACCACCCCTCTAGATAATAACCATAGTCAAAATAGTCTCACACCACCTCCACCTCTTAGTCTCCCCACTGAGACTCCTCCACCTACTACATCAATAATTATTCCATGATCACCTGATAAATAAAAACCTCTATATTTAACCTCATATACATCAAGATCCATCATCGCAAGATCTTTCATCCATTTCCAAGAATCATTGGACTCCCATACGAAATCCCTTCATGGCTTCATACTCGGTGCATTAACCACAAAATTTCCTTTTTATAGGGTGTAGGAGATCTCAAAATTATAACCCTATAGAAATTGCATCCACCTTTACAATAATAGATTAAAATACTGAAGAGATAAGACATACCTTAGGCTCTTATGATCCATGAGGACCATAAATTTCTCAACAGTGAGGTAATATCACTATAGATTTAGTGAAAACACTATTGTTTCCAAATACAAGTCTTGGGTTTCATAGTTACACTCATGGGGACAGAATAGCATAGACCCATAAGAGATCATCACACTTTGATGCATTAAAATGCACCAAAAAACTAAATAGGAAGCATCAAAAAATACCTTAAACATCACCCCTTCTTATGGAAACTGAAGCATTCAAGCACTAGTCAATATTTATTTTAGGTAATAAAAATTTATCTAGCATTGATCAGTAAAGATGAAATCATGGTCCATCATATTCAATGTTTTTTATGGGGCTACAATCCATGATAAATTAGACACAAAAATTTGATAATATCCCAAAAGTCTAAGAAATCGATGAACCACTATCACATTAATTGGTGTTTCCCAAGAAACAACTTCCTATACCTTTGTTAGGTCCATGACCACACCTTGTTGGGTCACCACATACCCAAGGAAAAGAACTTATCATGTACAAAATTTTCACATAGACATCTTTACATATAGCTGGTGGTGTTGAAGAACATGTTTGACAACTGTGAGATGTTTTTCCTTATTATCTTTTGATATTGAGTGGATAAGTATTTCATCAATAAACACAACCGTGAACCAGTCTAGAATCAAAAAACACAAATTCAACGAATCCCTTGAACACAACTAGTCTGTTCATGATGTTGAATGTCATAAACACAAGCTCAAAGATATTATACCTACATCTGAAGGAAGTATTTAGGATTTCCTTATCTTTTAACCACATCTTATGATATCTAAAGAACAATTCAATCATTTAAAATTATCTAGATCCCACTAGATAATTGAATAGATAATTTATACTAGAAATAGGGTAACAATTATTGACCATTATCTAATTAAAACTATGGTATTCTATACAGAGCCTCAGTCTATCTCCTACCTTCTTAAAGAAAACCACTAGAGAGCCACAAGGGGACACACTAGGTCATATAAAACCCTTATACATCATATCATCAACTTAGATCCTCAAATCCAACAACTTTTTGGGTTTAATTTGATAATGGTCCATCTAAATTGGAGATGTTAATAATGGTAAATCTATCCCAAACTTGACATCACAATAAGGGGTAGTGTCACAACCTCATCTGGGAAGACATCCAAAAACTCCTTAATAACCTTTGGAACACCCCACCACCTCCGATTATATTGATAGCTTCTCCAACTACGATAAAATAGGTTCAACTCACTTCCCACCCATTTGATATCCCTACTTTCCAATAAACATCAATCATTGACCTTCGATGTCAGAGAACTATGCTATACTAGAAAATTAATAAACAATTGTATGCATTTAATATAACTAATCCATGCAAAGGGAAATATAATACGGATATATCTTCAATAAGAATAATTCCACCATTAAATAGTGTTTCATCATTACCAATTGAAATTATTATCATGAATCAAAAAAATAGCATTCCCTCTAACTGGAATGGATAAAACCATGGGAACTATAAGCCTCTCCACCTCCAATCCTAATATGTGATCCAAAGTAGGATAAAAAAGGGGTATTAAGATCTAGAATAATACAAGGAATAAACTAGGTTGAATGATAAATTGATTGTGCCTCAAGCAAACTTGTGTTCCTCTAGTGTTGATACCTCCATAGCATGCATCTGTATCCACCCAGATCCTCTGAATATATACTAACTTCCTATATAGAAATACTTTTTTATCAATCCCTAAACCCAAGGAAAATCATAAGACTAACCCTCGCTAGCTCCATATCCTTGTTGTTAAGCGTAAGCCTATAGAACAATCTACTAAACAAAAGTAGTTGCCCCTGATCTTGATACTACCTTATGGGAAATAGATATTGTCAATGAAAAGGTTCCTAGTAGCTCATACCATTCTAAACTCCCTAAGTAGTTGGTCACATAGAATAATGATTAACTCAGCCCCTAAAAATATAGTATGTGAAAGGAAATCCCTTGATGAACTCTTGTAAACTATTGTTCTTAGAACATCAAGAGAAAGGTCACTGGGTTCGACTCCTTGATGGTCAAAATATTAACACCCTCAACATTCACAATCTACTGCCTGAATCTCTACTCCATGAGATTCCTTTTTGACCTCTCTATTGGGGATCTTTACCCTGTGATTTTTTTTATTGATAACCTCCTCTTTTTTATACACCACCAAGTATGTAGGTAGTATAAATGGGTGACTATATATATGATCGAGTGGGGAATCACCTCATATATATTGTTTTTTCTCTAGACTCTTTATCTGGAATGAGGTTAGGATAAAATGCAAAAGGACCTTCAAATTAATCCATAGATATCGCACGCTCAGGCTCCCCTACTAAAGGGATATCAGCACCTACATCTTTACTTCCCATTATCATGAATGAAAAAAATTGAGATGAAAATCCTTCTAGAATTTATTCAATGAAACATATGTTTCATTTTGATTATCGAGATACAACATTCATCACTACCACTCTATCCCTCATATCTGACTAAATACAAATAAAAATCATAATTTTTATTGGGCATGAATCAGACCAAATTTGATCTTTATCTCCTTTATCCAATGCCTCATCTCTAGATTAGGGATGTTAACCTCATACATATCTAGATTCAAATGGTAAAAATGCATACAAGGCCCTCTACCATGCCTTATCCTCCTCTACCAGATTGATCCTCTTATGTTCAACTAGTTCAACCTGAGGAACCTCTATTTCTTAGACTGTATACAGATGATGATTTAGATCCATTACTAAAAATACAAGAATATACGTAATTCTAGTATCATGTAATTTAAATATATATTTAATTAAATTAATTTTAGATTCCCAAAACCACCATGTTAAATCATAAATAGAAACAAGCATGATACATGTACCTCATCTAGGTCTCTAACCTGCAAGAAAAACCACTTCACTTAGTTGTTCAATACGATCATAGTGCTTACTTCGAATTATGGGGGTCTAAAATCTAATTTTCTAGTTAGTATCCCTGGTCTATGTAACACAAAAAAATATATTTATATTTTTTACCCACAAAATCATGTAGTCCTTACAAGTGATTAACTCCAATATCCATCCTATCTCTTAACCAAAACCTTTGATACCACTCTGTCATGACCCCCACCTTCCAAATTTACCCCTTCTAGGATGGAAATGAAGGAAGATAGATAATAAACCACAAGTACTACATCCACTAGGCCCCAGGTTAGGGACTATCAATGAGAGTATAAAGTAAGTCACTCATATAAGAGGAATTGACCTCAATAGAAAAGTAATATCATGATATAGGTTACTAACCGCCAAATGACTGCATCATGTATTAAAAAATTGGAAACCAAACCATCCCACAATTCATGAAAATTATCAAAAAAATAAAAATAAAGGTCTCTAAGTAAATTTATAAAAATATAATCATATGTTAGTAACTCAATAACAGCTCCAAAGCCCACGATAGTTGTATCCAACTTAGTCCTTGAAGTCCTCATGGAATCCTTAAAATAGTTTATATATACATAGGGTGAGAATAACATGTATAATTAGTAGACTCATTCCCAAGGTCTCTCATGAATTTTTAAAAAGAGTATAAAAATATATTAGTGAAAAAATAGTAGAACCAACAAGAAATAAACAGGATAATGATCCAATCCCAACCTCACTATGGAACACTCACCAAATAATTCATTGAACAATAATAACATAGAATAAATAAAATATAATCAAAGGTGCCTCGTAACAACTTCCCTACTAATTTTACACTCTCATTATGTAAAGACCCGTAAAATTCAAGGGAAATTTTTTCTTAATTTTCTTTAGAATTTTACAAGAGCGCGGTTTCAGACGGCACCTGATTCCGAGGCCCGGAGTGCCCGGAATTAATTTCCGAAGTTTGGCTCGGGTACGTTCAGTGAACGAACGAGCGGGAATTCCTAACTTTTGATCCGGTGCTCGGAATTGAAATCCGAGGGCACCGATGAACTCGCAGCGCCGATATTCGCTTAAAGAGACCTTTTCGGGAGTTGCGTTTGTTGCGGGTTGAAAGTTACGTTTTGGGGTTTTTAGTTTGAGTTAAATAAAATTGTGAAGAACAATTTTATTACAACTTGTTAAAACCTATTCAAAGGTGGTTGGAAGTGGGACCCACACCCACTTAACCTCCCTTGGGAGGATTAAGTGTGGTGGGGCCCACACGAACCCCTAACCTTTTCAAATTCTCTCAACATACTTAACCCCTAATTAATTGGCTTAAGTTACTCTTAATTAATTGTGGGAGTTAAGTCTTTTTGAATTTCAAACTTTGAAATTCTTTTGTGTTGTGTTAATAAAATAAGAGGTAGTCTTATTTTATTTTGAGTTCTTTGTTTGTCTTTTTGAGAGCTCCTCTTCATCTTCTCCGGCGAAGAACGACTTCATCCTCAACGAAGAACGACAACACTTCGTCAAGGATCATCGACTCGGCGACCCGGTATCTTCGGACCTCTTCTTCCTCCTCGGACCTTCTTCGTCGGCAAACGAAGATCCGCCAACATCGTGTCTCTTCGGGCATAACACTTCGTCAACGGATTTGACGAACGACGACCGCGACGCCCGACCTCCGCGACGCCGTCTTCCGCGGGACGTAGACAATTCTTCGAATCTTAAACCCGAGGTAGGGGTTGTCGTTTTCTTTTGGTTTCCTTATTTTTATTCTTGATCGTGATTCTATCAAGACTAACGTGTGACTTGATTTATTTTAAGTTGCGTTTTTATTTTAACGTGAGGGGGGGGGGCCGGACCGCACGAACTCGGCCGAACCCCCCTCCATCGTTCTTGTTTTATTCATGCGGGTGGAAGTAAGTGGCGTGGTGCCGTCGCACCACGCGGATGATCGTGCTTATAATTTACGCAACGCCGTCGCGCTACGCCGAGGAGAATCTTCAAGAACGTGACGCCGTCGCGCCGCGTTGGAAGGAATCATGGTACGGCGAAGGGGCGCGGTGTCGTCGCACCGCGCCGGACGACGAACACCGCGGCCGGTTCCGGGCCGCGGCGGGGCGAGGAGACCGCGGCCGGTTCCGGGCCGCGGCGGAAGAGAAAACCGGCGGCCGGGCCGCCGGCGTCGGAAGCCGAAGAGGGGACCGGAAATTCCGGTCCCGTTGGAGAAAAACCGGTCGGCCGGCTGGCCGGCCGGATGCCGTTAAACCGGGGAATTAATTCCCCGGCCAGCTGGCAAAACCCCCCTCTTAAAGAGGGGGGCGGTTTTATTTTTTAAAGGGAGGGGGCCGGCTGCCCCCTCGGTTCCGCTCCAGCAGGCCCCCCACGAGGGGGGGGGGCGCTTATTAAAAAATGGTGCGGCCAGTTGCCGCGCCGCCCTCCAGCAAAGTGGGGGCCCTGCCCCCCGCGTGCCACCCACGTGCGGCGCCAAGCGCCGCCGCCGCGCCGCCCAGGGGGGGGTCGGGCCGGGTCGGCCCGGACCCGGACCCCCCCCCCCCCCGTTTCGAACCAGATTTGGTTTTTGGCCCATAACTTGAGCCTCGGACCTCCGATCGACGAACCGTCAGCGGCAACGCGATCCTTGGATCGAGACGGTCGTTTCGGTCTATCACACTCAAGGTTTCGGTTTACTTTGAGTTCGGCCGGGTTGGTTCGTTCACGAAACCAACCGGGCCTTCGGAGCGGAAACGCTCATATCTTGAGCTACGGACGTCCGATTGACGTGCCGTCAGTCGCGTAGAGTTCCTCTTAGTGAGACGGATCTTTTGGTATACTTTGCCCGAGGTTTGGACGCAGGTGGAGTACGGTCGGGTTGGTTTTGCCTTAAAAACCAACCAGGCCCCGGGGACGAAAATGCCAATAACTCTCAGACCGGGCGTCCGATCGACGCGCCGTCTGTTGCGTTGAGTTCCTGTTGTCGATACGGAACTTTTGGATACATCAACTCTGGTCTTCGTGACAGTTGATGTATCAGCCTCTCGGCTCGTGGAGCGGACCCTCCGTACGAGCTTGCTGTGTGCGGGAACCCTAGTGCTGGCTGCGACTGTTCTACTGCTACTACTGCTTCTGTGACTACGACGACGACAGTACAGAGATCCTGTGTGGATTCGACGACGACAGTACAGAGATCTTGTAATGCCCCGACCCCAGCTACCCAGAGTCGGTGCATTATTACATAACATTGGCATGATCACAAGAAAGATCAAATCTCGAAAGACCGATTGGTTTAGTAGCCTTGGAAACACTAGATATATTCATAAGTTTTACATTACATCATAAAATGAAAAACTACTACAACAACATAATGTCTCCATAATCCACACTACTATCCCCTCATAATATCCCTGCAGGTCATTCATAATTTACTTCTTCACATCCTGGGGAAAAATAAAACATAGAAAAGGGGTGAGCTCAAATGCCCAGTAAGGATAACAATATAGCGGAAACTTTCATAAATACGAATAAACATTTAAGGCAATGCATTACTAAAACAAAAGCCTTTTAAAATTGAACTTCAACATGGTATGGCAAAAGTAAAATGAAATAATGCCATTTACTTATTCACATGGATATTCTACTAATCGAATAATCACATGCAAAAATCAATAACCACTTTCATAATGTTGGAATGCATAATGCCAGACTATCATAACCACGTAGCCAAGGCCTCGTGCCAAGGCTACAAATAAGATTTTGTCAAGGCCTTGTGCCAAGACACTAGTTTGTCTCATGAGACCTACCGATGCATCGAGGAGCTATAGCGGGCTCCACCCGTCACTTATTAAGTCCAATGCATTCCCATATGAAAAGGTTTAAACATAACATAAACATTCGTATTAAAACTAGCATACGAAATGTCAATACTTTCACAATAAACTATGAATGGTATAAAAATAGCACATCCACAGTCAAACATATCACAAAACCTTCAATACAATATAGAAGTTTTGTATCATAATAAATCAACTTCAAATAATCTTAAAATCCATCAAAGGATGTTGACATAGATGAAATCAAAATTCTTTTAAAAGAAATATCTCCTTTTATTTTGAAATCATTTAAGATCCTTATAAAATAAAACATTTTCTTTGAAAATATTCTTATAAGCTTGTATGGGAAGCTTCGACGATTTTATAACGGCGGAAAATAACCGCACCCGCCGTATAAGTTAAAAAAACATTCTTACCTCAATTCTGTCGAAAAGGTTAAAAAGGACCTTGTTTTGAAAATGACGGAAAGATTCCTTTATAAACCTCTTATAAAAAGTCAAACAAGGGTATAAATGACTTTAACCCATATTCTTGTAAATAGTAAAAATGTTTTGAAATACATTTCGAAGAAACATGGATGTGGATGATAAAGAGATCCCAGTAGATTATTACGTATAATACAACCTCGGATAATGAAGAGATTGTGAAATAACCCTTACCTTGTACTTTTCCTTGGTTGGGGTAGGTTAACCTCCTGTATAATGGTGAAATATTTGTTATTAAATTATACAAGAATCATATATATTAATATGATATCATATATGATCTTTTAACATTGATTTGTTAATAATATCTTAGAATTATCATCGTTTCGGGAGTTAACTTACTCATTTTCTTTTATATGTTTTGTTACATAAGCCATGTTTGTAAAGGATAGGTTGTATATTATTCATATCCAGAATGATATCAAGTCCTTAAACATCATTTTTAAATCATAAAATGATAATTACGCTTTAATGGTTACGATGGAGAATGAATCTCATCGCGTTCGTGGAGACGGTAGTCCGTACGTACGCACGAGCGACAATATCATTATTTTGATATTAAAATAATATATAAATGGATGGTATATCATATATACAGAATCATTAACATGTTATATTTATTATTTACATGAGTTACACATCATTATTATACCCATCCAAATAATATTATATTGAATAACAATTACACCACGACGTGGAGACGGTAAGCCGTACGTACGCACGTATGGTGACATGTTATTCAAAGGGTGGATAGAATACTGAATATGATTGTACCATATTTATAATAACATCACAGTATATGTGAGATACTGGAGTTATTATTTCAGAATGGTAAGAACAAAGGAAGAAGAAGTGGAAGAAGAAATGAACTTAGAAAAGGGTGGTGAGATCATTACCTCTTCTTCGGGTTCTTCCTTTTGATTTGATCAAAAGGGCTCCTTAGGTTGGCTTTCTGATCAAACTAAGGCCTCTAGGTTGTATTGAGGGATGTTGGGAGAGTATTTGGGCAGAGTTTGGCCGAACCAAAAGGCTTTAGAGGTGTGAAGAAATGAGAAGGAGGAGTGCCCTTTTATAAGAGGGGTGAGGGGCACCTTTGGAAAAGTTAGAAATATTAATTTATAATAAATTCATATTCGGTTTACAAAGGCTCCAAAGTTGACTATTAAAAGGATGAGGTGTGGATAGGTCGAAAACAACTCATCCAATAGAATTTAGACAGGTTTGGGTACTTATATTAACCTTATCTTTAAGTATTAACTCTAAGTTAATTAGTTTCACTTTTACAATGTCTCTTTGTATTTTTATATAATATGATTAATAAACTTACTATATACATCCAAGCGACCCCCAAGTGGTCCATTAATGAGGAACCTATCATAATATAAGTCTCTTGGCCGAACCGTAGATTTTTAGGAATTTAATATCAATTAATAATATAATATTTGTTTTAAGAACTCTTTTATGTCAATTTTGACACTATTCAATAGTTGATTTTTGTGAAACTCCTAACAGATTGATTACTTCGAACAAAGTCAATTAAATCAATCCTAATATATCATATTATCATAGAAAATTAGTTTAATTCATTAAAAGTTTCATATTATATTTATTTGGGTATTTATAATATCAATTATTTTAATTTTTCACTATTATAGTAATTACTGCATCATCATTGTGTCATAAATAAAATAACTTATTTATTGTATAAAAATTATAAATAAAATATCATTATGTAGGAAATCTTTTTATCTTTCTAATGAATATTTATAATCGAAAATCCAACATGTATAACCCTATGTACAAATTGTTCTTCTAAAAGATATATGCTTGTGTCATTTTTGTATTCATTTTAACTTAATTAAAATAAAGTGTCATTATCACTTACAAGTGGATCCATGGGGTCCCAAAATTGACACAAATATGCCCATGGTCGACCATGTATCAACCAATAGGGTTAAGACACGTTTTAGGGTAATTTTGTATTATTATAATATTATTTTTTTAACCCTTATTTACCGGATTTACCCTTTAACCATGGTAAATAAAATATTTACCGCAGTAATTATTCAAAATGTCTAAAAATAAAAGTTACCTATTTACATAATTTGGACATCCTGATTCCAAATATGGAATCCATTTTCCTAAATTCAAAACACAGAAGTGGCAGAAATTAATTTAAAATTAATTCCCGCTGTTAAAACAAAAAGCGTGTTTTTAAGAGATAATAACTATCAAAAGATTGACACTTGTTTATGTTCGGTTTAATTGTAAAATTATGTCCAATGATAAATATTAAATTGAATGGTAAAAATATATTCTAAATATACTTTAAAACCACTCAAATTCATAATTTATCACTATTAATTATTTTGATTAAAAAAGTTGTTTTTAATTAAAATTTAGAAATTTTCACTATTCATCAAAATATGAAAGTTATCCGAAATGTACCAAAATTTCACCCTAGGATAATTTTGATATTCCGAATCCAAAAATGAAGTCCATTTTGAAATATAGAATATATATGATTTCAAAAATTAGGTATTACTATTC
Organism: Viscum album; assembly: GCA_963277665.1. Taxonomy (NCBI): domain Eukaryota; kingdom Viridiplantae; phylum Streptophyta; class Magnoliopsida; order Santalales; family Viscaceae; genus Viscum; species Viscum album. Next base: position 2,068,644,908 of record OY728141.1, read on the forward strand.
ACAACGGCTAGTTTAATTAGTTGTGGTGTGTGTTAGAACTCGAGGTTGCGTACAACACACGCTATCGCATTATTCAAAGGGAAACGTACCGTAGAAGCTTGGGGTGTTACATTCTCCCCTCCTTCAAATAATTGCGTCCTCGCAATTTCTAGGGTATTACTGCATAAAAAGACTCGGGTGGTTCTTCATCATAAGTTCCTCGGGTTCCCACGTTGCCTCTTCCATTTTATGATTTCTCCACAAAACTTTTACCAGACGCGTCGTCCGGTTTCTCAGTACTTGTTCTCTTGTATCAAGAATCCTGACGGGCTCTTCGCAATAAGACAGATCGGGTTCCAGTTCTAATTCCTCATAGGTGAGTACATGCGTTGGGTCAGGCATGTATTTTCCCAACAGAGATACGTGGAACACATCGTGAACTTTGGAGAGACTTGGCGGCATTGCCAATCGGTAAGCTACAGCCCCAATTCGTTCTAGAATTTCGAAAGGTCTGATGTACCTGGGACTCAATTTACCTTTCTTACCAAAACGTATGACTCCCTTCCACGGAGATACCTTTAGGAAAACATGATCACCGACTTGAAATTCCAAATCCTTCCTTCGATTATCGGCATAGCTCTTCTGCCTACTTTGAGCTGCTTTGATGTGATTTTGGATTACCTTCACCTTTTCCACCGTTTCCTCCACCAGTTCTGGGCCTACAAGTTTTCTTTCACCAACGTCATCCCAACAGGTTGGTGTACGACATCTCTTTCCGTATAACGCTTCATATGGTGCCATTTGTATACTCGAATGGAAGCTATTGTTATAGGAAAATTCTACCAGAGGTAAATATTGATCCCACATACCCTGAAAATCAAGTGAGCAAGATCTCAACATGTCTTCTAAGGTCTGAATAGTCCGTTCTGATTGTCCGTCTGTCTGAGGGTGGTAAGCAGTGCTCAAATGAAGTTCAGTATCCAGGGATTTCTGAAGACTTTTCCAAAATCTTGAAGTAAAACGGGGATCACGATCAGAAACAATCGATAGGGGAACTCCATGAAGTCTCACAACTTCATTAATGTATAGTCTTGCTAGACGTTCCAGGGGTAGATCTTCTCTTATAGCAAGAAAATGTGCTGACTTGGTAAGACGATCAACAATAACCCATATTGCATCGTTCCTTCTATGAGTCTTTGGTAGCCCCATGACAAAGTCCATCGTAATATTGTCCCATTTCCACTCTGGTATTGGAAGAGGTTGCATGACTCCTCCAGGCTGTTGCCTTCCAGCTTTCACTTGTTGACAAACCATACATCTTGACACAAAATCAGCAATCTCCCTCTTCATGTTGTCCCACCAAAAATGTTCCTTTAAATCTCTATACATTTTGGTGCTCCCAGGGTGTATAGAGAAATTGGAACTATGAGAATCATCCAGCAATTCCCTTTTTAGATCAGGTATATTGGGAACACAAAGTCTCTTCCCGAATTTCAAAATTCCATCTTCATACACAAAGTCTCTCAATCTCCCATCATTCACAGCTTTAATCTTCTTTTGGAATTCGTCATCATCGGTCTGAGAACTCTTAATCCTTTCTAGTAAAGATGGTTTGGCAACCATTTGAAAAAGCATTGATGTTTCACCTTCCCTGGTTATTCCCATGTCCATTTTCACTAGATCCATGAAAATTGGATCCCTTTCAATTCTCATATTGTTCAAAACTCCATGGTCTTTTCTACTCAAAGCATCTGCCACCTTTTTTGCCTTCCCCGGGTGGTAGTGTATCGTACAATCATAATCCTTGAGTAATTCAAGCCATCTCCTTTGCCTCATGTTGAGTTCTTTTTGTGAGAAAATATACTTCAAACTCTTGTGATCAGTATAAATCTCACATTTTTCACCATAGAGGTAGTGCCTCCATATCTTCAAAGCAAAGATCACAGCTGCTAACTCAAGATCATGAGTAGGATAGTTTTGTTCATGAATTTTCAACTGTCGTGATGCATAGGCAATAACTCTATCATTCTGCATAAGGACACAGCCAAGTCCTTTCTTTGATGCATCACTATAAATAACGAACCCATCATTCCCCGATGGTAGAGTCAATATAGGAGCATTGACTAATCTTCTCTTCAGTTCTTCGAAACATTCTTCACACTCTTTTGTCCAAACAAATTTAACCCCTTTACGTGTGAGCTTCGTTAATGGGTTTGCCAATCGGGCAAAATTCTGGACGAAACGTCGATAATAACCTGCCAAACCAATAAAACTACGTACCTCAGTTATACTCGTAGGTGCTGGCCATTCTTGGATTGCCTTGGTCTTAGAAGGATCAACAGAGATTCCATCTTTAGAGACAATATGGCCAAGAAAAGAAATCTCCTGAAGCCAGAATTCACACTTGCTAAACTTTCCATATAATTCATGCCTCCTCAGAGTCTTCAAGATAATGCGCAAGTGATTTTCATGATTTTCATAGGTTTTGGAGTATACCAATATATCATCAATAAATACTACCACAAATTCATCGAGATACTCCTTGAAAACTCTATTCATCAGATCCATGAATACAGAGGGTGCATTGGTCAATCCAAACGGCATTACAGTAAACTCGTAATGCCCGTACCTGGTTCGAAATGCTGTTTTCGGAATGTCTTCCTTCTTCACACACAACTGATGGTATCCAGATCGAAGGTCAATCTTTGAAAAGTATCGAGCTCCATGCAGTTGGTCAAATAAATCATCAATACGAGGTAGGGGATACTTGTTCTTTATCGTTATAGCATTGATCTCCCTGTAGTCGATACATAACCTCATAGATCCATCTTTCTTTTTAACAAAAAGAACAGGGGCTCCCCATGGAGAAACACTAGGGCGAATAAATCCCTTATTACTCAATTCCTCTAGTTGTTTCTTTAGTTCGACTAGCTCTACAGTGGCCATTCTATAAGGGGTCTTCGATATAGGCCTTGATCCAGGAATCAAATCAATGGAAAACTCTACTTCTCGTTCTGGAGGATGTCCAGGTAAATCTTCCGGAAATACATCTACAAATTCTTTCACAACAGGTACATCCTCTATTTGAACATTCCTTTCCTCACCGATAGTTACTTAATTCTCTTCCTCCCCAATAATTGAATTAAGTTGAGCTACTGGGGGTGGATCTAAATAAGAATTAGGTGGTGACGATTCTGCTCTAAAAATAAGGTGCTCCTTATCATTATCATCATGAATCGTAACCTCTTTCTTCTTACAATAAATCTTCGCATCATAGTCCGGAAGCCAGTCCATACCGAGGATTATATCAAACTCAATCATAGGTATGACGATGAAATCAGCAGATAAAGAAAATTTATGTGCTCTAATGGGGACTGATTCACAAAACTTTGTTGCAACGATACTTCCCTTAGGAGTTTTAACTGACAACTCCCTTATTAAATCAAATTGGAAATATCTAATTTTCTTAGCAAACTGGGAAGATATGAAACAATGCGATGATCCAGAATCAAATAATGAATTTGCTAAACTTGAGGAAACCATTAAATTACCTGCCACCACGTCTTTCGGAGTTTCTACCTCAGCAGTAGTGATAGCATAAGCCTGGCCTTGATCCCTTGGCCTTTTCTGAGGTAAGTTCTCCTGACGCTTAGGACATGCATTTGCATAATGCCCCATCTCCCTACAATTGTAGCACTGAACGTTGGTAGCTTCCTTCTTCCCCTTGCAATCATGAGCTTGGTGGCCTTTTTCACCACACTTGTAACAGACTCCCATTCCCTTCAGGCAAGCACCGGGGTGTTTCTTCCCGCACTTACCACAAGATGGATATTCAACCTTTCCCTTCTTCCCCTTATTTCCATTCCCAGATTGATCAGCAGGTCTCTTCTTCTCTTGCTTTGCTTTAAAGTCATAAGACTTAGAGAATTCCTTTTCGGTCTTGATAGCACATGAGACAATGTCTTCGTACGATGAAAAGGATTGTGAGAATAATGCTCGACGGAGAAATGGTTTTAACCCATCAAAGAAACGATCAATCTTACTTCTTGGGTTGCGAATATAATCTCCAGCATACCTCGCTAACCTTGTAAAGTTAGCCTCATACTTTGTGACATTCTCATCCTCCTTTTGTCTCAGACTCAGAAATTGCCTTTCCATATCTGCTCGATGGTCGCGAGGAAAGTATTTTTCTAAAAACAGATCTTTGAACTCCCTCCATTCCATGTTTGATACTTCATCATCTTCCTTCATGTTTTGAATCAATGACCACCATTGATCAGCATCTCCAGTGAGGCGGTAAACTGTCATGGTAACTTTTTCCCTTTCACTACTCCCCAAAGCCTGAAATATTTTCTCTAGGGAAAATATCCATTGCTCAGCTACTAAGGGATTTGTACTTCCATTGAACGTTGGTGGTTGTTGTCTCATGAATCGATCTAACATTGATCCTCCACGCTGCGGATCAGGGTGCTCCATACGGGTAAGGTTATTATTCATAACCTGAGTAAGTTGTCCCAGTACGGTGATTAGCTGATCAGCACCAGTTGCATCACCAGCCCCACTATAATTATCTTGAGCAGGAGGGCAATCCCTACATGGAGTGCGTGCATTGATACGGTTTCCATTTCTTCCACTAGGCGCCATTTCTAAAAAAAATGGCATAAACTAGATCAGTTTATGCATCAAAATACATAATCCCATACTTATAAAACACTTAACATAAATTGAACTATTTATGGATATAATCCATAATCATAAAAATGTTTTCTTTGAGGAAGTATATACTCATAAACCCTTCATAATGATTTGTAAAGATAGTGAGAGTTATCCTAAGCATATCCCCCGGGAGTGTCGTAACCAAGAGTGCAGCAAGGCCCGTTGTCGTGCACCAGTTCCCGTTCGAGTCTAGCTCAAAGCGGTGTTTTCGGGTTTTACCCCTAGGTACATCTGTGCCAGAGCCGCCTCTACCTGCTCGTATCCAGACAGGGATGTATTGCTCGAAAAACTCACAAAATCTCTACAATACCAAAATTCTAGGAAGTTCTTCTATACTAATCCTCAAAGTTCATCTTAGGTCTACGTGCTCTAATCAGAGTTTATCTAAATCTAGCTTCCAAGGTTTGTACTAAACTTCCTCTGATACCAACTGTAACGCCCCGACCCCAGCTACCCAGAGTCGGTGCATTACTTCGTAACATTGGCATGATCACAAGAAAGATCAAATCTCGAAAGACCGATTGGTTTAGTAGCCTTGGAAACACTAGATATATTCATAAGTTTTACATTACATCATAAAATGAAAAACTACTACAACAACATAATGTCTCCATAATCCACACTACTATCCCCTCATAATATCCCTGCAGGTCATTCATAATTTACTTCTTCACATCCTGGGGAAAAATAAAACATAGAAAAGGGGTGAGCTCAAATGCCCAGTAAGGATAACAATATAGCGGAAACTTTCATAAATACGAATAAACATTTAAGGCAATGCATTACTAAAACAAAAGCCTTTTAAAATTGAACTTCAACATGGTATGGCAAAAGTAAAATGAAATAATTCCATTTACTTATTCACATGGATATTCTACTAATCGAATAATCACATGCAAAAATCAATAACCACTTTCATAATGTTGGAATGCATAATGCCAGACTATCATAACCACATAGCCAAGGCCTCGTGCCAAGGCTACAAATAAGATTTTGTCAAGGCCTTGTGCCAAGACACTAGTTTGTCTCATGAGACCTACCGATGCATCGAGGAGCTATAGCGGACTCCACCCGTCACTTATTAAGTCCAATGCATTCCCATATGAAAAGGTTTAAACATAACATAAACATTCGTATTAAAACTAGCATACGAAATGTCAATACTTTCACAATAAACTATGAATGGTATAAAAATAGCACATCCACAGTCAAACATATCACAAAACCTTCAATACAATATAGAAGTTTTGTATCATAATAAATCAACTTCAAATAATCTTAAAATCCATCAAAGGATGTTGACATAGATGAAATCAAAATTCTTTTAAAAGAAATATCTCCTTTTATTTTGAAATCATTTAAGATCCTTATAAAATAAAACATTTTCTTTGAAAATATTCTTATAAGCTTGTATGGGAAGCTTCGACGATTTTATAACGGCGGAAAATAACCGCACCCGCCGTATAAGTTAAAAAAAACATTCTTACCTCAATTCTGTCGAAAAGGTTAAAAAGGACCTTGTTTTGAAAATGACGGAAAGATTCCTTTATAAACCTCTTATAAAAAGTCAAACAAGGGTATAAATGACTTTAACCCATATTCTTGTAAATAGTAAAAATGTTTTGAAATACATTTCGAAGAAACATGGATGTGGATGATAAAGAGATCCCAGTAGATTATTACGTATAATACAACCTCGGATAATGAAGAGATTGTGAAATAACCCTTACCTTGTACTTTTCCTTGGTTGGGGTAGGTTAACCTCCTGTATAATGGTGAAATAGTTGTTATTAAATTATACAAGAATCATATATATTAATATGATATCATATATGATCTTTTAACATTGATTTGTTAATAATATCTTAGAATTATCATCGTTTCGGGAGTTAACTTACTCATTTTCTTTTATATGTTTTGTTACATAAGCCATGTTTGTAAAGGATAGGTTGTATATTATTCATATCCAGAATGATATCAAGTCCTTAAACATCATTTTTAAATCATAAAATGATAATTACGCTTTAATGGTTACGATGGAGAATGAATCTCATCGCGTTCGTGGAGACGGTAGTCCGTACGTACGCACGAGCGACAATATCATTCTTTTGATATTAAAATAATATATAAATGGATGGTATATCATATATACAGAATCATTAACATGTTATATTTATTATTTACATGAGTTACACATCATTATTATACCCATCCAAATAATATTATATTGAATAACAATTACACCACGACGTGGAGACGGTAAGCCGTACGTACGCACGTATGGTGACATGTTATTCAAAGGGTGGATAGAATACTGAATATGATTGTACCATATTTATAATAACATCACAGTATATGTGAGATACTGGAGTTATTATTTCAGAATGGTAAGAACAAAGGAAGAAGAAGTGGAAGAAGAAATGAACTTAGAAAAGGGTGGTGAGATCATTACCTCTTCTTCGGGTTCTTCCTTTTGATTTGATCAAAAGGGCTCCTTAGGTTGGCTTTCTGATCAAACTAAGGCCTCTAGGTTGTATTGAGGGATGTTGGGAGAGTATTTGGGCAGAGTTTGGCCGAACCAAAAGGCTTTAGAGGTGTGAAGAAATGAGAAGGAGGAGTGCCCTTTTATAAGAGGGGTGAGGGGCACCTTTGGAAAAGTTAGAAATATTAATTTATAATAAATTCATATTCGGTTTACAAAGTCTCCAAAGTTGACTATTCAACGGATGAGGTGTGGATAGGTCGAAAACAACTCATCCAATAGAATTTAGACAGGTTTGGGTACTTATATTAACCTTATCTTTAAGTATTAACTCTAAGTTAATTAGTTTCACTTTTACAATGTCTCTTTGTATTTTTATATAATATGATTAATAAACTTACTATATACATCCAAGCGACCCCCAAGTGGTCCATTAATGAGGAACCTATCATAATATAAGTCTCTTGGCCGAACCGTAGATTTTTAGGAATTTAATATCAATTAATAATATAATATTTGTTTTAAGAACTCTTTTATGTCAATTTTGACACTATTCAATAGTTGATTTTTGTGAAACTCCTAACAGATTGATTACTTCGAACAAAGTCAATTAAATCAATCCTAATATATCATATTATCATAAAAAATTAGTTTAATTCATTAAAAGTTTCATATTATATTTATTTGGGTATTTATAATATCAATTATTTTAATTTTTCACTATTATAGTAATTACTGCATCATCATTGTGTCATAAATAAAATAACTTATTTATTGTCTAACAATTATAAATAAAATATCATTATGTAGGAAATCTTTTTATCTTTCTAATGAATATTTATAATCGAAAATCCAACATGTATAACCCTATGTAAAAATTGTTCTTCTAAAAGATATATGCTTGTGTCATTTTTGTATTCATTTTAACTTAATTAAAATAAAGTGTCATTATCACTTACAAGTGGATCCATGGGGTCCCAAAATTGACACAAAGATGCCCATGGTCGACCATGTATCAACCAATAGGGTTAAGACACGTTTTAGGGTAATTTTGTATTATTATAATATTATTTTTTTAACCCTTATTTACCGGATTTACCCTTTAACCATGGTAAATAAAATATTTACCGCAGTAATTATTCAAAATGTCTAAAAATAAAAGTTACCTATTTACATAATTTGGACATCCTGATTCCAAATATGGAATCCATTTTCCTAAATTCAAAACACAGAAGTGGCAGAAATTAATTTAAAATTAATTCCCGCTATTAAAACAAAAAGCGTGTTTTTAAGAGATAATAACTATCAAAAGATTGACACTTGTTTATGTTCGGTTTAATTGTAAAATTATGTCCAATGATAAACATTAAATTGAATGGTAAAAATATATTCTAAATATACTTTAAAACCACTCAAATTCATAATTTATCACTATTAATTATTTTGATTAAAAAAGTTTTTTTTAATTAAAATTTAGAAATTTTCACTATTCATCAAAATATGAAAGTTATCCGAAATGTACCAAAATTTCACCCTAGGCTAATTTTGATATTTCGAATCCAAAAATGAAGTCCATTTTGAAATATAGAATATATATGATTTCAAAAATTAGGTATTACTATTCACAACGGCTAGTTTAATTAGTTGTGGTGTGTGTTAGAACTCGAGGTTGCGTACAACACACGCTATCGCATTATTCAAAGGGAAACGTACCGTAGAAGCTTGGGGTGTTACAGATCTTGTGTGGATTCGACGTCTACAGCACTCAGCGATCCTACGTGGATCAGTGCTACAGGTCCTGTGTGGGCCCGATCCTGTGTGGGTCCTTGCGCTCAGCGGTTCTGTGTGAGCCAGCGCCTACAGGTTCTGTGTGAGCCCGATCCTGTGTGGGTCTTCTGCGGGGGTGAGTTACCTATCGATCCTTCGTGGGTCCGACGACTTAGATGGATCAGTGATCATCTTTATCATCCTTGAAGAAGTATACCTGTGTGAGCTGAATCCTGTTGTTTTCCTGTGTGGATTGTGTTGTGCAATCCTGTGTGGATTATATTTTTCTTTCCTATGTGGAATACGTATACTTTCCTGCGTGGACTGAGTTGTACTTGGGCTCGGAGGTTGGAGCGTATTTTAATTGATGACTTAGGTATATGTATGGGCATATACCTAAGCAGTGTCGGTTGTTGCTTCGTGATTGTACTTTTCTTCGTGGTTTATCCTTTGTGGATTTGAGAGACCTTCAGGGGTCTCGGGGTCCCTACTGAGTAGCTTATACTCACCCCTGCACGGGCTTCGCCCGCACTACGTTGTGTTGGTTGCAGACGACGGACAGCGTTGACCTTAGCTGAGGCTTGTAGAGCGGGACGGTAACCGGAGGTGGACCACTGAGCGGGACGTGCACGGAGCGGACGACGGGACCCGTGGAGCGGAGGAGCTATCTGTACCCACCCTTCAGGTGGGATTTCCAGTGGACAGCTCGGAGTAGCAGCTTTTACTTTTCAGTTGCTGTTTTTCCCTTTTGAGTTGTACTTTCCTTTCAGTTTGGGTTTGTATTCTGGCCCATTTACTTTTCCGCACTTTCAGTTGTACTCTGTTTGCTTAGTGTTTACTTTCCGCTTGTTTACTCTGTGGTGTGTGTTTACTTTTCAAAGGCAATGCCTTCCCTTTTTACCGGGATTTACGCCTTGGTGCTAGTCGCCAGCCCCTGGCCTATGGAAGGCGGGCTTGGGGTAGTCACGGCACGGACCCCGAGGGCGGGTCGTGACAAATTGGTATCAGAGGAGTTCGGTTCTACCGCGAACTCTGATCATTTCTATGTGAAGCAAAAATGTTTAGTGTATTGAGTGTGGTTATCAGTCCAGGGAGTCCAGTGTTGGTGCGGCGGCCGACGTATCCGTACACCAGGACCCTGACTTCTGATTTCCGACTTAATGCACGAAAACATTGATTGCGTGTGTGTTTCAAAGTTTTCTTTGTGATTACTTGTGTCAGCTCACCGGGTATACTGATCTGCTTAATGAAAGTCTCAAGTTTTCTTTGTGATTACTTATATCAGCTCACCAGGTATACTGTTCTAACCGTGGCGCACCTGTTTCCTATTCAGGATGGCCCCACGACGGCAGCCAGCTAGGGTTCCGAGAGTCGAGTGCGACGACAGCCCACCGAGCGACGAGGCTTCGGTGCAGGGCCCTTTTCCAGTAGTGGCATCGGCGGTAGCTTTACCCGCCGATCCCCCGATGCTTCCAGCAGCAGCCGCTGACGATGCACGTCGCCTCAGCGCACTGCATGAGTTTCAGCGCCAGCGACCGCCCAGGTTTCGCGGGGAGACGGATCCTCAGGCAGCAGAGGACTGGCTGGAGGCAGTGGTTCGAGTGTTTAGGCTAGTGAGGACACCAGCAGACCTCATGGTGATCCTCGCTGCGAGCCTACTACACGTAGCAGCAGGACGATGGTGGAGCTTGATGCTCCAGGTTCACGATGAGGCATCCTTGCTTTGGACGGACTTTGAGAGCCTCTTCCGCTCGGAGTTCGTCCCGGCCACCCTCCGAGCGGTGCGCATTCAGGAGCTTCTACAGCTGCGGCAGGGCAGCATGACGGTCGCTCAATACTCGGCGAGATTTACCGATCTCTCGCGCTACTCGACCGACATGGTACGGGACCCATTCTTCCGGGCCCGGACCTTCGAGCAGGGTTTGAGACACGAGATCAGGGCATCGCTGATCTCCCTCAGCATACCGACTCAGACGGGAGTACTGGAGCGGGCCCTTCTGATCGAGAGCTTCCTTGCTGAGTCTACACCAGCACAGAGACCCACCGCAGGGCGGCACGTGGCAGAGTCATCTGCAGCTGGCAGTCGACGAATGACTCAGGGGTCCAGACAGACCAGACCTCAGGGCACTGGCTCAGCAGTGCAGGGCACACAACGCGGAGCCAGTCTTTCGAGTGGAAGACAGTGCTATGCATGCGGCGGGCAAGGCCACATGGCTCGTGACTGCCCGACCCGCCATGCGGAGGAGCAGCAGACGGTTGAGGAACCACCTAGGCAGAGCCAGAGGTTCGACCGTGGCGGTCTGCAGGGAGGAGGCGGACGAGGCAGAGGAGCTGGCCGAGCAGCAGGTGGTGGACGACGCTTTGAGGCTCTACCACCACCACCACCAGGAGGTCCACCCCGACCGCAGGGGAGAGCTCAGCTTCAGGCAGCCGAGGCCTTCGATCATGGAGCTCTGGGAGCCGATGGACAGGAGCAGAACTAGTGGATACATCCTTTGTACTTCTGGTTCCTTGTTGCTTTTGTGTAGCGTCTTGTATTACGAGCTGCAATAATAAAAGACGCATACCTTGTGATGTTTTCGTTCCTGTCCTCTATCGTAATGTTACTAAGAGGTTCCAGTTTTGGCTGTTGACTTGACCCTCACTTGTGAGACATCTACTGGAGGAGGCCCAGTTACCACACACTGATGCCGACAGTGTGACTCAACCCTTGGAGGCGAGAGTAACGGTTGAATCTCTTAGTAGTAGCGTCGAGGCCTTACGACGTCATCCTTAGTATGGATTAGTATCATCCATGTTAGGATTGACTGTTTTAGGCAAAGAATGTGGTTCATCCAGGGGATGAGACCAGATTTCTCTTTTCGGCAAAGGAGAAATCTTGCAGCTCTGATGGGACCGGAGATGGTCCAGGCCACGACAGAGAAGGTCCAGGTCATCTAGGAGCGGATGAGGACAGCTTAGAGCCGGCAGAAGTCATACGCTGACAGGAGGCGGAGGCCACTGGAGTTCGAGGATGGCGACCACGTCTTCTTGCGGGTCTCACCTCGACGTGGTATTCGGAGATTTGGCCGAGGCGGCAAGTTATCTCCGCGCTTCATCGGACCCTTCCAGATTCTCAGCAGGATTGGAGAGGTGGCTTATCGCCTGGCTCTACCACCTCAGTTGCACCGGGTGCACGACGTCTTCCACGTATCCCAGCTGAGGAGATACGTGCACGACCCGACGCACATCATTGACCATGGGGAGCTTGACGTTGACGATGGGGCGACTTTTACGGAGGTCCCGGTGGAGATAGAGGATCGACAGGAGCGGGTCCTGCGTGGGCGATCGATTCCTCTTGTGCGCATCAGATGGCAGCACGGGAATCTCCAGGAGAGCACATGGGAGCGGGAGGCTCAGATGCGTGCTCAGTACCCTCATTTGTTTCCCTAGTTTTTGTTGTATCTTTACGGGGACGTAAAGCCCTGAGGTGGGAGTAATGTAAAGACCCGTAAAATTCAAGGGAATTTTTTTCTTAATTTTCTTTAGAATTTTACAAGAGCGCGGTTTCAGACGGCACCTGATTCCGAGGCCCGGAGTGCCCGGAATTAATTTCCGAAGTTTGGCTCGGGTACGTTCAGTGAACGAACGAGCGGGAATTCCTAACTTTTGATCCGGTGCTCGGAATTGAAATCTGAGGGCACCGATGAACTCGCAGCGTCGATATTCTCTTAAAAAGACCTTTTCGGGAGTTGCGTTTGTTGCGGGTTGAAAGTTACGTTTTGGGGTTTTTAGTTTGAGTTAAATAAAATTGTGAAGAACAATTTTATTACAACTTGTTAAAACCTATTCAAAGGTGGTTGGAAGTGGGACCCACACCCACTTAACCTCCCTTGGGAGGATTAAGTGTGGTGGGGCCCACACGAACCCCTAACCTTTTCAAATTCTCTCAACATACTTAACCCCTAATTAATTGGCTTAAGTTACTCTTAATTAATTGTGGGAGTTAAGTCTTTTTGAATTTCAAACTTTGAAATTCTTTTGTGTTGTGTTAATAAAATAAGAGGTAGTCTTATTTTATTTTGAGTTCTTTGTTTGTCTTTTTGAGAGCTCCTCTTCATCTTCTCCGGCGAAGAACGTCTTCATCCTCAACGAAGAACGACAACACTTCGTCAAGGATCATCGACTCGGCGACCCGGTATCTTCGGACCTCTTCTTCCTCCTCGGACCTTCTTCGTCGGCAAACGAAGATCCGCCAACGTCGTGTCTCTTCGGGCATAACACTTCGTAAACGGATTTGACGAACGACGACCGCGACGCCCGACCTCCGCGACGCCGTCTTCCGCGGGACGTAGACGATTCTTCGAATCTTAAACCCGAGGTAGGGGTTGTCGTTTTCTTTTGGTTTCCTTATTTTTATTCTTGATCGTGATTCTATCAAGACTAACGTGTGACTTGATTTATTTTAAGTTGCGTTTTTATTTTAACGTGAGGGGGGGGCTGGACCGCACGAACTCGGCCGAACCCCCCTCCATCGTTCTTGTTTTATTCATGCGGGTGGAAGCAAGTGGCGTGGTGCCGTCGCACCACGCGGATGATCGTGCTTATAATTTACGCAATGCCGTCGCGCTACGCCGAGGAGAATCTTCAAGAACGCGACGCCGTCGCGCCGCGTTGGAAGGAATCATGGTACGGCGAAGGGGCGCGGTGTCGTCGCACCGCGCCGGACGACGAACATCGCGGCCGGTTCCGGGCCGCGGCGGGGCGAGGAGACCGCGGCAGGTTCCGGGCCGCGGCGGAAGAGAAAACCGGCGGCCGGGCCGCCGGCGTCGGAAGCCGAAGAGGGGACCGGAAATTCCGGTCCCGTTGGAGAAAAACCGGTCGGCCGGCTGGCCGGCCGGATGCCGTTAAACCGGGGAATTAATTCCCCGGCCAGCTGGCAAAACCCCCCTCTTAAAGAGGGGGGCGGTTTTATTTTTTAAAGGGAGGGGGCCGGCTGCCCCCTCGGTTCCGCTCCAGCAGGCCCCCCACGAGGGGGGGGGGGCGCTTATTAAAAAACGGCGCGGCCAGTTGCCGCGCCGCCCTCCAGCAAAGCGGGGGCCCTGCCCCCCGCGTGCCACCCACGTGCGGCGCCAAGCGCCGCCGCCGCGGCCCGCCGCCGCCGCCACCGTGGCCCGCCGCCGCCGGCCACCGCGCCGCCCAGGGGGGGGTCGGGCCGGGTCGGCCCGGACCCGGACCCCCCCCCCCCCCCCGTTTCGAACCAGATTTGGTTTTTGGCCCATAACTTGAGCCTCGGACCTCCGATCGACGAACCGTCAGCGGCAACGCGATCCTTGGATCGAGACGGTCGTTTCGGTCTATCGCACTCAAGGTTTCGGTTTACTTTGAGTTCGGCCGGGTTGGTTCGTTCACGAAACCAACCGGGCCTTCGGAGCGGAAACGCTCATATCTTGAGCTACGGACGTCCGATTGACGTGCCGTCAGTCGCGTAGAGTTCCTCTTAGTGAGACGGATCTTTTGGTATACTCCGCCCGAGGTTTGGACGCAGGTGGAGTACGGTCGGGTTGGTTTTGCCTTAAAACCCAACCGGGCCCCGGGGACGAAAATGCCAATAACTCTCAGACCGGGCGTCCGATCGACGCGATGTCTGTTGCGTTGAGTTCCTGTTGTCGATACGGAACTTTTGGATACATCAACTCTGGTCTTCGTGACAGTTGATGTATCAGCCTCTCGGCTCGTGGAGCGGACCCTCCGTATGAGCTTGCTGTGTGCGGGAACCCTAGTGCTGGCTGCGACTGTTCTACTGCTACTACTGCTTCTGTGACTACGACGACGACAGTACAGAGATCCTGTGTGGATTTGACGACGACAGTACAGAGATCTTGTGTGGATTCGACGTCTACAGCACTCAGCGATCCTACGTGGATCAGTGCTACAGGTCCTGTGTGGGCTCGATCCTGTGTGGGTCCTTGCGCTCAGCGGTTCTGTGTGAGCCAGCGCCTACAGGTTCTGTGTGAGCCCGATCTTGTGTGGGTCTTCTGCGGGGGTTAGTTACCTATCGATCCTTCGTGGGTCCGATGACTTAGATGGATCAGTGATCATCTTTATCGTCCTTGAAGAAGTATACCTGTGTTAGCTGAATCCTGTTGTTTTCCTGTGTGGATTGTGTTGTGCAATCCTGTGTGGATTATATTTTGCTTTCCTATGTGGAATACGTATACTTTCCTGCGTGGACTGAGTTGTACTTGGGCTCGGAGGTTGGAGCGTATTTTAATTGATGACTTAGGTATATGTATGGGCATATACCTAAGCAGTGTCGGTTGTTGCTTCGTGATTGTACTTTTCTTCGTGGTTTATCATTTGTAGATTTGAGAGACCTTCAGGGGTCTCGGGGTCCCTACTGAGTAGCTTATACTCACCCCTGCACGGGCTTCGCCCGCACTACGTTGTGTTGGTTGCAGACGACGGACAGCGTTGACCTTAGCTGAGGCTTGTAGAGCGGGACGGTAACCGGAGGTGGACCACTGGGCGGGACGTGCACGGAGCGGACGACGGGACCCGTGGAGCGGAGGAGCTATCTGTACCCACCCTTCAGGTGGGATTTCTAGTGGACAGCTCGGAGTAGCAGCTTTTACTTTTCAGTTACTGTTTTTCCCTTTTGAGTTGTACTTTACTTTCAGTTTGGGTTTGTATTCTGGCCCATTTACTTTTCCGCACTTTCATTTGTACTCTGTTTGCTTAGTGTTTACTTTCCGCTTGTTTACTCGGTGGTGTGTGTTTACTTTTCAAAGGCAATGCCTTCCCTTTTTACCGGGATTTACGCCTTGGTGCTAGTCGCCAGCCCCTGGCCTATGGAAGGCGGGCTTGGGGTAGTCACGGCACGGACCCCGAGGGCGGGTCGTGACACATTACCCAATTTTAACCATCTTTTTCTCCCATTTCTTCTATGTCATTACATCGCATATTATTTCATATATGATGTGGGTTAGGATGCATCCATACCTACCCCAACCTTATCATGGTCTATCATCATGTGCTAGAATTAGTAAATATTCACACCACAACCTCATCACATAAACAGGGTAGTAGGGTATCATGAACATGAAGTGAATCAACATCACGACCTCCTATTACCACGCATGACCCCCACCAAATATTACATCCTCATCATCACTAGACATATTCAACACCAAGAATCATTATCACTAGGAATCTTCAAAACCAATCATCATAATCAAAAAGAATATCCAATACTATCTATAATCATTACAAGTCATATCCAACACCATCTTTCATTATCACTACTATTAAAGGAAAAGTTGGGAAGAAAGGGTAGCCAACCATCTATTTCACCACCAAACTAGATGTCAGGGAAACACCTAGAAGTAAAAACATTTTGGTCATTTTTAAGGTTATCCAAGTCAAGTGGTGAATGTGTTTAAATAACATGAAAATAAAAGATCAATATATATTGAACAATACCCAGCCTAGGGGTTCACATTTAAATCCACCATCACATCTCACAACACCACCATAATAACTCATGGCTTATTCCATCAACCATTTACATAAATAATGCAACACACCACACATGCAATCCACACACAAGCCACATTTCATCTTCCAGTTTCAAGTTAACCAATTTCTATATTTACTAATTATTAACTAACTTACATTTAGAAGTCCAATTAATTTCATAGTTAAGACAAACCACTCTATCCATCACTTCCCATTAAATTATAAAAAATAATTAATCATTCCATTTGTTAATATAATTATCACACAATAATTTAATACATAAAATTTATTTAATTTCCAACCCATGTTGTTTCAATTTCATCATTAACACATCATTCCATCACTACTTGAAAAATACATCAGCACATGACATAATAGAACATACACCTCACAAAAAAAATCATCACATATCATGACAAGTTATCTTCAAAACCCTACCATATCACCAAAAAACCACAATTCAATGACTGAATATAAGCCCTCATCAAATCCCATACCAACCAAACATAGCATAAGTGTCCAACACCACCCAAATTTGAACTTGATCACCACCATCACCATACTTTTTCCTACAATATCTCCAAAAATTACACATAAAAAATACAGAAATCACACTAGACCTTATAGTATCAATTAAAAATTCCATAATCACTAAAATTTTAGGCTTAACAAATGGATTTAATCACACTTATTAATTACTTTAGTGGGTGTTCTCACACGATTTCATAATTTTTTGGGCAACCAGTTCATTATCCATATATAATTTCTTAGACCTTTATTATTAGTGAGTTAAATAAATCAACACAATAAGGTTCATATGTCACATAATCTGTAACACAAAAAAGTCTCCCAATAGACATGATTTTTTGAAATTGGAGTGGGTAAAGATAAGCTCTTAAGAAATATCATAAAACAAGTAAACACATACAAGAACTTTAACTCCCATTAATTTTAGTTAATTATATTTATATATATGATTATATCAACCCATAATATCAACACAAATTAATATAGAAAAATGGAATTTCCACAAATGTACATAAATAATGAGAGAATGAGGACCGACTACCTCAAATAGATGTTCAATATTCTCCATGAAAGAACGGGTGATCTTGAATCATCCACCACCAAAGAAAACACCATAAAAACCTAATAATGATAAAGTATCATCAATTATTTCTTAATTCCCAATCCAAAATTGAGTATCTCAACCAAAATGAACTTCATAAAATAAGAATCATATGAATAATGGTGAATATATGAAAAATAAGAGTACTCACATTTTCAAGTCCTCGATCTAAATGAACCAAGGTGTTCAAACTCACAAAAAGTGTGGATGGAAGGTAATAATATGTATAAGAATCAACTAAAAATAAATAAAAAAGTAAAAATAAACCAAGGAATTTTAAATATCCCTTTTTATTTACGGGTATTTTTAATCCTTCACTATGATGTAGGGTCTCATAAAATACTCATGGTGTTCACTAGTCAAAGGTTGATCCAAAATCCAAGATTTAAACACCCAATTATGAAGTGTTTTTAAAAAAATTGGTCCCCACAATGGACTTACCATGACATGGTTTAAGGTGTTTAAAAATCTTAATTCCATACATAACTAAAAACTATATCATTGCACCAAGCGCTTGTTTGTTTTATCCTCATCACATCCACCATCACCACGTAGTGACTTACAGGTCCCTATGTTGCACAAGTAATCCTCAAAAGGTACATTATTAGCACTATTACTATGTTGGGAATTTCGAAACTTCCCATTTTACATAGTTTGAACCCCCATCCACCACGACCACCAAAATTTCCAGACAATCGATTTCACTAGTCAGGGTGAACCAAGCACAACACATCCAACTCAAAACACCCATGGGTCAACAATGGGAAACCAAAACATCTAACTAGTAACCATATCTCCAAAACGGTCACCAACACACCGACACACATGACATAGTAACCTTAAAAAAGTTTAACACTCTCCTCTATCCTTAAAAACACCTTGAAACTCTCTCTTAGCACCCCCAATCTGAAGAAAAATGTAATGGTTTGGTTTTAGAAATATAGGACCTCTTAGGTTGTATACAAATCCATAAGTAAATTGATTTTTTTATAAAAATGAGTTGATCTATGTTAAGTTACAATTTTTTAACCTTGTAAATGCACTTAATTTCTTATAAATAATAGGTATGACTAGGTCATTTATTATTTCACCACACAAATAACCCCCTAAAGATCTAATTTCAGTATGTATCAACTTTTTCTAAATCAATGATCAGTCAATATACACATTTCTTAGGTTTTAAATTAATATCTTACAAAAAATGTACTCTCACATAGGCTATTTTTACCTTAAAAAATTTGTATACACATTATTGTAAAAATATTCTTACATTAAATTTTCTTGTACGTTATCACTTAAGATACATAAAAAGTGGATATGAGATAAATATAATATCTCATGGTATTTAATCTATAAATTTAAATATTTATTAGATCTTTATGTCTCTTGTATCTTAAGATATATATAAATTATATTTGAGATAAATATAATCTCTTATGGGATTTATCCCTTACATATATATATTTATTTTAAATTGAATAAATAAAAGAATAATAGTATAAAATATTTAAATATTGAAAGTATTAAAATGATAATGATTATCATATCCAATAAAAAAATATTAACTTCCCTTGGGGTATTATCAAAGTTTTTTTACATCATAAGTTGATGTAGATGTTAATAAATAATTCTGGGGAATTATTTGAGCATAAAATCAAATTATCGGAGTTTTTTAGGAGTAAAATGAATAAATATAAAATCAAAATGTAATAAAAAAAATTCAAAGTTAAAGCACATTAAATTTAAAAATTTAGGTAAACCAATTTTTATACAAGAATAATATATTAATCTTAGTATTACTTACATTCAAGAGGTTAAAATATTCAATTTAGAAGGTAAAAAGTTTGGGTTTCATATTTTAAGAAAAATTACACCAGATATACTAAAATTCATGCATTTCTTTCTCATCATGTAACTGAAAAAAAAAACAAAACTCAACCTAAACGACCCAAACACTTTCAAAGTCATAGGAAAACTAAAATATATTATAAAAATAATATAAATTTTACAAAATTTGAATTGATAAATTAGTCCAATATAATTTCACATAAAAATTATTATGGTTGCATTATAATGAAAAGGTATTAAAAACACATATTTAGTAATTTTCATATAGGGATACACATGATACATTTTTTAAGAAAAAACAATTAAAATCCATTTTTTATACTCTTATTTACCCTCGTTTTCTAAGAGGAATGTATATTGAGGTTGAGGGAATGTAAATGTTGTAGTGATAAATTTTATATAAAATAAATATGATACATTGATTTTTCTTTTAACACCTAATAATTTTACATATGGTAATTGATAGGTAAGATTAATTGTTCTTTCATTTCATTATATAATATTGTAAATTTTTATTTTTGTTTTTCAATTTATCCATAATTTTTCAAATATTTATTTATTGTAATAAAAGGTTCCTAAATAAAATTTATGTTAAAATTAATCCACTTAATAAAGGTCATCATAAATTATTGTATGGTAAAATTATTTATGGAGGGTCATCATAGAAGGTTACTACAAAATATGAGGCAATTAGAGTATTAATTAAGACAGTTAATATTTTTTTATATTTTCAGGGTAATTAATTAATTTATATATTAAGAATTTTTGTATTTTCAATTTTTGATTATACCCTAAATTTTATAAGTCATATTTCTATATTTTAATCATTATATATTATAAATATATAGATATAGATAAAAGATGGGTTTTTCTGTTGAATAAAATATTTTGAAAATATTTTGTGGGGATTATATAGTTTATTGAATTTATTAGTAGATTTTAAAGTGACTTTATAAAATTCACATATAAAAAATATGTAAACATTTATTATTTCACATGAGATATTTTAAGGGGAATCGTGTTCCTGGAAATATTTTTTAAATATTATTAAAATTGTAATCATCATGGGAAAGTGTATGTTTCCTATTGGAATTAAGAAAGTGTCAAGATAGACATTTATGTAACGAATATTGATCTGATAAATATATATCTCAATGAAATAGTTTTTGGGTTAACCCCTTAAGGGATTAACGTTGAGACTGATGAATCTAAGGGATTAATCCCCACTCAAGTGTAGATGAAGAGAATCTAAAATTATTTGAAATCATTGATGATTCATTAACCAAATTTTATCCTAGATGTACAAATTTAAGTAAACCAATATTTATCATAGAGTTGTTTAAATTGAATATGAAAAATAAGGATAGATACCAAATGAATTTTTTTTAATACTAAATGGGTTTCCTTATATGATTTCCATATGGTTTCCCCTTAGTATATGGGGGATTTTATAAAAAATAAATAACCTCTTTCAAAACTAAATTGAATAAAATTGATGTGACCATAAATTTTATAAATTTATCCTTATGGTTCACTTCCCTTTTTAGGAAACATATATCTTTAAATTTCATTATAAAATAACATTTTATTGATATTACGTCGTGCTCCATGAATTTGAAGTGAAATCATGTAATCCCAAAAGATTTTATAAAATACATTGAAGAGGTAAAACCAATAAAGTTATAGTAGTAGAAAAACCAATAGTATGTCATTGTACCAGAAACATGGGTGGTTGTTCTTCATATACAAGTTAAACATTAGAAATTTATAAAATTTTAAAAATTATTGTTAATACCATAAAACATAATAATATATTTCATTGTAGTATTCGAATGTATATAATATTTATGACACTAAGGAGTAGATTCCAAATTGATTCATAAAATATATCTACCATTATATTAATTTCGTTGTTTTTCAATTAAACAAAGTTTTATTTTTTAAAATTGTTAAAATCTTTAAAAGTGGTTTTTAATCACTAATATTCATTTTTTTGTGTAAAAAAGGTATAAAACAACCAAAAATGTGTTCATGTGGTTAGTTTTTTTTTTTGAAACATTTAGACACTTATCCTAATTAATTTGTGAAAATTATGAATATGTTGTTTATAAAAACAAAATTTTATGTCCTTAAAATGATTGAAAATGGTTGGTAATGATTTAATATTATTTCTAGGTATCAAGTATGCACCAAATAATCAAAAATAAAAAGAATAAAAATCATTTTTCTATTATAATTTAAAAAAATCGATTAGTTTTTTACCAGTACGAATAAACCTTGTATGAATCTAACACATGAGGTGCCCATAAATATCAAAAATACATTTTAGAATAAAAATTCAGTTTTAAGTCTCAAAAGTTTGTCAAGGTATAAAAAATATTGGTTTTCCATATTAATTTAGTGCAAAAATAATTGATTAATTTTTAAAACTACATGTGAATTTGAATTTTGAGGTTCTTGGAATGATAAAAAATGTATTTTAATAATAAAAATTAATTTTTAAATGTGAATAATGTTTCAAAAGTTCAAAAATGTGATAATAAGATCATTTTTTATAAAAATTTAGTACAAAAATCCTCAAGCCATTTTTAACCTATAAGAATAAATCATGTGTGAAATTTATATCTGGTGTCCTTAAGATGGTTAAAAACTCCATTTAGAAATTAAAATTTATTTTTTAGGTATACATATATCAATGATCAAAAATGATCAAATTAGTTCAAATTTTCATTTTAATTTTGGAAAACATTCCATGAGTCATTTTTTATATCTAAGAAAAATATTTGCATGAATATGATATCCAAGTTGTTAGGAATGATTTAAAGTATTTTCTAATAATTAAAATTCATTTTTTACTATAAAAAATGATTCATAAATTATGAAATGAACACACAAGCTCATTTTTTATAAAAAATTATCTAAATTATTTTAAAATCATTTTTAAAAATTTGTAACAAACCTCAAATTAATTTGACATCTAAGGTTATCAGACTGGTAAAATGTATATTTAATGATATAAATTTATTTCTATGAATAAAAAGTTAGAAAATCTATCAAAATGATCAGACAATATAACTTTGTCATATAAATTTAGAAAATTATCCTTGGGTAATATTTAATGTATAATAGAAAATTGTGTATGGATTTGAGTTTTTAGGTGTTTGAAAAGATAAAAATTAATCTTTAATTATTTAATTTCATTTTTACCTATAAAATATATATCAAATATTAAAAATTATCAAACAAACATGATTTTTAATGAAAATATTGGAAAGAAACCCATGTGTCTTTTTCTGACCTGTAATAAAAAATCATTCATGAATTTTACATTTTATGTGTTTATAATGATTGAAGGTTTTAATTAAGAGATAAAATTAATTTCTAATTTTGAACATGCATTGAATGATCAAAATTTAGAAAATGAGATTTTTTTGTCATCAAAATATTAGATAATGATTCTCAGGTCGTTTGTAACCTATGAAAACAAATTATGCATCAGTCTAGTGTGTGATATTCTTATAATGTTTGAATGGACCTTTTAAAATCTAAATTTCATTTGATGATTTGAAAATAGGAATTCAATTTTTAGAGAAATTAGAAAATAAATGAAGTTTAAAGTAAAAAATCCAAGACAATAATTTTTAATTAGGGTACATATTTAAGATCAATCCCTCTATGAATATGAAATTAAATGATCTTTTAATGATCAAAAGAATATTTTTAGAATTTAAAGTTTGTTTTAATCATAAAACATGCATTAATTGTTTAAAAATGAGTAAATAAAATTTATTTATTTTTTTGAAAATTTAGTACAATGAATCTCAATCCAATTGTAACATATAATAAACAAGTGTATTTGAATAGAATGTGTATAAATCTGACATTCAATGTGATTAGAATGATTAAAAGTTTATTTTTAGAATGTAAATTTATTTTTTTAGTGTTAAATGTCTATAAAATTATAAAAATTACCAAATGAGTTCAATTTATAATTTAAATATTGGAAAATAATAATCGACTCATTTTGACTTATAGGAAAAAATCAAGCATGAATTTATTTTCCAAACTTCTCAAAATGAAACAAATTTACTTTTTAAAATTAAAAATTTTTCAATTATGAAATGAGAATCATGCCTTAAAATTATTAAACAAGATTGGTTTTTCATTCAAATCAAGAATAACTTTCTCGATTCATTTGTACCCTGTAAGAACAAAATATGCATGAATATGTAATATGTGATGCATGGAATGGTTAAAGTTATAGTTTGATAATTAAAATTCATTTCTAAGTGTGAAACATACATCAGTTGATTAAAATTGATCATAAAAGTTTTATTTTTCAACAAATTTTATATAATAATTTGAGATTAAATTTTGACTTGTAGGAACAAATAATGTGTCGATCTAACTTAATATATCCTTAGAATGATCAAAAGTAATTTTTAATGACATAATTCATTTTTTAACTTTGAAAAAATTGTAAAATTTTAAAAGAATTAAAAAAAGATTAGTTTTTCTTGAAATTAATATGGAATGAATAACTAGGAAAGAAAAAGTTAGTAATTTTTAATAATTGCGGAATTGAAGTGGGTGATTCAAGACCTCCATTAATTTAATCTATATGGAAAACTATATTTTAATCATTTTTAAATGGATGGAAAAATATTTATGACATAGAGAAATGATTAAGTTGATAATTGAAATTAAATAAAGGTGGTTAAATAAATTTTTGGATATTGTTTATTGATTTCTTGATGAAAATGAAGGAGTTTCTAGGACTTAAATATTGATTTTATTACAATATATAATTTTATTGAATTCATGTGGTGGTATGATTATTTTAAAATTTTGAAGAAATTTTTTTTCTCTCACATGGTGGTGTGTTTTTTATTTCATGATTTCGTTCCATAATATGTATTTTTTATTATGAGGTTTTAATGACATGTTTGAAACTTTTAGTAGAGGATCGTGATCTATTGTCATGGGGTCAGGTAATATTAGCTTGGGTTTCATGTAGATATATTATATCCTTGAGTGATGATACATTATCTTATATTGGGGTTTTATACCATATGGCATGGGGTTGTTTAACCTACTAGATCTGATATGATTTCATCTCAGGAATTATATTAGTGTTGTGCTATAATTTCAAAAAAAACGTTCCAAAACTGAATGGTTACATGATAAATCAAAAAAGGTTTCATTCTAGCTTCTATATTTCTTCTTCCCTACTTAACTTTAACACATGTAGATTTGGGTTTATTGGGATTATGTGAAGTCTCTTTAAGTGCTATAGTAAGTTTATTTAAAGGAGGAATGTCAGAGAAACCTTAAAAAAAATTTGAGTAGTGGCAGCAGTCTTCAACATCTTTCAACGAGGTTGTTGGAAGGTGTGTTTATTCGATAGTTTATTGACTATTTTTTTTGTTCATTAGAAGTTAATTCATTGTCTCTGTAACCGAATATATGTAGTTTCTACATTGGAATCATTTGTAGCATGGGATTTTAATGAAAAGAGTGAGGCACTGGAAACATTGTTGTCTTACTAGAGATAGAAAATCAAACAAAGAAATCTATAAAGAGTTGGAATTTATATGGTGTAATGAATGGGTTCCCAAAAATATAAAAAAAATTTGTTTCTGAATGACCAAGTTGGACCCTCTATATTTAGGTTTGGGACAACATTTCTAAGGTGTTGATCATTCATAAAATTTATTGATATATGTGGTTTCCTATTCATGAGAGATTATAACTCCATATATATTATGTAATTAAAAATGATGCTTCTCCCTATGGATATAGGATGAATGTATAAACCACATAAAACATTTTTTATTTTATTTTACATGATTTATTTTTCTTTTACTTCAATTGAATGTTTTTTGACGTTGGTGTTAACAAACTTGAGTAACTTCAACTCAATGTGGTGATTAGGGTGAAGATACTTCTTCCTAGTTTCCATACATTAATCTTATAAGGATTCACTTTTGGAGATCTGTTTCAACAATTGTTATCTTCCAGTGAAAAAATTCTAGTGTGTGTAATTCATCTGGAAAAAATAAAAAATGGTATCAGAGCAGCATGATGTTCTTAGAGGATCATTAACATTCTTACTTTCCTATACATTTTCAATTCAGTTGGATTCACTGTGTTAGAAGGTGATGACGTCAAAAGATATCATGGTCTGGATCAACATATTCAAATGGATAGATTTTAGCTTTTATAGTATTATAATAAAGGACTAATCATCCAGAAATATCTACAAGTTTCTTTTAAATGTGTTAAACTAAATTAAATGTAAAAAATCATAGTGGGAAAAGTCGGATATAAAGGATCTAGGTTCGATGAGGATGTCATTTTCATGGAATGTTGACTTCAACATCCGAGAGAAGAAGACTACAAAAGAGTTGATAGTAGTGTTAGAAAACATATATGATAATCCTAAAACACTCAATAAGTTTTGATTAATGTGAAATATATTCAACTTGAGGCTATTTCAAGGTGTGTCTACTTCTGATCATGTGAATGATTTCGACATGATCAAAATTCACCTCAGGTGTGTGAAGTTGACTATAACAGATGACGTGTGGGATATATTTTTATTATCTTCATTACCAAAATCTTGGTATGGGATGTAAATATCATAGAGTAACACCATCATAAAAACTGAATTGATCTTTAAGGATGTTCAAAATATGATTTTGAATAAATATCTCTATATTAGGTAGACTTATGAATATTTTGGTGATTCATTGAATGTAGATGGTAGAGTGATATCACATCATCAAATAATTAGAAGGAGGTCGGAAGGAAAGTTGAGAGAGATTATAGGTAAGTCTAATGTAACCAAGATAGTAGGTTGGAACTATAGAAAAATAGATCTTCTCAAGAAGGATTTTTGTGCGCATAAAAAAAGTTCCATAAAATAAACTTCTAGGGTATTTAATTCCTTATACCCAACACCTAAGAGTAGTGTTGATCAACTCATGTGTGACAATACACTGGTGGAATCTTGGATTATATATTCAGATGCATTTTTCCACTCCTCTAGTGAAAAGGGATGCATAATGAATTAGGTGTCAATAATATTTGGAAGAGTTAATATAGTGGATGATAAAACTCTTAACATCGTGGGGAAGGGGGATGTGAAAATATAACTAAAGAATATTGGTTCCCTTAAGCTGAATGGATTCAGACATTTTCCTAGTATTTGGAAGAATCTTATTTTAGTAGTACAATTGTAAAAGGTTGTATATGGAACAAAAAATTATGGTGGAGTGTGGAAAAGAAATTGAGGTTATTTGGTAATAGAAATAGGTGTAAAGGATTTCATGTTATATCTGACCAAAATGGAAGTGGTAGAAACACTCGCTAAATATTCAACATCTAAAATTATATATTTGTGGAACTATTAACTTGGTCACCTCAATGAGAAAATTATAAAATTTCTAGTGGATAAAGGAATGATAAATATGGATCATATATCCTTTGTAATTTATAAGAGTTACATACTCAATAATCAAAAAATGTGAGATTAAAATAGTATTAGAACATTGAAAATTGGGAAGCTAGAGTTAGTACATACAAATGTCTAGGGACCTACCCCTATTAAATATCATGGAAGTTCATCATAATTTTTGAGTTCCATTGACGACTCCTTGGGGAAAGTATGGATATACTTTCTAAAACATAAATCATAAGTGTTTAGAGTGTTTGTGTAATGGAAATATATGGTTTAAATAGAAACATGATGTAATATAAAATAATTAATATCAGACAAAAAAGGTGAGTAAACCAAGATAAGTTTCCAGAACTTCTATGAACATAGAGTAATTATACATTTGAAAATTATTTTAGCATCCCAAACTAGAAGCTATGTAGAATGGTGACCCATGTTGGTTGTCCACTAGGCCTCAAGCATGCCTCCCCATAAGCCATAGGGTGCTAAATAGAATCGAGGGTCTAAAGGAAATAGTTGGGATACTATGCCCTCTGGATCATGAATAAATACATCGGAAGCGATAATAAATAAAGAGTAGCAAAAAATAATAATAACTAAAAATAATAAATGAAGAGTAATCATGAATGAATATTCCATAATGAACATTAACAAATATATAGAAGGTACAGATAAAAAATATATAGGGAAAAGAAAAGATAACCAAGGGGAATCTACAAGAACATCCTGAGCTCTGACTTATTCATGTGCTCCTAATATCCCACATATAATCATAACAGCAAAAGAATAAACTATAAACCTGATCCTATAATTATATGATATATGTCTGGGTACCAAACGTAATCATGAATGGGGTGTGAGATATATACAGTAGACCACCACCAATTGTGTATAAATAATAATCTAATTTTTTTATATAAAATAAATTAGTTTTATAGTATATCAAAAGTAAGGTAGTGCGGTAATTTTAAATGTAATCAAGTCTTTTCAGAATCCTCAATGAAATCTGGCCAACCATACCCGCTTCATCCTAAGTCGTAATATCTCTAAAATGAAGTCACTATGCATATATATATATATATAAACTTTATATGTAGTAATGTATATCATCATATGTATATAGATATGTATATATATATATATGAACCTTATATATAGGAATGTATACACTCATATATAACGATATATAGTGATGCCTATGACCCGAGGTGTAACTCGGGAATCTATGAGTTGTCAAAAGAGTGTCATAAGGTAGTAAGGGATGCCATGCCGGAGTATCATGTCATATGAGGGACATCAGGACTAGGGACACCAGGCCCAAGTATCATAATCATAACGGATGACATACCCATGTATCATAATAATAAGGGATGTCATCGCCAGGTATGCAGTGTCCAAGTATGATAATATAAGGGATTCCATGCCAATATAATCCATTCTCAATATTCGTAACATAAGGTATACCATGCCCAAGGACATTGTGCCCGTGAATAATGAACAAAACCATGCCTATATATAATGATCTAAGAGGGACATCATTTCTGAGTATCATATGTTATAATAAAATGAAATAACAAATATTCCATATCCATAAACAAGATATAATGTAATTCAAGTACATAAGTTCATTCATTACATTATTAAGTAATTAAGAAGTCTATGGAAAGGTCTATATCCCTACCAATTTATCATGTAGGATGGTCCAAGTATCTCATTCATTTATTGATACAGGCCAAATATAGGTCATTTTTATTAACATCCCATTCCATTTCACTACGTAATTTCATCGTCCATGAGATTACCCATGTCATTCATCCATTTAAATATATTTGATTAGTGGGAAATCAAGTATACATGCCCATTTTTAATCTTAAAAATTTATTTATCAATAATTAATCACGTCTCATTCTAGGTATAATTACAATCAATGTCCATTAATGTCCATTAATAAGACATACTAAAAGGGTGGTTTAATATCAAGGGAAAAAATTATAATAATCAATTGAGCTCGCATAAAGTGTTGGTTCAGATTGAGGATTCAACCTCCAATAAATTCATGGGGCTAAGTGGCATCAAGGTCAAGGTCTAGGGATTAAATTAAAGGAATTATACATTTTAGGAGTAACACGTGAAAAGTCTGGCATTTGTAACAATGAAAATATTATATAAACCATGAAACATTAAGGGAAAATTATATAGACTAGCTACCTCATTCTTAGGATGGTCCACTTATCCAATACCAAGCCTTTATTCAAACCAGAATAAAAGAAATCATAATATTAGAAAAGTGACCTAAAAGTAGTTTGAATTAGTTTGTATGAAGGTAGCACTCAACATAACTAAAGAAACTAAGAAAATAACTATGAGTATTCATAGACTCACTGATATTCTTCCAATTCATCTAATGGTTCTTTAATTAGACCAATATTGAGGGAGATTCACCAAGTAGGAGGATACGAGGAGGTAAGTGTGCATGGGGGAGATAGTATAGAAATGGGGGAGGAAAATGAGGTAAATACCATTTAAGGTCAAAGGTGAAAATTTGAGAATTTTCCATTTTAATGAGCCACATGGTTAGGACATATAGTTCGGATGACCTTTCAAAAACTGTATATCTCACACTATCCAAAAGATATACCACACCAGAGTTTATACACACGGTCAAGAAAACTGTGTGCTAACCATACCTTTGCATTGTCTAACTCCACACCCCAAATAGGTTAGGTTCACGGTTAGACAAACCATGTGAAAGTTGTGTGGTTCACCTATATAATAAACTATAGAGTTCTTCCACAGTCATGCACTCCACCTTTCATTGTCTAAAAAACTGTTTGACACCCCTTACAGGGTTTCACAGTTTCTCCTAAGGTGAAACATGGATTAAAAAAAACTATGGTCCCTATCTATTTCTCTCTAAAAGTGAGACTTAAGATCCCAGCACTCATGAAACTCATCCAAACTTCCAAGACACCTCTCATTCCATAAACCTTATCCAAAAACAACACTTTGAGTGTTCCAATTCTTAGAATTACGTTCCAAAGAAAAATTTAAGATTCGGGAAAACCACCAAATGAAAAGTTCAATTTCCTTTAAAATTTTCCACAAATACCAAACATAGGATGTTACTATAATGACCCAATATTTTCATACATAAATATTACATCTTTTTAGATGAATATTCATTATATTACAAAAACACATGCCCAGGTATCGTAAAGGTACAGTTCCTTTAGAATCTTGAAAACATAAACAACTAGTTCATAAAATATCTACATCATCTCCAAATTATTTTTTAATAACGAGAACCCTTTATTATATATCATACTTAATAACTTTCTTCATTTCCTAGGGAAAATAAACATATGAAAAGGGTGATCTCAAAATATTAGTAAGGTTAAACAAGGTAGATATCAAGGATTACATACACATAACATAATGATAATGGTATAAGAACGTGAACATGAAATTTCAAAACTATACCCTATATATCAAAGATCATAATCTTGATTCACGAAATAAATCTTATATATTCATAAGACACGAATCATAAAAGAATCAAAGAACATAAGCGATAAGATAATAACATAATACAAGGAATTTTTTCATATACATAAGTATAGAAAATCAAGGGGAAGTTACACCTCCTAGGTGGGACACATAACCATCCTTAGTAGAATCCCTTTACTCATAGTGTAATGGGTTCACTCCCCAAACCATTATAGTAATCAAGGTTCACTCCCAAGACCATCATAGAATATAATGTCTGGTACCGAACATAGTTCGCTCCCCGTTCCAGTACTATCTATCTCGTGAGATATAAATCATTACCCAATTAATTGGAGGAAGATATAGGTCACACCCATCAAATAATTAAAAACATTCATATGTGTTTCATAAGAACATAAATCATTCATCATATTATAACCCATGATAATAAGTGGGTTTTATAAATATTTCATCATATCATAATTCATTGAAAATAAACAGGTTTAATAAACATCATGTAATCACAAACATAAACCAAAAAATGAAAGAATAAGGATAGTATCATTTGATCATATAATTAATAAATAATAATTAACATCAAATAATGTTATCTTATATGGAAAATTATTTTTAAAGGTCACATAAAATAATTTTTAAGGAAAATATCCTTTCACGTTTGAAATAATTTTTTAAACATCATGGAATAATAAAGGAAAAACTTTTATTGAAAAGAACCTTGTAAGCTTGTAAAAAATATTTAGATCATTAATTCTTAATTATGGTGGGAAAATACACTCCTTTTTTATAAGTTAAAAAACATACCTTTTGTATTTTTATTGAAAAAACACAAATAACCATATTTAGAAAACAAAAAAATATTCCTTTCATAGAATTTAGTAAATAGTCAAACATAGGAAAAAATGATTTTAAACAATTATAGGAGAATATTAAAAATTTATTTTTTTTATAAAATATGGAAATGGAAGATAAATATTTTCCGATGGAGACTTAAACATAAGTAGTCATAAATATTGATGAGATTGAGAAATAAACCCTTACTTCAAGTCTTGAATTTCTTTATTCACATTCAAACATCATGTATAATAAATGCGGACTTATTATATATGGATTATATAACCATGTATCTATTATAACTTTTATGATTTATTTATAACATCTTATCACCTGTTTATTAAAAACATTTTTTGGGTGATAACTACTTCATTTTATAAGGATGTTTTTGTTTGGTAGTCCCGGTCCTTATACTTAGATCGTAGTCCCATCATTTCCATAATGTTAATCATGGTATAAAAAATATATATATTCATTATATACATATTTATAATCATTCATAAAAATTATAGAGATACAAATCAATTACACCATTCATGGAGATGGTAGGTCATACGTACACAAGAATGTTGTTTCCATTTTTTCATCTAAAGGAATGAAAGAAAGGAAAATAATAATATAGTGATCCAAAATAATAATTATGTTATATATGTCATTTATATTCATAAAATCCAACCTTATTACAATCCATGGGAAATATAAATGAAAATATAATCACATCGCGTCATGGATATGGTAGTCCATACGTACGCACGAGCGACGTTATCGTTTCCAAAAATATTATATGATAATAAGGTAGAAATTATATTATCATTACATAAGTATAATTACATAAGTATAATTACATAATATATAATCATTAATCCCATCATAATACCCATCCATAAAAGATGATGATGAAAAATGAATTGTATCGCTATGTGGAGATGGTAAGTCGTACCTATACATAAGTGATACTTTCACTTCTTATTTGATGGGAAAGAGGGTGTATAATGGTTAATTCATAATATTAATAACATATAAAAATATTGAGGTTAATTAAGTTATTATTTCTTGATATATATCATATATTCATAAAAGGTAAAGTGGATTATAAAAATAATGTGATTGGTTAGAGAGATTACCTCTTCTTCAAAATGACTCCTTTATATCTCCTCTAAAGGGCTTTAAGGTTTATATTTTTGGAATTCTATTACCTCAAGAATGTGTCTAGGTAATTGTAGATTAAAATTTTTTAGATTATAATATATATATAAGGCTCTATGTAGTGTAATTAAGTAAGGTAGGTAGTTTCCTTTTATAATTGAGGTGAGGGGCACTTTTGGAATTTCTCAAAAGATTAAAATATATTAAGACTATTCAAGATTCAAATGCTTTAAAATAGACTATAAATGAGTAGGGTATTAAATTTTTGACCATATATTATACCATTTTTTCTAATTCAACATTTTTATGATTTTTAAATAATTTAATAAAATATTAGTTCCATAAAATTTATTATTGTCAATTCTGAAACTATTCATTACTTTGACTTTAAAAACATCAAGGAAACAAGTAAAATTTGAAAAAGATGCTTTATTATATCATAAAAATGTCATGATTATATATATAATTCTTGGATAGCCTTATATATCACAAATTATAATAATTTTAATATTTTTAATATCATTTATTTGATATTTCCATTAATTAAATAATTATTGGATCAACATTGTGTAGGTATTTCAGGTAATCGTTTAATTTCTAAAAAGTAAAAATAAATTAAAATGATGAAGATAAATATTTTAGATTTAAAAAATATTTATTTATGAACATATCCTCTAGATATCTACATAAAAAATATTATACTTATTAAAAATAAGAGTGTGACATGTTTGACTTTTCATTAAATAAAATATTATAAAGGTCACAATCTTATCCAAGTGGATCTAAAATGTTATAAATTAAACCCTTGTATGATTATAGTCAATATATAATTATCCAATAAAATTTAGCTAATTTTTTCGTTCATTTAATAGTGCTTATAATTTTATTTTTTACCTTTAATTATCTGATTTACCCTTTATTATGGTAACAAAAATTACTAAGTTTACTATTCATATTGTCCAAAAATAAAAGAGACCTATTTAATAAATTTGGAACTCCTAATTAAAAAAATTGAATACTTTTTTCTAAATTCAAATCATAGAAGTTTTAAAATTAAAATTAAAATAAAACTAGAAAAATGCAATAAAAATGGGTTTTTAGAAAAATTCCCTTTTCAAATATGAAATTTTTTATACAAAATTAAAGTATAAAATCCATTTAAAATCTATAAATGAATAATTTTAAATAAAAATAAACTTATAAAATTTTACTTCTAAACATAAAATAATTTTAATTTGTAAATACTCTAAAATAAAAATACACTTTAATAAAATCATTATGTTTTCACTGTTTATTGAAAAATAAATCTTTTTAGATAAAAATTATCAAAAAATAATTTTAATATAATTGTGACATGATGAATGAAATTAATTTTATCAAATAAACTCTCTAAAAATTTTATAAATTAATTATAATATTTAATCATAATAAAATCCATTTTTGGAGAAAATATATTTTTGAAAAATAAATTAACTTTACTAAAAACTGTGTGATTATTTTATAAGAATTTTTAAATAAATTTATATTTAGTTTTACCTTTATATTTATTTCATAAATCAGATAATTCTATTCATACCCACTAATCCATTGTCTTTGTTATAATAGACACATAGTACTTAAATAATATTATGTTATCCATTTAAACTTGTTATTGCGTGCAATGCGATCTATAAAATTAATTAAAGAAAAATATATAACAAAAATCTTAATGTGTTATATTCTACCTCCATTAAAATTAATTTCACGCTCAAAATTCACCACTTGGATACAAATACATGAGGATATATCTATATAATCAGATCCTCAGGTTCCCATGTAACTTCCTTAAGATGTTAGTTTTACCACAAAACATTGACCAGGTTATTGGTATTGTTTCTTAGAAGATTCTCTATCAAATCCAAAATATAAACTAGTTATTCCTTATAATAAATATCATGATTTAGTGTTACAACCTTTGAATTCAGTACATGTGATGAATCAGGTATGTACTTCCTCAGGAGAGATACAAGGAACACATCATGGACTTGAGATAGGTTGGGTGGAAGCACCAAAAGATAATCTACTATCTTGATATGATCAGGTATTTTAATGCGACAGATATACAAAGGGATTTTTTTTACCTTCTTTTCCCATGGAGAAATTCTTAGAAGTATCTTCTCACCAACATCAAATTATAAATTGCATCAATGGTTATCATAATAACATTTATTTCCACTCTATAAAATCTTTACATGTTGTTTAATGGATCTAACGGTATATTCCATCTCATAAACTTTCTCAAGTCCCAATAGATTTCTTTATACAACTTCATTCCAGTACATTGGATTTTTATATATCTTTACATAAAGATACTCACAAGGATCCATCTGAACGCTTGAGTGAAAGATATTGTTGTAATAAAACTCAACTTCAGGAAAGTGTTGATCCCAACCACCTTTTAAATTCATAGTATAAGATATTAAAATATCCTATGGGGTTTGAATTTTTCTATCAAACCAACCATCTATCTGAGGATGATATGTTGTGATGAAACTTAAATCCATATCAAGAAATTGCAGAAGACTTATCCAAAACTTGTAGGTAAACTCTAGATTCTGATAAAATACAATTCAATTTGGTATTTCATGAAACCTTACCACTTCTTTAATGTACATTCTAGAAAGCAGATCCAAAGAGAAATATTCACTGATAAAAATAAAGTTTTCTAACTTCATAAGATGATCAATTGTAAATCATAATTATCTCAGCGTCAAAGTTAAGATAAACCATAAAGGTTACCAATACCTTTAATCAATTTCCACAAAATTTAAATTTATTCCTCATAAAATAAATTTGTCACTATATACAAAACCAAAGGGTTTCATTCTTATAAATGAATCTCAAAATATCCTTAATATTGATAAAATCCCATCAAATAAAACCTAAAAGGTGTTGTCAAAAACTTTTAACTTATGATCACCCTAAAACTCATAAACCTATGATAGTATCCATAACTCTTAAGTTAATGTTACCTAGATACATATTTTCTTCCAAAAGATAATTCACCCTTTATTCCTTAAATAATCTATCATCTTATACAAAAAAATCCATTGGAATCTTAGGTTCTACCTTTTCCTAATAGAATATCAAATATGATTTCATTATTTTATAATTAATTTAGATAGAGATAATCACATGAAGTTTCACTAAAGGATAAATAATAACATTTTCATAGGGATCCCTTATACAAAATCTTGCATGAAATTATAAACTAAGGAGGGGAGGATAAATGTTCCCTAATTAACATGATTCACTTCATCCATTGTAATTTCATAATCATTCCATTTCTAATTTTCTTTGATAGGTTTTTTTGGATTATCATCAATATTATCCCTTGGATTGGGGAATTTATTTGTATAATTCTCAAACTCCTTGAACTTGAAACATTAGAGTGTGGGTGATGCATTTTGTGCATATTTATCTCTATTCACAACATTAGTTAACTTCTTACCATCACTTCAAAAATAAATTTCATGATCACCTCCCCTTCTACACTTAAAAAATTTTTCTACTTCTATTAAGAAAATTTCCTCCATGTTTCTTCCCACACATTTAGCATAAAAGTAAGATTTCCTCCTACTCTTCATATTTTTTAGACTTTCCTTTGAATTTAGTTTTTCTCTTCTTATCAAAACCATGAGATTGATATATAACTCCAACCTTAATTTCAACCTTTATAACACATTTAATAATATTTTCAAAGATAATTAACTATCCTATTAATAACTCCCATAATAAATTTGGTACTAATACACTGAAAAATTTATTGACCTTACTTTTAAGTTGGATGACAATATAAGAAGTGTACTTCACAAGTCTCATAAAATTTTCCTCATATGTAACAAAATATCCATAATCCTTCTTCTTTAGCTCAAGGAACAATTTCGCCATCTTCATATGAAGAATAAAATGAAATTACTTGTTGAAAAATAAGCACTTAAACTCATCCCAATCCATGAAATAAATTTCATCTTGTTTCCTTGTATTCTTGATAAGAGTCCACCATTGATCTTCTTCACCTTCTAAATGGTAGACAGAAAAAATAAATTTTTCATGCTCAAAATAATGGAGTATAGAAATTATCTTTTCAGTGGTGTTGGTCCACTTCTTAGTAGATAGTGGATCAGAATAACCATTGAAGGATGGTGGATGTTTTATCATGAAGGAATCACCAAAATTTTGTTCCCTCCTTTGCTCATTTTGAATTCTATCAGGATTCATAGCTTGAGAAAGTGGTGTGAGAATTGAAATGATATTTTTCGTTACATCTCCCATATCATTCAATTTTTTAAGAGGAAAATCATTTCATTTTCCATAACATTCAGAAATAACATGATTTCTTCAGGTTCCATCCATCGACTAAAACCAATGGTATAGTTTTAGAAACACTAATCATAGCAAAAAAACTAGATAATCATGAAAAATCACCTATATGATGTCTAAATCATGACACATTGTTTTTAATATATGAAGCCTTATGTTTATAATAGTTCATTCTTAGTAATAATATATTTAAATCCTTTATAATGGTTCTTAAAGAGTGTGAATTTCTAAAGCACATCCCATATGAGTTTCAAACCAGATGTGTAGCAAGGACCGTTTCCATGCATTAGGTGATGATCGAGTCAAGATCAATGCACAATTTTTGGAGTTAATAAATGAGGTATATATATGACATATTCACATCCCCTTTTAGTATCCAGAAAGGAATGTAATTTCTTGGAAAACAATTTTTATATCCTTTACCGAAATTTCAAGGCATTTTCCAATACTTTGACTCATCCTTAGAATTATCATTAGAGACATCCCTAGGAATATCCTAAGAAATATCCCTACGGATTTTACTAAATTTTTCTCATCCTATTATCAAAAGGTTAACTAAAACTTTCATATGATATGAAATATGACAACCCAATATTTTAATACCTAAATATTTCATCTTTTTTACAGGAATATTCATTACATTACACAAACACACACTTGAGGATCATAAAGGTATAGTGGATTTGCAAACTTGGAAGCATAAACAAATGGTTCATAAAATATCCACATCATATCCCACTTATTTCTTCATAAGTATCACCATTTTTAATATATCATACTTAAAACCTTTCTTCATTTTTTATGTAAAAGAAACATAAAAAAATGGTGAGCTTAGATTATTAGTAACGGTAAATAAGGGAGATATCAAGGATTATATGACCATAACATGAGGATAAGGGTATAAGAAAATAAAAATGTAATTTTTAAACTATACCTTGTATATCAAAGACCCTAATCTTGAGTCTTGTAATAAATCTTGAATGTTCATAAGACATGAATCATAAAATTATCAAAGAACATAAGACATAATAGAATAAAATTTGACATAGAATTGTGGCATAGACAAAAGCACAGAAAATCCATGATCCACTTAGGAGAGACACACCACCATCCCCAGTGGAATACCTTTCTTTATAATGGAATGAGTTCACTCCAAAAACCATCATAGTAGTCAAGGTTCACTCCCAAGACCATCATAGAGGACAAAGTCCCTTACTAAACTGAGTTTACTCCTTATTCCATTCTAGTCTATATCATGAGATATAATCAATACCAAATTCATTAGAAGGATATATAGGTCTCATACATCACATAATTAAAATAATACATATATATGACATAAGAACATAAATAATTCATCATATCAGAACCCATGAAAAGATTTTTGTTTAATAAACATTTCATCATAGCAAAATTCGTGTCAAATAAACATGTTTCATAAACATAATGTCATCATAAACATAAAACAAAATAAAAAAATAATTTGGATAGTATTCTTGGATCACATACTAAATAAATCATAAGTAACATCAAATACTTTTATCTAATATGGAAAATTATTTTGAAAGATCACTTGAAATAATTCTTGAGGAAAATATCATTTCTAGTTTGAAATAATTTTTCTAATGTCTTGAAATTATAAATGAAAAAAATTTCTTAGAAAATAACCTTATAATATTGTAAATTAGTATTCAAATAATTATGGAATTATAATAGTGGGAAAATATTATCATGTTGTATAAGTTAATAAAAAATTACCTTTATAATTTTTTGGGAAATTACACAAATAACCTCATTTAAAAAACCAAAAAAAATATTAATTTCAAACTATTTAATAAAAATTAAAACATGGTTAAAAATGATTTTAATAATTGTAGGTGAATAAAAAAAATTGAAACTATTTTTTATAAAACATGGAAATTGAATAAAAATATTACCTAGTGGATACTTAAACATAAGTAATCCAAAATATTGATGAGAATTTGAAATAAACACTTACATCAAGTCTTGACTTTCTCTACTCATGTTCAAAACTTTTGTATAATAAATATGGATTTATTATACATTTATTCTATAAAAATATATCTATAAAACCTTTTATTATTTATTTTTAACATCTTATCACATATTAATTAATAATTTGTTATTAGAATCACTTTTCTGGGTGATAATTGCTTTGTTTTCCAAGGATGTTTTGGTTCGGTAGTCTCGGTCCTTATACATTGATCATAATACCATAACTTACAGAATTTTAATCATGTTATAAACATAATATATATTCATTATATAAAAATATATAACCATTTATAAAAATTAGAGAAATAAAAATTAATTACATCATTCATGGAGATAGTAGGTCATATGTACGCATGAAAGTTGTTTCCATTATTTTAAATGATGGAATAAAATAAAGGTATATAATAATACACATTTAAAGAATAATTATTATTTTATATATATTATTTATATTCATAAATACATATTTATTACCATCCATGTTAAATATAAATGAAAAATTAATCACATCACATCATGGAGATGATAGTCCATATGTATGCACGAGCGACATTATCATTTCCAAAAATATTAGATGATAATAAGGTAGACATGATATTTTCATTACAGAAGTATAATTATAACATAATTATCATATATAATCATTAATTCCATTACAATACCAATCTATAAAATATATCAATGAAAAATTAATTAAATCACTATGCGAAGACAGTAAGTCATACGTACGCACGAGTGATACTTTCGCTTCTTATTTGATAGGAAAGAGTATGTATAATGGTTTATTCATAATCATAATAACATTTCAGAATTTTTAGGATAATTAATTTATTATTTCATTATAGATATTATATATTCATAGGAGGTAAATAATAGTATAAAAATAAATTGATCGGTTAGATTGATTACCTCTTCTTCAAAACAACTCCTTTATATCTCCTCTAAATGGCTCTAAGGTTGGTATTTTAGAAAGACCAGTTCCTATAGAATGTGTCTAGGAAAGTGGATAAGAGAATTTTTAGGATTATAGTTAATCAAAACGGATAAATTTGATGGAATTAAGTGAGGGATTAGGTTTCTTACTGTAATTGATGTGGGGTCACTTTTGGAATTTCCCAAAAATTAAAATAGATTAAGACAATTTCATATTCAAATGCTTCCAAATTGACTATAAATCAAAAGGGGATTAAATTTTAGCCAATATATTATCCTATTTATTCTTGTTTAATATTTTTTTTATTTTTAAATAACTTAATAAAATATCAATCCCATAAAAATGACTATTGTCAGTTTAGATTCTATTTATTACTTTGACTTTAAAAACATCGAGACAACAAGTAAAACTTAAACCAAATATTTTATTATATCATAATAATATAATGGTAATATATATAATTAATTTATGAAATTAATTATCTTAAATTATAATACTTTTAATATTTTTAATATCATTTATTTTATTTTTTTCATTAATTAAGTAATTACTATATCAACGTTGTGTAAGTATTTAAGGTAATTATTTAATTTATAAAAAATAAAAATAAATTACCATGATGAAGATAAAAAAATATAAATTTAAAAAATATATTTATATTCAAATATATCCTATAGAGATTCACATAAAAAATATTATACTTATTAAAAAAATCGTGTGACATGTTTGAATTTTCATTAAATAAAATATTACAACAACCATAATATTATCCAAGTGGTTCAAAAATGTCATAAATTCAACCCTTGTATGATTAAGGTTGAGAAATAAATATAAAATAATATTTAGGTAAGTGTATGGTTCATTTAATATTTATTATAATTTTGTTTTTATCTTTTAATTAAACAATTTACCCTTTACCATGGTAATAAAAATTTCAAAGTTTAAAATTCATATTATCAAAAAATAAAAGGGAAATATTTAATAAATTTGGACCTTCTGATTAAAAATATTAAATCCATTTTTTAAAATTAAAATACATAATTGTTAGAATTTATATTAAAATTAAATTGACAAAACAAAACGAAGAAAATTTTTTCAGAAAAATGACATTTTAAATTATAAAATGCTTTTATACTCAATTAAAGTATATAATTCATTTAAAATATCATAATTGAATTATTTTAAATCAAAAGAAACTAATAAAATTTCAATACTAAACAAAATATAATTTGACTTTTTAAATACTTTAAAAGAAAAATCTAGTTTAATAAAATCATTATTTTTTCACTATTTATTAAAAAATAAATCGTTTCAGATATAAAATTTTAAAAATTAATCTTAAGATTATTTTTAATTGATAAATGAACTAAATTTTTTCAAACAATTTTTATAAAACTTTCAGAAACTAATTATAATATTTACTCATAAGAAAACCCATTTTTTGTGAAAACATATTTTGAAGAATAAATGAATTTACTAAAAATTGTGTGCTTATTTTCTAATAATTTTTCAATACATTTATATTTATTTATACATTTATATTTATTTAATAAATCATTTAATAATATCCAAACCTACCAATCCAACAGCTAACCAATAACGGAAACATAATATTTTGATAATATTACATAGTTTGTTTAAACTTGTTGTTGCGTGCAACGCAAGATATAAAATTATTTAAAGAGAAATGTCTCATAAAAATATTAGGGTATTACAATTAAAACCTCTATATCTTATAAATTATCATCCCTAAGAAGCCTTGGGGAAAAAATAAAACATCACTTAACCTACTCAGGTTTTAACCTCATAATCAAATGGTCACGTTGTGTTTCTAAACGCCCAATACACTTTCAAGTTTTATTTTAAGCATGCAGTATTTAAACTGTTAAACTTAAGAAAACACTCATATTCAAAACTAAAACATCAATACATTAGTGACTTAATCATGCCTAACCGGATACATGATCATGTCATTATCCATTACATTATCCGGCCAATGGTGAACCCCACTATAGGTTCTAGTTTTAAATGGTCAATTTCGAGTTCAAGTACACCCACCATCATAATTTATTCTTGAAAAAAATCTCTAGAATGATTGTGATAGTCCCATCACATTTATAAAATTAAACATGATGAAAATACCCTTGGTCCTTGATCTGATATAAATATTAAAACTCTAATCAACCAAGGTCAACTATTCACATCAACTTTTCCATAAAAATCTCATGTCAACCTTATAAGTTACACCTATCACATACTGATGGCTTGCGTGATGTGATTTACTCACCAACTTCATTCAAAGTAATATTGACTTATGTTCGACTATTTCAAAAAAACTATTGGCTTAAACTACTGGTTCCTCACTATAACCATTTCTAAATCCTTATCGAAAGGCATATCAATATTGTTCTGAGAACTTTTACTGAAGCCCATAACTGACTTCTGATGAAGTCTCCTGGTCGAACCATATCCTACTCAAAATTATCATGTTATAACACCAGAACTGATACTATCTTGATCCAACATCCTCGGGTCATCATAAGGGACTCCAGGATTAATGGATGGATCTAGATTTTATCCAAATCCATCATTGAACTGTACCTATAATTTAATGAGGATTCTAGTCGCACCTTACTTCATTTATTAATCATAATATGGATGCTAAAATGACCATCACACAACCAGTATCAAGGTCCCGTGACCTTTTCTATCGAGGTTTTCCCACTAAAGACCAATGTCCCACTCCCTACCTTAGGATCATCCTTTTCATCATTTAAATGAAACAAAAAACAAATTACCACAATGCATGTCCCATTCATTCGGAATATATGACTGGCATGGCCAAGATATCTCTCATGACTAAGAAATAAGTAACATCACCTATCACCCATTCCTACTTTCTGAGAATGATCTTTATTATATTTTTCGAAAAAACACATTGACGGTCATCACCTTCCAACATCCAATGGTTTACCATGCACCATTTGGGTTATCTTAAAACCATGACTTGAGCACAACTATTAATGAATCCTTTCATCAAACCATAAAAAATATTTAAAATGGTATCTCAGTGTATAGAATATAGTCTATCAACATACTTGGGGTGATTTAAATATAAGGGTAATTATATCCTCTTTACTAGGAGCACACTGAGATTTTATTGATATGTATGTATAGCTTCCTCTGAGTCATGCTCACATCAACTTGCCCACACCTTCCATTTTCAATGATTTCAACCACATATCCAGAACATGCATGTCTAGGTACATTCTAGTTTATCCCTAATC
The DNA here is from genome assembly GCA_963277665.1 of Viscum album. NCBI lineage: Eukaryota > Viridiplantae > Streptophyta > Magnoliopsida > Santalales > Viscaceae > Viscum > Viscum album. The sequence goes on from OY728141.1 coordinate 2,068,687,868, forward strand.
CTAGTAAATTCCTTTAAATTTACCATAATTTCTTGGACTCCATGCCCACAAGCTTCACATTAGAAACTATCAATACTTAACTACTATTCGGCCACTCATCGACGTTCAATTATAAATTGTTTCTATGTAAAATGAGCATGAACTACCTTTTCATTTATAGAAGGTGTACAATCTTGTACCACCCAATTCAAAAAAATAAACTCATGCCTCTGAGATTCATCAACCAACAAGATCAACTGATCATGTTACATAGTATTCCATTTTCTTTTAAATCATCAGTTCCCTTGGAACTCCTATTCAAAATCAATCATCTTACTTGTGCCATGATTTACCAAATTACCACTAGCGTCATGGCATCATTTCATAAAATAAATCATCAACCACATAACCAGTACTGGTCAAATGGTCTAGGTACCTAAATAATCCTTCGCATTAATGAAAAACCAAAGAACCTACCGTGCATCTATCTTGAAACGAGAATAAAACCAAGATTATTTCCTTTAATGAAAATATAAATCCTAGGATAACCACTCTCTCATATATTTCCCTAAAACAAAATAAATTACTTCCTAATAGGGAATGAATCAAAGTAGGGGAATGAAGATGTCCCACCTATCCCTAAGTTCTCTAGCATGAGAACCATAAACATCTTTGGTAATCTATTACACAATGTCTAACATACCTAAAAACAATATTTTAAAGATTTAAAACTGAAGTATGTTGAGAATAATTAACCTACAAGGGTAAAAACCCATTAACAAGGCATGTGGAATAACTTTCCATGTATCAAGCTACCAGATCGTGATCATTTCTAAGCATCCTAATAGGGGATAGATAACACTCTCCAAGTATTTGTATTAAATAATACTCTCTAAAGGTTCATCTTACCAGATAACCACCTGTCTACCCTGGGGTTGTCATTTTTTTATCTTGAGTCCTATTCGGTCAACCAGTACTCAAATAGAACCTCCCTTCAAAAAACTAAAAGAAAAAATTTATCAATTCTTAAAGTTATTGGGTTCTACCATAACTGGGATATCCCCTTACATAATATAAGGAATCTATATTTCAAACTAGATTCATTCCTAAAAGAGTACCAGAATCCACTACCTAAATTTTAGGTTCAAGAAACAACAACCCATAAGATAATTGTGCCATATGGTCAATACTCACATCCACTCTTGATGTAATTCTAAAGCTAACCCTATATATGGGTTTACACTATAAAAACCAATAAAAGGTTTAATTTTAAGTAATTTAAGATGATTTATTTCAATATTAAAATATATCACATATTAGGTGTAAGAACCTGGTTTTTGATGCGAAAGACTTTGGAGTATTATTGATATTATTCCAGAGCAGCGCCCTCAGACGGCATGCGATTCTGAGCCCCGGAGTGGCCGGAATTAAATTTTCAATGCGTTCACACTGAACATGCCAAATAAATGTTATAACTTCTAAAAGGTGTTTCGGATCAGAATTCTGATTGTATGGATGGGTCTGAAATGGTGTGTTTACCCTAGGAACGACATAAAGTATGTCGGCGCAGGGCGTTTGGACCCCTCGCTCGCTTCTGGAACGTTAAGCGGATAAATTAAATAATTAATTTATTTTTTCAATGTCTTAACTTAAGTATCTCATAAACGTGGCTCGTATTGGAAATCTGAGGGCACCGTTGAGTTCAGAGCGTGTTGTTTACTCTAGGAGAGATGTAAGTTTCGCGGTCGCGGGTCTTTAGTGAAAAATGGACCCGGGGGCGTTTTCATAATTTAGCAGCCTCGTGCATTGTTTTATAACTTTTGAACGGGGCCTCAGAAAAAAATTATGAGACTGCCGTTGTGCTCTGGAGGTGGCGTTTACCCTAGGGGAGGCTTAATCCCGACCCCTTCGGGAGTTCAGGTACGGGGCCACGGGAGGGTGTTTAAGTTAATTAGTTTATATAATTAACCTAACCCCCCCCCCCCTTCACTTCTCCCTCATTTCCCCCTACCCTGGCAGGAGCTTCCAAGAAGGAGGAAGCTCCTCCCCTCTCCTCCACCACTCGGGTGAGGTGGCTCCGGCGAGGCGCGACAACGCCTACGAACCACCCACGAAGCATCGGGCTACGCCCCTACAGGTAGGAGGTTTAGTTTCCGTTTTTAAAATTCCTGCAAACTTTGAACCCAAATTTTAGTATTGAATTGCTACCCAATCTTTGATCAAACCCCATGTAAGCGTAGAATATTTTCTAAGCTTCCTGACGCATATTTTGGATTGAAAATCCGACATCGGCAGTGATCGCAGCCATCCGCCGAAATCCGAGGGTTTTGGGGGGTTTTGGGTGTTTTCCGGCGACCCATAGGGGTCCACCGAGGTCCCAGGGCGGCGCAGCTCCGATCCGAGGTGGTGGCGATGGCAGTTTCATCCGACGGCGGCGGACGGTTCATCCAGTGGCGGCGGAAGAGGCCGGCTATCCGGCCTTCCGGGCGGTGCCTCGGCGGTGCGGGAGAGGTGGGGTCGCGGTGCGCGACCCCGACGGGAGACCAAGACCCGCCACAGGCAGGTCACCGTGTGGAAGAACCAACCATGTCGGTTGGTCGGTGGTATTGGGCCACGGCCTGAGGGCTATGGAAGAGTGGACTGGATCACGAAGCGGATGGGCCGCGGGCTCAGTGGCCCAGCCAGCGTGGGCCGGCCCAAGGGGTTTCTCCCCTCCAACTTCGGACGCCCGTATCTTGAGCTACGAGCATCCATTTTTCCTGCCGTTAGTGGCAGCGTAGACCTCGCGTCAAGGCGTACTTTTTGAGATGGTTTTGGGAATTTATAATTCCTAAAACGAGGGGCCTCGGAGGCGCGACGCGTCTTTAACTGAATTTACGTTTTTCCGGGGATTCTTGTTTTGGACGGGACAGACACATCTGATGTCTGAATTCGGCACCGTCAGTGGTGTTGCGACCCTAGCGTTGAGGCAGAAGTTTCCGGTATGGTTTCCGGCGTCGAAACCGGAGTTGAGGTGTGGGCCCCACGGGTCGTCTTTCGAGTTGTACGCAGCACTTTATAAATTTTCCATCGGGCGTGCGAGTAGTCGATTATGGGTGTTTTTTCAAGGGAATTGTATGGAGTAATCCACCCGCTTTAATTCGGCACACTGGTAGGGGCCCCACGGGGGCCGTTTTGGGAGTTGGCAGTGATTTCCAACATTATCACCGGATGTCTGTTTTGGACAAGTGAATAGTCGAACTTGTGTACTTTTTTGAGAGGATCGCAACGGTGGGATCCGTTCGTTGTGTTTCGGGACCAGGATGCGGGTCCCACATAGCACCACTCGTGTTTGGTGTGTCGGAATGCATCTTTTCCTCCAGATATCTATTCCACTCAAGTGATTAGTCTTTTTGACGTGTTTTCCCGAGGGGATCGCAATGGTGCAATGTGCCCGACTGTTTTCGGGGCTGAGGCTCGGGATCACGAGACGTCGTTCGGGCGTATGGTGGTGTTGGCGACTTTTCAGTCGGATATCCCTTGGAGTTGAGTAAGTAGTCGATCTCGCATGTTTTTCCATGAGGATTACAATGGTGTAATCTGTTCAGGCGATCGGAGCCTATTACATGATCTTATTAAATGTGGAAATGTGAAGGTGCCTCGTGGCGGTTCTTCTACCGTGTTTGTAGCGGACCATTGGCGTGTGATCTCTTGCACTCTCATGTGAGTGAAGTAATGCTTAAAGAGATGTGGTTTTCTGTGCCACAGCCGTTGAGGTGGAAAGTTGGAGTTGTTACATTTATGCCTTTGCGTTGATGATGGGTGTCGTGTGCACATTAGCCTTTTTGGCTGGGGACGTGGTATACTCTGGGAGTATACGGGAATTCTGGGAGGTACATGTGGATGTTAGTACCTGAGAATGTTTGTGCGCTTGGTTGGGGTTGACTTCGGGCCACACGTCGTGTGGGCCCCATGTGCGTGTCGTTTTCTTCTTTATGTACTTTTTACCTCTCGTGACGTAGAGGGTTCCTCGGTTCTCGACTATTGACTAGCAGGGTCGAGTTTTCCGCTGGTTTAGTTCTCATTTGTTGACTAGTATGGTTGAGTTTTCCCCTAGTTTTGTTCTCGTTTGTTGACCAGTATGGTTGAGTTTCCCCCTGGTCTTGTTCGTGATGGTTTCGACCATCAGGGTTGAGTGGTCTTCCTCAGGCTCTGTTCTGGATGGTTTGGCTAGCAGAGTTTCTTCGTGTTCCCTGGTAGAGTTCTTGTGGATCTCGGTGTGACCAACACATTACGCGGGCACCGATCCTCTACCTAGGAGGTTGTTTCCAGCAGGGCGGAGGTTGTTTCCAGCAGGGCTAAGGTTGTTTCGAGCAGGGCTCTCTAGTTGTACCATCCATCCGAGATGGCCAGAGAGGTTCCAGGTTTACCTCCAGCGGGGCTGGGCAGTGGTCCCTGATGCCAGGATTACCTTCAGCGGGGCTGGGAAGTGGTCCTCGATGCCGGGTTTACCTTCAATAGGGCTATAAAGTGGTCCCTGATGACGGTTATGAGCCTCCCCCCAGTGTACCCTTTTATGGGACTGGGCATTGGGACTTGTCGACAACTTTAGCCAGGTCTCCCTCTAGTGGATTACCCTGTTACAGGATAGGGAAGTGTGGCACCTGTTGACTCTTGTCAGGTATCCCTGTAGCGGGAACCCGTCGACTTCCAGGGACCCCCCAGTGGGGCTGGTCAGGGGGTCGCCTGTCGACTTTGAGGAGACCTCTTGACTGCGGGGTAGTGAAGAGTTGTGGTTTGACATTCCCCCAGAACTATCAAGTACGAGGGGTGCTTTCCCCACCGAGACGTGTCCTTGCGATGTGACCTAAAACCGTGCGGGCGATTCAGTGCCGCCCAAAGAGGATAGTTTTGAGTTGTGGTGATTTTAGCCCTTGACTTGCAGTTCGGGCAGACATGAAGGATGCTGGGCATCGGTGGTGTTTACTTCTGGGACTGTTGGCTACTCACTTTCTTGGGCTGAGCTATAGGATGGAGATCCCCTTACAATCTTGTTTGGGCTTCTTTTTTGAGCATACGAATATGTATACCTTTTTCTAGTACCCACTTCTTGGGTTTGGTTACTCTCCTTCCAGGAGAGGCGAAGACGTGCGGGGTATGCCACGTGCTTTCCGTGTCTAGCTTCTCATTGTTGGACGAGTCTAATCTCCTGCTATATGTAGCAAAGAATCGACAGGAAGTTCATCTTCTCACTGTTTCCAGCTCCTTGTGTCTGGATGATTCTACCTTTCTTTCTCTTGTTGGGTTGAGCTGGACTCTCTACTGTACTCTTTACTGCACTTTTGATTGTACTCCTTTACTTTCCCCTGTTCGATCTACTTCTCACCCTTTGGTACCTCCTTTGTTTCTCCCTTGAGCCTTTGGGGTATCCTACTATGTATTTTTATACTCACCCCTGCTTGGTATTTTCCCGCACTTGGTGTGCCCTTGAAGATGACGGACAGGTGGGTCGTGACTTCAGTGGAGCATAAGAGTTCAGGAGCATGGACCGCGTGTGGTGGTTAGAGTCGGGTTCCAGGTGGGGAACCTTCCAGTTGTTTTCTTTTTGTTCACATGTTGCTGGGTTGTGGCACTTTTCTGGTTGGGTGTGTGTGTTTTTCCTTTTCTTTTCATTTTACTTTCAGTAATTGTTTTGTACTGATTAGAGGTCGATGAACTTTTGGTGGTTTATATATAGAATTTTCACATTACTCTGCTTGTCTTTTCTTTTACTCTACACTTTTTCATTGAGTGTGTTGCGTGTGTTTGTACATGTACTCAGGCAAAGGCCTCCCCGAGTTGTTTAGCCTTCGGCGCTTGTCGCCAGCCCCTAGCCTATGGAGGCGGGCTTGGGGTGGTTGCAGCTCGAGCCCGAGTTGGGTCGGTTCGTGAAAAAATGGTATCAGAGGGAGGTTCGTTCCTTGGGACGTTGTACAGACGTCCCTAAAAATGAATTGGTTGTGATTTAGGGCAACCGTGTTGAAGTGCCTCGAGAGCGGCTCTCAGGCCATGGAGTCCAGTGATGGTGCGGCGGCTGACGTATCCATTCACTAGGACCTTGATATCCCGCTTGTCGAATCGGCATGCTGAGACACTCATTGAAGGGAAAATATTTTGTGCATCACATAGGATTGAGTCTTTGACTATCCTTATTGAGTCAGATCCCCATTGTTGTTGTTGTGATATACATGTATTCTCATCTGACCGCGACACTCCTTGATAATATTCAGGATGTCTCCGCAAAGACAGCCATCCAGGATACTAGCTTGGGTTCATTATGATGACCCTGTGAGCTATGAGGCCTTAATACAGGACCCATCATGCGAGCCCCTTTTCTCTGAGTGGGCCAGTAGCAGCACCCCCACCTGTTGAGCAGCAGACAGATTCAGCAGATCAGACTGAGCTTGAGCGTAGGTTGAGTGCTCTCCACGAGTTCTAGTGGTAGGGACCGCTGATGTTCAGTTGTGAGCCAGACCCTCGGGCAGCAGAGCTTTGGATAGAGACAGTGGTTCGCCTTTTCAGGCATGTGAAGACGCCGACTGATCAGAGAGTGGCTTTGGTACCCAACCTTTTTCTCAGAGCATCATGGATTTGGTGGAGTCTGGTGACTCAGTTTCTTGACGATTCGTCGCTTTCGTGGGGCGACTTTTAATTGTTGTTTCATGAAGAGCTTTTCCCCTCCTGCTTGTGCTTCGTTCGGATTCAAGAGCTCCTGTAGTTTCAGCAGGAAGAGATTACGGTGGCCATGTATGTGGCTAGTTTCGCAGACTGTGCATGCTTTTACCAGAACTTGGTCCATGACGACAACATCCGAGAGTAGAAGTTTGAGCAGGGTCTCCACCGAGAGATTCGTGCTGTCATAGTATGCTCGGGCATTTCTACATGTTCTGAGGTGCTAGAGGAGGCACTGGTGACAGAGAGCTTCCTGTCACGTTCTAGAGTTGGTGGTGGCAGCAGGCACGTTGGAGCTTAGACGTCTGCCGCAGCTAGCGGGGATCGGCAAGAAGAACTTCGACGTAGGTGGCTTTCTGACAACCGATCTCAGGGTCGTGGTCGTACACCACAGTGGCGTCGGAGGGAACCAGGGCAGTCGGAAGAGAGTCGGTTCTATTCTTGCGATGGGTGAGGTCACCTGGCATGGGACTGCCCGACCATGCATGCGGAGAGCTTTAGGCAGGCAGCAGGTGCACCACCACGATGGAGGCAGCGCCATGATCGGAGTAGCTCCCAGAGAGGTGGTTCTAGAAGAGGAGCGGGAGGAGCTGGTAGTGGGGGAAGACCTACCGAGGTCTTCCCATCACCACTAGGTAGTCCACGTCAGGCTCCGGTAGCTGACAGTTGGGACTGCGGATAGCCACGAGCTTTGGATGTCTATGATCCTGCAGAGCATGAGGTGATAAGAATTATGCTCTACATCTCTTCTACTTCTTATAGTAGAATTGTTAGACTCTATGTGTGGAATGCTTTCCTCCCTACTCCTTGCTTGAGGTGTTACCAGGGCGACGTGGGGCATCGGTGTGGCCCTGTGTCGGAAAGGTATAAGGCATGGAACCTTTCTCTTTAGTCGAGGGTAGCAACTCCTTCGCTTTTCGAGCATGTAAGAGAGTCTTGATTGTGGGACATCAATTGTGAAACCTTGCGTGACCAGATATCCTTGGCTGTTTCACCATATTGATATTCTGAAGGAGGGAATCATCGGGCATTGTTCCAGGTGCGGGCGGTGATTCCAGTCGCAGTGTGCGACGTAAAGGTTCGATCGGGGAGGTAAGATAACCCCTGAGGACCTTCGGGCCGTATGAGACCGTGTGAAGGGATGGCGAGGTTCCCTACCGCCTTGCCCTAACCCCCCAAAGTATAGAGTGGTTGGACGGTGTCTCCCGCATGGCTCACCTGAGGAGATGTGTGCGTGCTTCTATGCACGTCATCAGAAAGGGCAGACCTTACATGAAAAGATTAAATCATTTGGTCTATGTGTGGTGACACGAGACTGTACAAAAGTTCTTCTGGGTACGGGAGATCCAGGTGTGGGCTTAGTACCCTGAGTTGTTCCCTGGTTCTTCTTTTTGGGGATGAAAATCTTGAAGGAGGGAATGACGTAAGAACTAGGTTTTTTCTACGAAATAATTTAAAAGATTACTGATATTATTCCAGAGAAGTTCCCTCAGAAGGAGTGCGATTCTGAGCCCCGGAGTGGCCGGAATTAAATTTTCAGTGCGTTCCCACTGAACACGCCAAATAACTGGGATAACTCCTAAAAGGTGTTTTGGATCAGAATTTAGAGTGTACATATGGGTCCCAAATGAGGTGTTTACCCTAGTAAAAACATAAAGTATGTCGGCGTGGGGTGTTTGGACCCTTCGCTTGCTTCTGGAACGTTAAGCGGATAAATTAAATAATTAATTTATTCATTCAATGGATTAACTCAAGTATCTCTTAAACAGTGGCTCGGATTGGAAAACCAAGGGCACCGTTGAGTTCAGAGCATGCCGTTTACTCTAAGAGGGACGTAAGTTTTGCGGGCGCGGGCCGTCAGTGAAAAATTGCCCCGGGGACATTTCCGTAATTTACCAGCCCCATGCATTGTTTTTATAACTTTTGAATGGGGCCCCAGAATAAAATTATGAGATCGTCATTGTGCTCAGGAGGTGGATTTTACACTAGGGGGAGCTTAATCCCGACCCCTTCAGGAGTTCGAGTATGGGGCCACGGGAGGGTGTTTAAGTTAATTAATTTATATAATTAACCTAACCCCCCCCCCCTTCTCTTCTCCCTCATTTCCCCTTCCCCTAGCAGGAGATTCCAAGGAGTAGGAATCTCCTCCCCTCTCCTCCACCACTCCTTAGAGGCAGCTCCGGTCAGACGGCTCCGGCGACAAACCACCTGCGAAGCTTCGGGCTACGCCCCTGCAGGTAGGAGGTTTTCTTTCTATTTTTAAAATTCCAACAAACATTGAACCCAAATTTTTGTGCCGAATTACGGCCTGATCTTTGATCAAAGCCCATGTAAGTGTAGAATATTTCCTAAGCTTACCGACACATATTTCGGATTGAAAATATGATGTTCGAGGTGATCGCAGCCATCCGCCAAAATCTGTGGGTTTTTGGGGGGTTTTGGGTGTTTTCTAGTGACTTAGGGCGGTCCGACGAGGTCCCAGGGCGGTGCGGCTCCGGTATGAGGCAGCGGCGGCAGAAAGTTCATCCGGAGGAGACGGCGGGTTCATCCGGTGGCGGCGGAGGAGGTCGGCCAGGCGGCGCCTCGCCTATGCGGGTGAGGTAGGGTCGCGGTGCGCGACCTCTGCGGGAGACCAAGACCCGCCACAGGCAGGTCTCCGCGTGGAAGGACCGGCCATGTCGGTCGGTCGGTAGCAGCGGGCCGCGGCCAGCGGGCCACGGCTGAGTGGACCGGACCCGCTGCTGGGCCATGGGCCGGCTGTGCGGACCGGGCCGCGATGCGGCAGGGCTGCGGGCTCAGCGGGCCGGCCGACGTGGGCCGGCCCAAGCAGGGTGGACCGGCCCGACCGGGCCGGTCCGGCCCAAGGGGTTTTTCCCCTCCAACTTCGGATACTCATATCTTGAGCTAAGATCTTCCGTTTTTTGTGCCGTCAGTGGCAACATAGACCTCGCATCAAGGCGGACTTTTTAAGATGGTTTTGGGAATTTTTAATTCCCGAAACGAGGGGCCTCGGAGGTGCGACGCGTCTTTAAGTGAATTGACATTTTTCCGAGGCTTCTTGTTTTGGACAGTGCGGACACATCCGATGTCCGAATTGAGTGTCGTCATTGGTGTTGCGACCCTAGCGATGTGGTGAAGTTTTCCAGTATGTATTCGGGCGTCGATACCAGAGTTGAGGCATGGGCCCCACGGGCCGTCTTTCGAGCTGTACGCAGCGCTTTATAACTTTTCCATTGGGCGTCCATTCGGGGTGTGCGAGTAGTCGATTTTGGGTGTTTTTATGAGGGCATTGCAATGGCGTAATCCACCCACTTTAATTCCACACGCTGGTATGAGCCCCATGGGGGCCGTTTTGGGAGTTGGCGGTGATTTCCAACTTATCACCGGATGTCCGTTTTGGACAAGTGAATAGTCGAACTTGTGTACTTTTTCGAGAGGATCGCAATGGTGCGATCCGTTCATTGTGTTTTGGGACTAGGATGCGGGTCCCACGTAGCACCGATCATGTGCGGTGCACCGTAATGCATCTTTTCCACCAGATATCTGTTCCACTCAAGTGAGTAGTCCTTTTGACATGTTTTCCCGAGGGGATCGCAATGATGCAATGCGCCCGACTGTTTTCGGGGCTGAGGCTTGGGATTATGGAACTTCATTCGGGCGTAAGGTGGTGTTGGTGACTTTTCCGTTGGATATACCTTGGAGGAGAGTATGTAGTCGATCTCTCATGTTTTTCCGCGAGGATTACGATGGTGTAATCTGTTCAAGCTAGCGGAGCCTCTTATGTGATCTTATTAAATGTGGAAATGTGAAGGTTCCCGGTGGCGGTTCTTCTATCGTGTTTGTAGCGGACCCTTGGCGCGTGATCACTTGCACTCTCTTGTGAGTGAAGTAATGTTTAAAGAGATGTGGTTGGTCGTACCACAGCCGTTGAGGTGGAAAGTTGGAGTTGTTATGTTTACACCTTCGCGTTGATGATTGGTGTCGTGTGCACGTTAGCCTTTTTGGCTGGGGACGTGGTATACTCTAGGAGTATACGGGAATGTTGGGAGGCACATGTGGATGTTGGTACCTGAGAATGTTTGTGCTCTTGGTTGGGGTTGACTTGGGGCCACACGTCGTGTGGGCCCCATGTGCGTGTTGTGTTCTGCTTTACGTACTTTTGAACTCTCGCGGCGTAGAGGGTTCCTCGGTTCTCGACTATTGACCAGCAGGGTTGAGTTTTCATCTGGTTTCATTCTCGTTTGTTGACCAGCAGGGTTGAGTTTTCCCCTGGTTTCATTCTCGTCTGTTGACCAGCAGGGTTGAGTTTCCCCCTGGTCTTGTTCACGATGGTTTCAACCAGCAGGGTTGAGTGGTCTTCCCCTTGCTCTGTTCTAGATGGTTTGGCCGGCAGAGTTGCTTCGTGTTCCCTGGTAGAGTTCTTGTGGATCTCAGTGTGACCAACACATTACGCGGGCACCGATCCTCTACCTAGGAGGTTGTTTATAGCAGGGCTGAGATTGTTTCCAGCAGGGCTGAGGTTGTTTCAAGCAGGGCTCGCTAGTTGTACCATCCAGCAGGGATGATTAGTGGGTTACCATCCAGCAGGTATTACCAGTACAGCAGTGTTCACTGAGCAGTAACATCCAGCTGGGATGGTCAGAGCAGTTCCGGGATTACCTCCAGCGGGGCTGGGCAGTTGTCCCCGATGTCGTTCTTACCTCCAGCGGGGCTGGTAAGTGGTCCCTGATGTCGGGTGTACCTCCAACAGGGTTGGGAAGTTCTCCCCAATGAAGGTTTAGAGCCTTCATCCAGTGTACCCTTTTATGAGACTGGGCATTGGGACTCGTCAACGAATTTAGTCGGGTCACCCTCCAGTGGATTACCCTATTACGGGATTGGGCAGTGTGTCACCCGTCGACTCTTATCGGGTCTCTCTGTAGTGGGAACCAGTCGACTTCCAAGGACCCTCCAGCGGGGCTGGGCAGGGGGTCTCCTGTCGACTTTGAGGAGACCTCTCGACTATGGGGCAGTGACGAATTGCGGTTTGATGTTCCCCCAGAACTCTCAAGTAGGAGGTGTGCTTTCTCCACCGAGACACATCCTTGTGATGCGACCTAAAACCGTGTGGGAGAGTCAGTGCGGCCCAAAGCAGATAGTTTCGAGGTGTGGTGATTTGATCCCTTGACTTGCAGTTCGGGGAAGACGTGCAGGATGCTGGGCATCGATGGTGTTTACTTCTAGGAATGTTGGATACTCAATTTCTTGGGCTGAGCTATGGGATGGACATCCCCTTACGATCTTGTTTGGGCTTCTTGTTTGAGCATACGAATATGTATACCTTGTTCTTGTAACCACTTCTTGGGTTTGGTTACTCTTTTTCCAGGAGAGGCAAAGACGCACGGGGTATGCCATGTGCTTTCCGTGTCTAGCTTCTAGTGGTTGTACGAGTCTAGTCTACTACTATAGGTAGCGAAGACTCAACGGGAAGTTCATCTTCTCACCGTTTCCAGCTCCATGTGTCTGGACGAGTGTACCTTTCTTTCTCTTATTGGGTTGATCTGGACTCTCTACTATACTGTTTACTGCACTTTCAATTGTACTCCTTTACTTTCCCCTGTTTGATATACTTCTCACCCTTCAGTACCTCCTTTGTTGCTCCCCCAAGCCTTCGGGGTATCCTACTGAATATTTTTATACTCACCCCTGCTTGGGATTTCCCACACTTGGTGTGCCCTTGCAGACGACAGACAGGTGGGTCGTGACTTCAGTGGAGCTTAGTAGTTCGGGAGCATGGACCACATGTGGTGGTCAGAGTCGGGTTCCAGGTGGAGGACCCTTCCAACTGTTTACTTTTTTTTCACCTGTTGTTGGGTTGTGGCAATTTTCTGGTTGGGCACGTGTTTTTCCCCTTTTCTTTTCAGTTTACTTTCAGCACTTGATTTGTACTGATTAGAGGTCGATGCACTTTTGGTGTTTTATATATAGCAGTTTCACTTTACTCTTCTTGTCTTTTCTTTTAATCTTCACTTTTTCATTGAGTGTGTTGCGTGTGTGTGTGTACAGGTACTCATTCAAAGGCCTCCCCGAGTTGTTTAGCCTTCGGCGCTTGTCGCTAGCCCCTGGTCTACGGAGGCGGGCTTGGGGTAGTTGCGGCTCGAGCCCAGGTAGGGTCGGGTTGTGACATAAGGGATGTTAAGTAACAGTTTTAAAACAACTATACTAAACACTTTATATAGATTATACCACACAACATTTTAGAAAATTTATTTTATAATTTTCTCTTTAGCCGTTTATTTAATTCAATATTTTTCACTACTATCATGGTTAAATAAATTTTCAATTGCAATATATATAGGAAAAAACTCTTCATTTTAAAATTTTGTTTTTAATTAACTAACACCTCATTATAATAAATCTCAAACGCATATAATGATTCTCATGTCAATTAAGAGAATCAATAAAGTAAGATGACACCATAAGTTTATATGTTACACCATATAAGTGGATAAGGACACTTTAAATAATCATCCCATTAACATAAGTATACCTTCATGGGGTAATGTACCAAGTCATAAAAGGAATAAGGATACATACGATGGTCTGATAATGTTATTCAATATTTTTAAAACACCCTTAGTGGGTTCATCTCAAATCCAACATGCCCAAACTGACCTACTTGGTTCCATTTCTTCATTTAGGATTATATTCATATGGGTCATCATTCCCAAATAATATGTACTAGCCTTTATAAAGAAAACCATTTTCTGTAAGAAATTTAGTTTAACATATATTTATAAGAATCATGATTTAGTTAGATAAATTATCATTCCTAAGTTATAAAGATACTTTCCTTTATAAGTTACAGTTTGATTTTATGTAAATGAAACTAGATTTTTATATGTGGTCACATATTATAATACTCCATATATGGTGGTTCAATTATATGGGTCACCATTCTCTAATTTATAAAGTCATGTACACTTTGAAACATGGTCCATTGGTTCCCATTTAATTGAAACCTGATTACTACATTTTATTTTAGAATATAAAAAGTATATATGAGATAGTTCAACTATATGGGTCACCATTTCCCACTTTATAAATCACCCATACACTTTATAAATTACAAATTTGGATCCCATTTAATCAAAAATATTAATGTTTCATCTCATGCAACTAATTTCCATGGCTCAAACATATCTAAATTGCTTGGTTAAATATAATTCCACCATTAATCTATGTGGGAAAACACTATTTAGGTTGATGTAGACACTTTATTTAACCATCCATATTTTATAACTATAACCAATAATTTCGTTAGAGGGAAATAAATATAGGTAATCAACCAAGCATGACATAAAAACAACCATGTTGATAAATCACACTTCATGGTATACTAGAAAGTAACCTGAAAAAAATCACCTAATCAAGACACATAGGTAAGCATGCTAAATAAATACCTATGAAAGGTATAAAAATAATCATGTACCAAGAAATCTATGATGAAACCTACATGTAATGTAATATTCATGGAATTTGAATTCTATGTGCCTATAATGATGCATGTAACAACACTTCCTTTCCATACCCGTCCAGTGTGGTGGTTATTGAAATTTTGATGGTTATTGATTTATGATTTATGAAATTTACCCCTGGATGGGTATGGAAAGGAAGTGTTGTTACATGCATCATTATAGGAACATAGAATTCAAATTCTATGATTATGCCATTCCATGTAGGTTTTATCACAGATTGTTTGGTACATGATCATTTTTATACATTTCATTGGTAATTATTCAGCATGATTGCCTATTTGTATTGATTAGGTGATTTGTTTAGTAGGCTTTCCAGTATACCAGGATGTGTTATTTATCAACATGGTTCTTTTTATGTCATGATTGGTTGATTACCTATATTTATTTCCCTCTAAATGTATTCTTGGTTATAGTTATGAAATATGGTTGGTTAAATAAAGTGTCTACATCAACCTAAATAGTGTTTTTCAAATTAGATTAATGGTGTAATTATATTTAACCTACCAATTTGGATATTTTCGATCCATGGAAATTAGTATCATGAGCTTAATCATTAATGGTTTAGATTAAATGGGATCCATATTTTAAATTTATAAAGTGTATGGGTGCTTTATAAAGTGGGAAATGGTGACCAATATAGTTGAAATATCTCATATAGGCTTTATATATTCTAAAATAAAATGAAGTAATCTGGTTTCAATTAAATGGGAACCAATGGACCAATTTATAAAGTGTATAGACCTTTATAAATTAGAGAATGGTGACCCGCGTAATTGAACCACAATATATGGACTATTCTAATATGAGAACACAAATAAAAACCCAATTGTAGTTTCATAAAATTAAACTGTAACTTACAAATGAAAGTATCTTTATAACTTTGGAATGGTAATTCATCTAACTAAACCATGATTCTTATACATATATGTTATACTAAATTTCTTACAGAAAATGGTTGGATTTATAAAGTCTAGTGCCTATTATTTGGCCATGATGACCCATATGAATGGAATCCTAAATGCACAAATGGAACCAAGTAGGTCAATTAGGGCATGTTGGTTTTGAGATGAACCCACTAAGGGTGTTTTAAAAATATTGAATAAAATTATATGACCCTCGTAGGTCTCCTTAGTACTTTTATTCCATAGTACTTGACCCCATGGGGGTATACTTATGTTAATGGTATGATTATTCAAAGTTTCCTTAGTTTCTTATATTGTGTAACATATAAACTTATGGTGTTATATTACTTGACTAGTTCCCTTAATTAATAAGAGAATCATTATCTACTTTTTAGCTTTATTATTATGGGGTGTTAGTCAATTAAAATTCCAATTTCAAACTCAATAATTTTTTTCTATGTAGCTTGAAATATAAATTTTATTTAACCATGAAATTTTTGAAAACTATTTAATTAAATAATGTTTAAATAGGATATTATAAGATAATTTTCCTGAAATGTTGCGTAGTATAAGCTAAATAAAGTTTTTAGTATAGTTTTTTTTAACTGGTACTTAACATCCCTTATATGTGATCTATTTAAATGTTGAAATAAATCATCTTAAATTACTTAAAATGAAACCTTGTATTGGTGTTTATAGTGTGAACCCTTATATAGGGTTATATTTAGAATTATATTGGGTGGGTATGTGAGTGTTAACCGTAAGTCACAGTTATCTTCAAAGTTTTTGTTCCTTGAACCTAAAAGTTAGGTGGTAGAACCTCATTATATTTTAGGCATGAAACTAGTGTTAAATATTGATTCCTTATATTAAGTAAGGGGATATACCGATTATAATAGTACCCACTAACTTTAAGAGTTAATAAATGCTTTATTTTTGTTTTTTGAAGGGAGTTTCTATTTGAGTATTGGTTGACTGAGTAAGACTCTAGATAAAAAATGACACCCCTAGGGTAAACGGGTGGTTATCTGGTAAGATGAACCTCTATAGAGTATTATTGAATACGGATACCTGGAGAGTGTTATATATCTCATATTCAGATGCTCATAAATGATTAGGTCATGGTATCTCGATACTTCTAAAGTGATTCCATATGCCTTTTAGATTGGTTTTGACCCTTGTATGTTGATTATTCTCTACCTACTTCATTTTTAACTCTTTCAATGGTTGTTTTTAGGCATGTTAGACATTGTGTAATAGATACCCTAGAGGTTTATGGTTCTTATTATGGATACCTCAGGTCTAGGTGGGATACCATGATTCCCCTACTTTGATTCATACCATGGTAGGTCATAATTTAGTTTGTTCTAGGAAAACCTATGAGAGAGAGTTTATCCTAGGATTTACAATTACATTAAAGGAAATAATTTTGGTTTTATTATCTTTTCAAGATAGATTCATGGTATGTTTTTCAAGTTTTTCATCATTGGGAAATACGGTTTAGGTACCTATCTCAATTGAACAGTAGTGGTAGTGTGGTTGATGCTTTATTTTATGAAATGATTCCATGAGACTGGTGGTCATTTGGTAAATCATGGCACAGTTAAGATGCTTGATTTTGAAGAGGACTTCCAAGGTAACTCCTAATTTAAAATAAATTGGAATATTGTTTTGAATGATGAGTTTGAACTTGTTGTTTGATGAGTCTCAAAAGAGTGAGTTGATTTTTTGAATAGGGTGGTATAGGATAGTACAATTTCTATAAACAACAAGTCATTTCATGCTCGTTTCACATAGAAATAGTTTATAATTGAACGTCGATGAGTGTTTGAGTATGGGTTAAGGACAGACAGTTTCTAATGTGATGATTATGGGGATGGATATATAGAGATTATGGTAAATTTAAAGGAATTTCCTGGGATGAGGGATAAACTGGAATTTACTTGGACATTCATGTTTAGGATATGTGGCGGAAAGCGCTGAAAGGGTAAGGTGTGGTCACGTTGATGTGAACATGGCTTAGAGGAAGCTGTACATGCATATCAATAAAAAATCAATGTGCTCCTAGTAAAGAGTATATCATACCCCTTATATTTAAATCACATCTAGTATACTGATAGAGTGTATGTTATACTCTGATCAACCTATTTAAATAGTTTTTATGTTTTTATGAAAAAAAACCTTTCCCATTACACTCAAGTCATGGTTTTAAGATAATCCCAATGGTGCATGGTACACCATTGGTTATTGGAATTTGATGACACTATATGTGTTTTTTTTCAACAAAAATCGTAAATGTCATTCTCATAAAGTAGTAATGGGTGATAAGTGATGTTACTTATCGTTTGGTCATGATCAGTCTCTTGGGCATGCCAGTCATATGTTTAGGATGAATGGGACATGTGTTATGGTAATAATTTTTTATATTATGTATGTGATGAAAAGGATAATCCTAAGGTGGGGAGTGGGATTTTGGTCATTGGTGGTAAAACCTCAATATAAAAAGTTCATGGTACTTTGATATTGGTCGTGTGATGGTAATTTTATCACCCATATTCCGATTAATAAATTAATTAAGGTATGATTGGAATCGTCAATAAATTCTAGGTATGGTTTGATGATGGATTTGAGTGAAATATATATGTTTCCATTAAGCCTGGAGTACCTTGTGATTATTTGAGGATGCTGGATTGGTATAGTATTAGTTCTAGTGTTATATCATGACAGTTTTGAGAATAATGTAGTTCAATCGGGATATTTCATCGGAAGTCAGTTACAGTCTTTAGTGAATATGCTCAGAAAAATATCGGTATGCAATTGGATAAGGATTTATAAATGGTTAGAGTGAGGCATAAATAGTTTAATCCATGAATTTTTGGAAATAGTTAAATAGAAGCCATTATTCCTTTTAATGAAGTTAGTGAGGAAATAATATCAGGTATGCCATCAGGACGAGGCAGGTGAAGCTTAAAAGTTTGACAACGGATTTTTAAGAAAAAGCTTATGTGACTAGTAGAGATTATTTTATTGGAGTTTGAATATTTCTAGAAGATCAAGGGTAAATAGTAGTTTCCTCGTGTTTAATTTGATAAATGCGATGGGAGTTTCATAAGAATTCTATAAATTTGTTTCAAAAGTAAATTCTAATGGTGGGTGTACTGTGACTCAAAATAGACAATTTAAAACTAGAACCTATATTGGGAAGAACCATTGGCCGAATAATTTAATAGAGAAGGATGTGATCATGTCTCTTGTTAGACGTGCTCGAGTAACTGCTATCTTGATGTTTTGGTTATGAATACAATTTTCTCTCGAGTTTAATGGTGTAAGTAATATATGCTTAAAAACACTTGAAAGTGTATTTGGAATTCAAAAACACAACGCGGCCATTTGATAATGAGGTTCCAAGATGATTATGTTAGGTGATGTTTTATCTTTTCCCCAAGGCTTCTTAGGGATGAGAAGTTATAATGTGGGGAGGTTGTAATTGTAACACTCTAATATTTTTATGAGATATTTCTCTTTAAATAATTTTATAGCTTATGTTGCACGTAACGACATGTTTAAACAAACCGTATAATATTATTAAAATATTATGTGTATGTTATTGCCTTTCCATTGTATTGGTAGGTATTAATTTGATTAAATGATTTATGAAATAAATATAAAGGTCCAAATCAATATAAATGTATTTAAAAAATTATAGAAAATAAGCACACACTTTTTAGTAATGTCGTTTTATTCTTCAAAATATGTTTTCACTAAAAAAAATTTTCTTATGAGTAACTATTATAATTAATTTCTTCAAGTTTTATAAAATTTATTTGAAAAAATTAATTTAATTTAGAAATTAAAATTAATCTTAAGATGAATTTTTTTAATTTTTTATCTTTAAATATTGATTTTTCAATAAATAATGAAAAAATAATGATTTTATTAAACTATATTTTTTTAAATTATTTACAAAATAAAATTATATTTTGGTTAGTATTGAAATTTTATTAGATAATTTTGATTTTAAATAATTAAATTATTGTTTCTTAAATGGATTTTATAATTTAATTTAGTATAAAAGCATTTTATATTTTAAAAGGGAATTTTTCTAAAAAAACTATTCTTCATTGCATTTTGGCGATATAATTTCAATTTAAATTCTACAACTTCTAGGATTTGAATTTTAAAAAATGGATTTCATATTTTTAATTAGGAGGTCTAAATTTTTTAAAATATTTCCCTTTTATTTTTTGACAATATGAATAGTAAACTCATTAATTTTTATTACCATGGTAAAGAGTAAATCGGTTAATTAAAGGTTAAAAATAAAATTATAATAACTCTTAAATTACCCATGAAAATACATAAATATTATAAAATAATTATTTATCAAACATAATAATACAATTATTGAATTTATGAAATTTTTTAACAACTTGGATAAGATTATAACAGCTGTAATATTTTATTTAATGAAAATTCAAACATGTCACACTCTTATTTTTAATAAGCATAATAGTTTTTTTATTTCAATATCTAGAGAATATATTTGAATATAAATATTATTTTTAAATATAAATTTTTATCTTCATCATGGTAAATTATTTTTAATTTTTATAAATTAAATTACTACCTTAAATACTTACACAAAGTTGATGTAGTAATTATTTAATTAATGAAGAAAATCGAATAAATGATATTAAAAATATTAAAAGTGTTATAATTTGAGATAATTAAGGTCATAAATTAATTATATATGTTACCATTACATTATTAGGATATAATAAAATATTCTTTTTGAGTTTTACTTATTGTCTCGATGTTTTTAAAGTCAAAGTAATAAATATTATCAAAACAGACAATAGTGATTTTTATGGGATTAATATTTTATTAAATAATTTCAAAATCATAAAAATATTAAATAAGAATAAATGGTATAATATATTGGATAAAAT
This sequence comes from Viscum album, assembly GCA_963277665.1. NCBI lineage: Eukaryota > Viridiplantae > Streptophyta > Magnoliopsida > Santalales > Viscaceae > Viscum > Viscum album. The sequence continues at coordinate 2,068,707,905 of OY728141.1, forward strand.
TTCATTCCCTATGAATTTATAGTCAATTTGGAAGCATTTGAATCTAGAATAGTCTTAATATATTTTAATTTTTGAGAAATTTCAAAATTGTCCCTCACCTCAATTATAAAAGGATACACACTCCCTCGCATCATTACACCAATTTTATCCTTTTAGATAAAATATAATTCACCAAATTCTCTTATCCAATTACCTAAACACATTTTATAGGTATTATTCTTCCCAAAAGGCCAACCTTAGAGCCCTTTAGAAGAGATCTAAAGGAGTCGTTTTGAAGATTAGGTAATCACTCTAACCGATCACTTTTTTGTATACTCTTATTTACCTCCTATGAATATATAATATCTATAATTAAATAATAACTTAATTATAATAAATTTTATTAAATTTTATTATGATTATTAATAAATCATTATACACACTCTTTTTCATCAAATAAGATGTGAAAGTATATGTCGTGCATACTTACAGATTACCTTCTCCACATAGTGATTTAATTCATTTTTCATAGATATATTTTATGGATGGGTATTATGATGGTATTAATGATTATATATAATAATTATGATATAATTATACTTCTTGAATGAAAATATCATGTCTACCTTCTTATCATCTAATCTTTTGTGAAACGATAATATCGCTCGTGCGTACGTATGGACTAACATCTCCATAGTGTGATATGATTCATTTTTTATTTATATTTAACATGGATGGTAATAAGGATGTATTTTATGAATATAAATAATATATATAACATAATAATTATTCTTTAAAGGTGTATTATTATTTACCTTTCTTTTATTCTGTCATATGAAAAAATGGAAACAACCTTCATGCGTACATATGACCTACTGCCTCCATGAATGGTCCAATTCATTTTTCTTTCTATAATTTTTATGAATGATTATAAATTTTTATATAATGAATATATATTATGTTTATAACATGATTAAAATTCTAAAAATTACGGTACTTTGATCAATATATAATGATTGGGACTACCGAACCAAAACTTCCTTGAAAAATGAAGCAATTATCACACAGAATAGTGATTTTACTAAAAAAAATATTAATAAATAGGTGATAAGATGTTATAAAATTACAACAACACAAGAATAAATTATAATCTTGAACCTACAATCCGAGGATATCTATTCAAGTACCAAACAGTGTCCTGAATAGGGTGTGAGATATACTCAGTAGGCCACCACCAATGGAGTATAAAGTATAATCTAGTCCATGTATATAAAATAAATCAGTGTGATGGAATATTGAAATTAAGGAAGTGTGGTAAATGTAAATGTAATCAAGTTAGATCAGGTTCCTTAAGGACACTTGTCCGACCATACCAATTTTTTCTAATCCATAATATCTCTGAAATCAATTCACCATGTGTTTATATATATATATATATATATGTGTGTGTGTGTGTGTGTGTGTGTGTGTGTGTGTGTGTGTGTGTGTACACTTTATATGTTGGAATGTATATATAAAAATTTATATATATATATTTATATATACACACTTTATATGTAGGAATGTATTAGCCATACATATAGATATGTAGTGCTATCCAGGACACGAGGTGTAACTCGTGTGTCCATGTGTAGTCACAATAGTGTCATAGAGTAGTAAGGGAAGCCAGGCCCAAGTGTCATGATGATATGAAAGAAGTTATTCCTAGGGATTTAATTACCATTTATTGTAATCATAATGGATTCCATGCCCATGGACTCCATGTCCAAGTATCATAATTATAAGAATTCCATGACTGGGGATTCCATTCCATGTATTATAATGTAAGTTACACCATGCCTAGGGATATCATGCCTATAAATCATAACATAAGGGACACCATGCCCAGGGATTCCATGCTCATGAATAATGAGGGATTCCATACCCATGTATAATAATCCATGTGGTGTGTCGTTCTTGAGTATCACATGTTATAATAAAATAAAAAAAACAAAGAGGCCATGTCCATAAAAATTCCAAAACAAAATTAAAGTACATAAGTTGTGCCATTACATTATTAAGTAATTAATAAAGACATAGAAAGGTCCATTCCACTACCAAATTATCATATGATATGGTTTAAATTTCTCATTAATTTATCAATATGGGCTAAGTGTAGTTCATTAACATTAGTGTTCCATTAAATTTCACTTATTCATTTCATAGTCCATGAGATTACACATGTCATTCATCCGTTTAAATATTAGTGATTAGGGTGAAAATAAAGTACATATTCCCATTTGTAATCTTAATAATTCTTTTATCAATAATAAATTAGTTATAATTCTAGGGAAAATTATAATCAATGACCATTGAGGTCCATTAATAAGACACACTGAATGGGGTGGTTTAATCTTAAGTGAAACAAAATGTTTATAAAAATAAATTGAATTCACATAAGGTGGTGGTTTGGGTTGAGTCTTAAACATTTAATAAATTGATGGGGGCTAAATGATATCAAGGTAAAAGACTAGGGATTAAATTAAAGGTATTATACATTTTAGGAGTAGTGTGTGGGAATTCAAGCATGCGGTACAATGGTAATATTATATAAACCAAAGATCATTATGGGAGAAGATTATAGAAAACATACATCATGATCAGGATAGTCCACTAATCCAATACCAATCCTTGATTTAATATGGAATTAGATAAATTAAAAGATTATATAAATGACCAGAAAATATGGTGAATTAGATCAGAAGAATATATCACTCAACACTAGTAAATAAACTATGAAAATAAGGATAACAAGTCATGGACTGACTCATATTCTTCAAACATATATGAAGGTTCTTGAATCAGACCAAGATTGAGGTAGATTCACTATGGAGGAGGAGAGGAGGCGGTACGAACGCATGTGGGAACTACTTGAGAAATGGGGGAGGAAAATGATGTAGATCCCATTTTAGTTTAGAGGGGGGGAAAGCTATATTTTTTCCTCATAATGAGGTGCACAGTTAGGCCACACATTTTGGATAACCATGCACCAACCATACATCTCAATCTATCCAATATCGATACCCTTCATGTATGTTCACATGGTCAAGAAAAATATGCACCAACCATGCCTTAGAAACTATCTAACTCCGCACCCTACACTAGATAAACACACAATTAGAAAAATTGTGTTCAAGATGTGTGGTTCACCTATATAATAAATTACATAGGTCTTTCACCATCATGTGTCACACCTTGTATGATATAAAAAACTATGATTCACCCTTACAGGGATGAACGATTTCTCTTAAGGGGCCACACTGTTTAAAAAAATCATGTACCTTATCTATTTATTTAGAAAATAGAGCCTTCAAATATCGACACTCCCAAAACTCATCCAAACATCCAATACACCTCTTGAACCTTAAAACTTATCCAAAAACAAAACTATTGAGTGTTCCAACTCTCAAAATTATGTTCCGAATCTAATTTTAGGATTTGACCCATCCACCAAACAAAAAGTTCAATTTCTATTTGAATTTTACACCTATTAAAAACATAAGACATTACAATTATACTTGGAATGTATGAGAAAATGGAATAGATAAATATATGAATTTAAAACTAATGAAAAGATCAGGGAGTATGAAACTACATTCATAAATGCATAAGGTCTTTTGGGAAGAATAAATTGGTATTATAGATTACTAAATCAATCGAGTCCACTCAATACATATGGGACAAAATTTACTAGAATATTATGGATAGGAAATTCAATGGATTTATCTCAACTCAAGGTATGCATATTTTTTTCTTATAAACATGTTTATGATAAAAATATAAATAGTCTTGATAAAAAATCTCAAGAATGTTACTTTATTAGAAATGGAAACGGAAATCTCAAATTTAAAATTTGAGATGATGAGATGAAACAAGTCATCAGAAGTAGAATTGTTCTCTTTAATAATAAATTCATATGTAAGGACTTGAATCTAAAGGAAAAGTAGGTTGAAGTTAAAGAATAAACATTAACTCAAATTTATCTAGATGGAGGAACTGAAAATTCATATTTTTTAGAGATTTCAGATGACTCTTAGTCTACGAGAAGTAAAAAAAATATAATATAAAGTTTAAGTGAATCATAAAAGTTTTAAGGATTATACTCAAGGAAGATATATCTAAAAGTTTAAGAAGTAAATAGGTTCAGTCTATAGTTCTGAAGAATGAAATTATTGAGTTTTTAGTTTAGGAAAAAGTAGAATTATGGGAAGAGTTTTGGAGATCTACAAGGGTCAGATGACTGATATAAATATTTTAATATGACCTCAATTTCATAATTTTAATGGGTAAGAGAGAACTAGAAATCCCAAAATAAGAATATACCCTTTGTGATTCTATAAAGTAGTAGTTTTCCATGAAAGAGGAGTTGAATTATCTTCATGTGAATAACACCAGCGAGCTGATAGAGTTACCCACTGGAAAATGTAACTTGAAAACAAGTTTGTTTTAAAATAAAATATGAAGAAAATGGAAGTAAAAGGTATCATAATAAGTTTTTGGTCAAGGTATTTCAATAAAAATTGGGCATATAATTTTCTAAAATATTCTCTATGATAGTTAAACATGATACTATATGAATAGTTCTTATCATGGTTTCTTTTAATGGATTAAATCTAGAATAGATAGGTGTGAAGATGAACTTTTTTCATGGTGATTTTGAAGAAGAAAAATATATAAATCATCCCACTTGTTTCATGGATCAATGATATTAGGTCTTGTTGTGTAAACTCAAGAAAATTATTTAATGGTTGAAACAAGTGATAAAGAAATAGAACCAAAATTGTGACTCTTTTAAGGAGGAAAGAATGATTCAAGTGAAGTTAACTGGGCCATTTTTGAAACTATAAGGAGTATAGAAATGGGGACTTTATCATTATAATATTATTAGTGGCAGATATTACTTTGGTAGGTTCATCATTCCAAAGTATTAAATAGATAAATAAATAGTTTTCAAGGAAGTTTCAAATAAAAAATATCAGTGAAGAAAATAATATCTTAGGCATGAGTATTTAATGAGATAAGAATAATGGAAGCATAGTTTTATCCCAGAAAGAGTATGTCCGGAATAGAAAAACTTTCAATGGTTGGAATCAAATCTATTATGAAACATATTTTCATATACTAAAAACTCTCAAAGAAAAAAGTTTAATGAACATAAGAATAGGTGAATCACATGGAAATAGTTCCATTTTCATTGGTGGTTGTAAGTATCATGTATTACATGGTGTGATCCTAACTAGATATTGTACATGTAGTGGGAGTGGTTAGTAGGTTCAATTCAAATCCTAGAAAATAATATTGGGAAGTAATGAAGTGGATTTTTATATATATTAAAGGAATATAATATTCATAATTTTTATTTATAGAGGATGATCTTTTGATTGGTTATGTTGACATGAAATTTTCAGGATATTCAAATTCATGGGAAATCACAAGATAGTTTTTCTTTACCTTCAATAGAATAGTGGTTTGCTGGAAGTTAAGAATACACCCTAGGATTTCACTCTCTATAATAGAATATGAGTATATAATAGTTGAGGGATCAATAAATGAATTGGTTTAGATGAAGAATTTAATTGATGAGATTAGAATTTACTAGGAAATTTTATCTCTCTACTCTAATAGTTAGAGTGCAATACACCTGACTAAAAATTTGATATTCTGTATAAGGAAAAACCACATAGACCTAAAGTACCATTATATCTTGAATATATTCAATGATTGGGAGTTATATCCATATAGGATATGATGGAATTAGATCCCAAGAAACATGTTCACAAAGGCTTTGATCTAGAAGAGTTTGAGGTAGCATAGTGCCTCAATTATACCTGGTTGAATAGAAAGGAAAATACGAAAGTATTATAAGTAGTAGAAGTAAAGAAATTCATGTTTGATAAATTATCATAGGATATTGTGGGATTCTTGATGTAGTCTTCAAGTGGTATTTTTTTTGGGATTGTATGAATTCTATTCAATCATTGGAATAAGTTAACCAGAATGAGAAACTTAGAAGAACCAGTTCACCATGTCAGATTAGTAGAAGAAATCTTCAGCATGTGGTAGTAAATTTTTTGGAAGGTGTGATTTTTATGGTTTCTCATCTAGATTTTCAGTTCACCAGAATTTAATTAGGTGTTTCTATTATCAGAAGGAGTAAGTATCTGTGTTGAAATCATTCATAGCATTTTATTTATGGGAAAAGGGTGAGGCGTTGGAAGAAAATTATTACCAGTGATAGGAATTTAGACAAAGGAAATCTACAAGGAGTCAGTAGTTGGACGGTGCAGTGAATAGGCACCTAAAAATATAGTAATTTGGTGTTACTGGATAACCAGGTGGGACCCTCTATATTTAAGTGGTGGTAACAATTTGCTGAGGTGTTGATAATTTGTAACGCCCCAACCCCAGTTACCCAGAGTCGGTGCATTATTACATAACATTGGCATGATCACAAGGGATCAAATCTCGAAAGATCAATCAGTTTAGTAGCCTAGGAAATAGTAGATATATTCATAAGTCTTATATTACAACATAAAATGAAAAACTACAAAAAAAATATTGTCTTCATATCCCCTCATACTATCCCTGCGGGTCATTCATAAAATACTTCTTCACATCCTGGGAAAAATAAAACATTGAAAGGGGTGAGATCAGATGCTCAGTAAGGATAACAATATAGCAAGAAATTTCATAAATAAACATAAACATTTAAGGCAATGTATAACTAAAACAAAAGCCATTTAAACTTTAACTTAATCATAATATGGAAAATATAAAAATCAAATAATGTCATTTACTTACTCATATGGATATTCTACTAGTCGAATAATCACATGCAATATCAATAACCACTTTCATAATGATGGAATGCATAATGCCAGACTATCATAACCATGTAGCCAAGGCCTCATGCCAAGACTACAAATAAGATTTTGTCTAGGCCCCATGCCAAGACACTAGTTTGTCTCATTAGACCTACCGATGCATCGTGGAGCTATAGCGGGCTCCACTCATCACTTACTAAGTCCAATGCATTCCTCATACAAAAAGGTTTAAACATAACATAAACATTCGTATTAAAACTAGCATACGAAATGTCAATACCTTATACATAAACCATGAATGGTATAAAAATAACACATCCACAATCAAACATGTCACAAAACCTTCAATACAATATAGAAGTTTTGTATCATAATAAATCTACTTCAAATAAGCTTAAAATCTATCAAAGGATGTTGACATGGATGAAATCAAAACTATTTGAGAGAAATATATATATATATTGTTTTGAAATAATTTAAAATTCATGTAAAAACAAAACCTTTACTTTTAAAATATTCTTATAATCTTTTAAGGGAATCTTCGACGATGTTATAATGGCGGAATATATTTGCACCCCCCGTATAAGTTAAAAAAAACATTCTTACCTTAAATTTGTCGAAAAGGTCAAAAAGTACCTTGTTTGGAAAATGACAGAAAGATTCCTTTCCAAAATTTATAAGGGTATAAATGAATTTAACCCATTTCTATTAAATAGTAAAAATGTTTTGAAATACATTTTTAAGAATCATGGATGTGGATGATAAAGAGATCCTAGTAGATAATTACGTATAAACAACCTTGAATAATGAAGAGGTTGTAGAATTAACCCTTACCTTGTAATTTTCCTTGGTTGAGGGTAGGTTAACCACCTGTATAATGGTGAAATAATTGTTATTAAATTATACAAGAATCATATACATTAATATTATATCATATATGATCTTTTAACATTGCTTTGTTAATAATATCTTAGTATTATCGTTGTTTCGGGTGTTAACTTACTCGATTTATTTTATATGTTACTTAAGACTTGTTTTTTATGGATAGGTTGTATCTTATTCATATCCAGACTTATATCAAGTCCTTAAACATTATTTTTAATTATCAAATGATAATTAGTCTTTAATGGATATGGTGGGGAATGAATCTCATTGCGTTCGTGGAGACGGTATTCCGTACGTACGCACGAGCAACAATATCATTCTTTTGATATTAATATCATATATAGTTGGATGGTATATCATATATAAAGAATTATAATAATGTTATATTTATTATTTACATCATTTATACTCATTATTATAACCATAAAAATAATAATATATTGAATAACAACCACACCAGGACGTGGAGATGGTAAGCTGTACGTACGCACGTATGGTGACATGTCATTCAAAGGATGGCTAGAATTCTGAATATGGTTGTAACATATTTATAATAACATCACAGTATATATAACATACTGGATTTATTATTTTATAATGGGAAAAATAAACAAAGAGGATGTGGAAGAAGAAAGAAACTTGAAAGTGGGTGGTGAAAACATTACCTCTTCTTCGGTTTCTTCCTTTTGATTTGATCAAAAGGAATCCCTAGGATGGATTTCTGACTAAATTATGTCCTCTAGTATTAAGTGAGGGAAGTTTATAGGATATTTGGGCAGATTTTGGCCGAGAAAAATTGCTTTGAAGGTGTGATATTGAGAGAATGGGGAGTTCCCTTTTATAAGAGGCGTGAGGGGAACCTTAGAAAAATCTAGAAATATTATTTTATATTAAATTAATTTTCAGTTTATAAAGGCTCCAAAGTAGATTATATAGGTCGAAATAATTTCAACCAATAGAGTTTAGATAGGTTTGGGTCATTATATTAAACTTATATTCTATTTTTAACTCTTAGTTAATTAGTTTGACATTTACCATGTCACTTTGTATTTTTATATTATATAGTTAATAAACTTACTATATACATCAAACCAACCCCCAAGTAGTCCATTAATGATAAACCTATCATTATATAAGTCCTTTGGCCGAAACATAAATTTTTAGAAATAGAATATCAATTAATAATATAATATTTGTTTTAAAAACTCATTTATGTCAATTTTGACACTATTTGGAAATTTATTTTTGTGAAACTCATAACAGAATGATTACTTCGAACTAAGTTCATTAAATCAATACTAACATGTCATATTATCCAATAAAATTATTTTAATTCATAAAAAGTCTCAAATTATGTTGATTTTAACATTTATAATACCATTTATTTAATTCTTTCATTAATAAGGAAAAATATTGCATCATCAATGTGTCATAAATAAGTTTAATTTTTAAATGTATAAAAATTATAAATAAAATACCATTATGTATGAAATATTTTTATATTTCTAATTAATATTTATAGTCGAAGATATAACATATATAACCCTATGTAAAAATTGTTTTAGTAAAAGATATATGCTTATGTAATCTTTCTATTTATTTTAACTTAATTATTCTAAAGTGCCATTTTAACTTACAAGTGGCTCCATGGGGTCCCAAAATTGACCCAAAGATGCCCATGGTCGAATATTATTCATCCATTAGGGTTATGAAATGTGTTGGGTTAATTTTATATTATTATAATATTATTTTGTTACCCTTATTTACCGGATTTACCCTTTAACCATCGTAAATAAAATATTTACCGAAATAATTATTCAAAATGTCTAAAAATAAAAGTTACCTATTTACACAATTTGGAGCTCCTGATTATAAATATGGAATCCATTTTTCTATTAAAAACACAAAAGTGTCAGAAATTAATTTAAAATTAATTCCCGTAGTTAAAACAAAAAGCGTGTTTTTAAGAAATAATAACTATCAAAAGATTGACACTTGTTTATGTCTAGTTTAAATGTGAAATTATGTACAATAACCAAAATTGGATTAAATGGTAAAAATATATTCTAATTATTCTTTAAATCTTCTTAATAGTATAATTTAGCACTATTAATTATTTTGACTAAAAAAGTTGTTTTTAATTAAAATTTAGTAATTTTCACTATTCATCAAAATTTTGAAGTTCTCAGAAAAATACCAAAATTTCACCCTAAGATAATTTTGATATTCCAAATCCAAAAATTAAGTCCAATTTGAATAATAAAATTTATAAAATTTCAAAAAGTGGGTATTACTATTCATAACGGCTACTTTGATTAGCCGTAGTGTATTAGAGTCTCGAAGTTGCGTACAATGAAAGCTATTGCATTATTCAAAGGGAAACGTACTGTGGAAGATTGGGGTGTTACATTCTCCCCTCCTTCAATAAATTTCATCCTCTCAATTTGAAATTGTTTTTCGAAAATAAAAGGTTGATAATAGAAAATACCTTTGTGGAAAACCCATATCAGAAATAAGGTTAATAAAATTTAGTTTTAATAAGAGGGAAAGAGAAATGATAATGTCACCACCAAATTAGGGTTTCGAATAGGAGAACATTGGTGCCAATTATAGACACGTAATTAGAGGAAAAACATAAATATTTATAGGGAGTGATTGATGTCTTCAATCACAAACAAGTGTAAAATTGAGGGCCTCAAAGCCATCAATCTATGATGATTTAAAATATCATCAGTTCACCAAAAAATAAGTTATTAGGATAACACATTTTTTGGTTTTAATATACCATCCCTAAAGTTTAAGAATTAATTTCTTCATAGAATTAGTGAAATATATATATATATACTTGACAAGTAGAGTTTCATCCTTCAACTAATTTCTACCACAAACTCATCTTTCACTCCAAAAGATAACAGAACTCAAAAATATTATATTTATCCAAATCATATAAGGTTACAAATGTTAACACATACCATTATAATGAGGAAAAATATTTTTTAATAACCAGGGACTTCCTGTAGGCTAGTGGTAGGTAATAAAGTCTTGTCGCACTATGGTTGTGGGTTCTATTCCTTCAGCTTTGTCCGACACGATGGGTTATCGCCCGACCTACAGGTTGTCCTTTTCCTAAAACTATAGTATCATAATATTACAAAAATAATCATAAGAAATGTTTTAACCATAAACAATGCTATCAAATTTTCAATTTAATCCATTCCAAACATTATAATTATCCAATCTACCTCTATCCAGACTCTCTGTAAAAGGCATCTAAATTCTAAAATCAATTGAAACATTAGATTCCCCCAAAGTAAATTTCTCTTATTGTCACATACTGAAAATATGATTACCTTAGTCATAATAAAACCTTAATGAAAACAACAAGTACTATAGTATAATCCTTATATATATCACATTACTCTCATAACCAGAATATAATCCTTGAGTCCAAAAACACAAATACATTAATTATTCCTCTTCAACAGTAGTAACAATGTAATCTTGGCCTTGATCTGTTGGCCTTTTCTGAGGTAAGTTCCCTTGGCGCTTAGGTCATTCATTTGCATAATGCCCCATTTCTTTACAATTGTAGCATTCAACATTGACAGCCTCTTTCTTTCCCTTGCAATCACGAGCCTGGTGACCTTTTTCTCAACATTTATAACTAACTCACATTCCTTTTAGTCAAGTACCGGGGTGATTCTTCCCACAATTATCGCATAATGGAAAATCCTTCTTTCCCTTTTTCCCTTTATCTGTATCTTGCTCCACCATTCTCTTCTTCTCTTTCTTTACTTTATTGTCATAAGACTTAGAGAATTCCTTTTTTGTCTTGATAGCACACGAGACAATATCTTCGTATGATGAGAAGGATTGTGATACTAAAGATTGACGGAGAAATGGTTTTAACCCATCAAAGAAATGATTAATCATACTTCTTGGGTTACATATATAATCATCAGAATGCCTTTCTAAACTTTTAAAGTTAGCCTCATACTTTGCAACATTCTCATCCTCCTTTTGCCTCAGACTCGGAAATTATCTTTCCATATCTGCTCGATGGTCATGAGGAAAATATTTTTCTAAGAAGATTTCTTTAAAATCCCTCCATTCCATACATGATACTTCTTCATCATCCTTTTTATTTTGAATCAAGGACCAACATTGATCAGCATCTCCAGTGAGGCGGTAAACTGCCATGACAACTTTCTCTATTTCACTACTCCCCAAGGCATGGAATATTTTCTCTAAGGAGTTTATCCATTTCTCAGCTACTAATGGATTTGTACCCCCATTAAACATTGGTGGTTGTTTCCTCATGAAATGATCTAACATTGATCCTCCTCGTTGCGGATCATGGTGCTCCATACGAGTAAGGCTATTATTCATAACCTGAGTGAGTTGTCCCGGTATGGTGATAAGCTGATCAGCACTAGTTGTATCACTAGCTCCACTATAATTATCTTGAAAAGGAGTGCAATCCCTAAATGGAGTCTATGCATTGATATGGTTTCCATTTCTTCCACTAGGCACCATTTCTAAACAATGGCATAAACTAGATTAGTTTAGGAATCAAAATACATAATTCCATACTTGTAAAACACTTAACATAAATTGAACAGTTTATGGATATAATCCATTAGAATAAAAAGGTTTTCTTTGAGGAATTATATACTCATAAACCCTTCATAATGGTTTGTAAAGAAAATGAGAATTATCCTAAGCATGTCCCACAGGAGTGTCGTAACCAAGAGTGCAGCAAGGCCTGTTTTCATGCACTAGTTTTCGTTCGAGTCTAGCTCAAAGAGGTGTTTTCAGGTTTTACCCCTAGGTACATTTGTTCCCGAGCCGCCTCTACCTTCTCATATCAAGACAGGGATGTATTGCTCAGAAAACCCATTAAATCTCTACAATACCAAAATTCTAGGAATTTCTTCTATATTATTCCTCAAATTCTATCTTAGGGCTATGTGCTCTAATCAGAGTTGTAACGCCCCGACCCCAGCTACTCAGAGCCGGTGCGTTACTTCGTAACATTGGCATGATCACAAAAGATCAAGTCTCGAAATACCGATTAGTTTAGTAGCCTTGGAAACACTAGATACATTCATAAACGTTACATTACATCATAAAGTGAAAAACTACAATAACAAAGTCTCCATAGTCCACACTCATATCCTCTTCTGACAATCCCTGCAGGTCATTCATAAAATACTTCTTCACATCCTGGAAAATATTAAAACATTGAAAGGGGTGAGCTCAGATGCTCAGTAAGGATAACAATATTGCGGAAGCTTTCATAAATAAACATTAACATTTAAGGCAATGTATAACTAAAACAAAAGCCTTTTTAAACTTGAACTTCAGCATAATAGGGCCAAAATAAAATTAAATAATGCCATTTACTTACTCACATGTATTTTCTACTAGTCGAATAATCACATGAAATATCAATAACCACTTTCATAATGAGGGAATGTATAATGCCAGACATTCTGAAACATTTTGTCAAGGCCTCGGCCAAGACGTCTAAAATGATTAAGGCCTCGGCCAAAACCATAAATCAAATTGGGAAAGGGCCTCGGCCAATTCCACTTCTAGTTGTCTCATGAGACCTACCGATGCATCTAGGAGCTATAGCGGGCTCCACCCATCACTTATTAAGTCCAATACATTGCTCATATGAATAGGTTTAAACATATCATAAACCATAACATAATCTTATCACATAAAACATGCATAAAGGAAACATAACATTTCCACATTTCAATCACAAGATATCAATACAACACATTGATATAATAAAAACGCTTTCAAAACCATTTTCAATACCAAAATAAAAGAAAAGTAAAACATGGTATTTAATTTTATTCTTAAAAAAAGTATGGCTTGTAGAGGAAGCCGAAACTCGAATAATGGTCACAACGGAGGAGAAGTCATTGTCGCCGCATATGTACGGAAAGAAAAGCATTCCCTTTTTGTCATTTATTAAAACACTTCATATAAAAAAAGATTCCTTTTGAATAAATGTAAAAGTCAAAGGGGTTTATACACCGTATAAAAGAAAGTTGTGTATAAAACCAAATATGTCTCAATGAAAGGAGATTGAGACGACGTCCTTAAAAAGATAATTTTTAAAATAAAAGAGATCTATTATGTGTATTCACTATAGGTACACATATAGAATGTAAATATACAAAATAGGACATAATAATATCATGACATAATTTGAAAGTAGGAGATTAACCCAAAGAATGGAAGTTGGGTTAAGAAATTCCCTTACCTCGTGTCTGACTTGACTCAACCGTTCTTTAACCTCCTGAATAATAAACTAGAGTTAATATATACCTTATTAAGAACCATTTTTAATTTCATTATCCTTTTTATATCACTTATTACAATGTTATGAACATTATGTAATTATTTAAGTTAATAACGGTCGTTTTGTCGATCTTTGGTACTTGAGTCAACAATAAACTTCTTATAATTACAAGTTGTTTATGTGGTAGAATATCCATTATATCCAGAATTATATTCATGATTTATATGTCATATATATCATATATATCCAGTATATACATTCATTCATAATATTACGTAACATTTAGAGGTAAGAAATGAAATGCACCGTTCATGGAGACGGTAAGCCGTACGTACGCATGAACGCTACTTCCATTTCAATTTCATATTTAATGGAACGAAATCATAATGATATAAATGTATAATATAATTCTAGTATAATATAGTGTATGATACCATTTACTCCATCCTTTATACATCCCACATATGGCATTAACGATTCAAATCACTTTGAGGGGGCGGTAGTCCGCACTTCCTAAAATGAAATTATCGCGTTTTACCCATAATGGAAATCATAAAGTATGCCATAAATGAGAAATACAGAAGCATAAGTAAAACATAAACATATTATATATCATATATAAAAATAGTTACATCTTAATGGCCACCTTTGAAGGTGTTATATGAGTGTTGAATAATCATCGTTTCGTGAGGCAGAAATTCGCCATCCACAGAAACTGTATGTTCTTTAACCATTAGATGTAGGTGTGTGTAATTGTAGCTCGAATACTTCTTATAACAACATCCTAGTATATTTAGGATACTGGTGTTGTTACAAAATAAATGAATAAAAAGAGTTTAGGGGGTTGGAGAGGAAAAATAAAACAAAACAACATTAGAGAAGACATTACCTCAAAATCGGGTAACTCTTTTTGATTTGAGCCAAAGGCTTCCTTGGGAAGAATTATGCCCAAAGTGAGGCTTCTAGGAGTAAGGGAGGGATGTTGGGAGAGTATTTGGGTAGAGGTTGTCCGAGCCAAATGTCTTGAAGGTGTGAATAAGGTGGGAGTGGTGGGGGCCTTTTATAAGTGGAGAGGAGGGGCACTTTTGGAAAGTAATGAAATGTTATTCTATTATACAATTCTTTTCGGATTCTAAAGGTCCCACACTTGTATAATTCGAGGATAAGGTGATAAGGGTTAGAAATATCCTCATCCAATAGGCTTTGGACAAGTTTAATCCTTGGATTTTACATTATCTTCTCATTTTATTTAAATCGTTAAATAATGAGGTCATCGCTGCATCATCATGATGTCATAAATAATTTAATTTATATAATGTCTAAAAATTATAAAAAAAAATACTATGTTGTAGGAAATCTTTTTATCTTTCCAATGACTATTTATAGTCAAAAATATGACTTGTATAACCCCATGTAAAAAATTGTTTTAGTAAAACATTCCATGTTTGTGTCATTTTTTTACTTTAACATTAAATAAAAGGTATTTATGTCATTTTCCAACTAAAGTGGCTCCATGGGGTCCCCAAGTTGACCCATGGATTTTCTTGGTCGGACATGGCACATCCAATGAGGGTAGGACATGTGTAAATCTCATCTCATATTATTAAAACATTATTTTTACCTTAAACTACACTAATTACCTCTAATCGCGATTAAGAACTTAAAAGTTACTATTCACCAAAAATTATTTTAATCTCATTGAACCACATTTTACTTCTTAATGACAAACATGTATGTAGGATTTTTGAAAATCAAACCACAGAAGTGGTAATATTTCATTTAAACGAAAAATCAGTTATTTAACTATCACTTAGTGGTTTCACTATTCATCAAAAATTGAAGTTTTTCAGAATAATGCCAAAATTTCACCCTAAGCTATAATTGATTTTCCGAATTCAAAAATAATGTCTATTTTACAAAATTCCAAACATATAAGTTGCATTAATTAATTTTATAATTAATTCCCACTGTCAGAACAAGTAGCGTGTTTTTAAGAAACAATTAATATCAAAAGATTGGCAATTGTTTATGTCCATTTTCAATGTTAAATTAATTCTAATGACCACCATTGGATAAAATGGTAAAAATATATTCTAAAACACGCTACTAAATATAAAATTTCTATAATTTTAAAAAGTGGTTATTACTATTCATAACGGCTATTTTGATTAGTCGCGGTGTTTTAGAACTCGAAGTTGCGTACAATGCAAGCTATTGCATTATTGAATGAGAAGCGTATCATGGAAGCTCGGGGTGTTACAAGAGTTTACCTAAATCTAGATTCCAAGGTTTATTACTAAACTTCCTCTGATACCAACTATAACTCCCCGAACTCAGTTACCCAGAGTCGGTTCATTATTACATAACATTGGCATGATCACAAGGGATCAAATCTCGAAAAATCGATCAGTTTAGTAGCATTGGAAACACTAGATATATTCATAAGTCTTACATTACATCATAAAATGAAAAACTAAAAAAACATCTTATATTCATATCCCCTCATACTATCCCTGTGGGTCATTCATAAAATACTTCTTCACATCCTGGGAAAAATAAAACATTGAAAGGGGTGATCTCATATGCTTAGTAAGGATAACAATATAGCAGAAACTTTCATAAATAAACATAAACATTTAAGGCAATGTATAACTAAAACAAAAGCCTTTTAAACTTGAACTTAATCATAATATGGAAAAGATAAAAATCAAATAATTCCATTTACTTACTCACATAGATATTCTACTAGTCTAATAATCACATGCAATATCAATAACCACTTTCATAATGATGGAATGCATAATGCTAGACTATCATAACCACGTAGCCAAGGCCTCATGCCAAGACTACAAATAAGATTTTGTCAAGGCCTCATGACAAGACACTAGTTTGTCTCATGAGACCTACCGATGCATCGAGGAGCTATAGTGGGCTCCACCCATCACTTACTAAGTCCAATGCATTCCTCATACGAAAACGTTTAAACATAACATAAACATTCATATTAAAATTAGCATACGAAATGTCAATACCTTATACATAAACCATGAATTGTATAAAAATAACACATATACAGTCTAACATATCACAAAACCATCAATACAATATGGAATTTTTGTATCATAATAAATCAACTTCAAATAATCTTAAAATCCATCAAAGGATGTTGACATGGATGAAATCAAAATTATTTGAGATAAATATCTCTTTTTCTGAAATCATTTAAAATTCATGTAAAAATAAAAAATTTACTTTGAAAATATTCTCATAATATTTTAAGGGAATCTTCGATGATGTTGTAATGGTGGAATATAGTCGCACCCATCGTATAAGTTAAAAAAACATTCTTACCTTAAATTTGTCGAAAAGGTAAAAAAGTTCCTTGTTTGGAAAATGACAGAAAGATTCCTTTCAAAAACGTATAAGGGCATAAATAAATTTGAACCATTTCTATTAAATAGTAAAAATGTTTTGAAATACATGTTTAAGAAACATGGATGTGGATGATAAAGAGATCCCAGTAGATAATTATGTATAAACAACCTTGAATAATGAAGAGGTTGTAGAATTAACCCTTACCTTGTACTTTTCCTGGGTTGAGGGTAGGTTAACCTCCTGTATAATGGTGAAATAATTGTTATTAAATTATACAAGAATCATATACATTAATATGATATCATATATGATCTTTTAACATTGCTTTGTTAATAATATCTTAATATTATCATTGTTTAGGGTGTTAACCTACTCGCTTTCTTTTATATGTTACTGAAGCTGTGTTTGTTATGGATAGGTTTTATATTATTCATATCCAAAATTATATCAAGTCCTTAAAAATTATTTTTAATTACCAAATGAGAATTAGTCTTGAATGCATACGATGGGGAATGAATCTCATCGCGTTCGTGGAGACGGTATTCCGTACGTACGCACGAGCGACAATATCATTCTTTCAATATTAATATCATATATAGTTCGATGGTATATCATATATACAGAATAATAATAATGTTATATTTATTATTTACATAATTTATACTCATTATTATACCCATAAAAATAATAATATATTGAATAACAACTACACCACTACGTGGAGACGGTAAGTCGTACGTACGCACGTATGGTGACATGTCATTCAAAGGATGGGTAGAATACTGAATATGGTTGTACCATATTTATAATAACATTACGGTATATAGAAGATACTGGATTTATTATTTTAGAATGGAAACAATAAACAAAGAGGAAGTGGAAGAAGAAAGGAACTTGAAAGAGGGTGGTGAAAACATTACCTCTTCTTTGGGTTCTTCCTTTTGATTTGATCAAAAGGACTCCATAGTATGGATTTATGACTAAAGTAGGGCCTCTAAGATTAAGGGGGGGGGGGAATTTGAGAGGATATTTGGGCAGAGTTTGGCTGAGACAAATGTCTTTGAAGGTGTTATATTCAGAGAATAGGGAGTGCCATTTTATAAGAGGGGTGAGGGGCACCTTTGGAAAATCTAGAAATATTATTTTATAATAAATTAATTTTCGGTTTCTAAAGGCTCCAAAGTGAATTATTCAAAGTATAAGGTGGGTATAGGTAAAAAACATTTCAACCAATATATTTTAGACAGGTTTGGGTCATTATATTAACCTTATCTTTTAGTTTTAACTCTTAGTTAATTAGTTTTACATTTACCATGTCACTTTGTATTTTTATATTATATAGTTAATAAACATAATATATACATCCAAGCGACCCACAAGTGGTCCATTAATGATACTCCTATCATTATATAAGTCCTTTGTCTGAAAATTAGATTTTTAGAAATAGAATATCAATTAATAATATAATATTTTGTTTTAAAAACTCATTTATGTCAATTTTGACACTATTTGGAAATTGATTTTTGTGAAAATCATAACAGAATGATTACTTCGTACTAAGTTAATTAAATCAATTCTAACATGTCATATTATCCTATAAAATTAGTTTAATTAATAAAAATTCTCAAATTATATTTATTTTAAACATTTATAATAACATTTATTTGGTTCTTTCATTAATAAGGAAAAATACTGGATCATCATTGTGTCATAAATAACTTTAATTTTTCAATTTTTAAAAATTATAAATAAAATAACATTATGTAGGAAATATTTTTATATTTCTAATGAATATTTATAGTCGAATATATAACATCTATAACTCTATGTAAAAATTGTTTTAGTAAAAGATATATGCTTATGTAATCTTTGTATTTATTTTAACTTAATTATTCTAAAGTGTCATTTTCACTTACAAGTGGCTCCATGGGGTCCCAAAATTTACCCAAGGATACCCATGGTCGGAAATTCTTCATGAAATAGGGTAATGAAATGTGTTGGTGTAATTTTATATTATTATAATATTATTTTATTACCCTTATTTACCAGATTTACCCTTTAACCATGGTAAATAAAATATTTACCGAAGTAATTAATCAAAATGTCTAAAAATAAAATTTACCTATTTAAACAATTTGGAACTCCTGATTATAAATATGGAATCCATTTTTCTAAATTCAAAATACAGAAGTGGCAGAAATTAATTTAAAATTAATTCCCGTAGTTAAAACAAAAAACGTGTTTTTAAGAAATAATAACTATCAAAAGTTTGACACTTGTTTATGTCTAGTTTAAATGTAAAATTATGTACAATGACCAAAATTAGATTAAATGGTAAGAATATATTCTAATTTTTCCATAAAACCACTTAATATTATAATTTATCACTATTAATTATTTCGATTAAAATATTTGTTTTTAATTAAAATTTAGTAATTTTAACTATTCATAAAAAATTTGAAGTACTCAGAAAAATACCAAAATTTCACCCTAAGATAATTTTTATTTTCCGAATCCAAAAATGAATTCCAATTTGAATAATAAAATTTATAAAATTTCCAAAAGTGGGTATTACTATTCATATCGGCTACTTTGATTAGCCATAGTCTGTTAGAGTCTCGAAGTTGCGTACAATGAAAGCTATTGCATTATTCAAAGGGAAACATACCATGGAAGCTTGTGTGTTACATAATTCATATGATTTAGTGATATATGTGGATTCCTAGTCACAAGATATTGTAAATGTGTACTTGTGATGTAATGAAAGTGGTGTTTCTCCCTATGGATATTGGAAAAAATTAAAAACCATGTAAAACCTTTTTTATTTCCTTTTATATGATTTATTTTTCTTTTACTTCACTCAAATGGTTTTGTAAGCTGGAGTTAATAATATTGAGTAAGTGAAATTTAGTGCGGTGATTGGTGTAAAGATACTTCTTATTAGTTATGGTGCATTTATATTGCAAGTATCCATATCTAAAGATCTATTTTCATCACTGTTATCTTTAAATGGAGAAATTTTGGTGTGTGAAATTCATGCCTGATTCTCAATAGGTTCATCTTGAAGGGAATGTAACTTACTTATTAGAATATGGTGGATCCTCTTTTAAAATAAGTATTTTACTTTGAAATAACATTTTAAGGTTAATAAATGAAAAGGAAATAGTTGATGTTTTATTAATATTATGGGTATGGATAAATTGATATAATTATATCTAATCACAAGAGTGTTTTAATTATCAATGAAGTATATAATTATAGTTAATTCTTAATAATACTATAATTAATGACAGTTTTGTTGATATGGAATTATTAAAGGATGAGATGAATGCGATATAAATATGTACATTAATGTGGATGTATAATTATAATTAAATTGCATAATTGATAGTTTGAACGATAATTTTAAGTAATTATAAGAGGGTAGTAATTATTGACCATGATGATAATATCGAGTAATCACAAGAGTATTGTAATTGTCAATGGTGTTGATAATTATGAGTAATTATAAGAATATTGTAATTATTGATGATATTGATAATTTTTTGTATTTATAAGGTTATTTAAATTATCAATGGTGTTGATAATTTTGGGTTGTCATAATAACATTTTTATTATCAACTATGATTGTAAATCTGGTTGATTTCAAGGAGTACTAGAATTAGCAATGCTTGATGAGATAATATAGAGTAATATAAAATAATTGAGGGTGTGAGATGATATTATTATTATACATTATATATTTATGTTATTTAAGTGGGGATGTGTGTATATCATTTGTGACATAGAAACCACCCAAAATTTGAGGTTGAGTACAACACAAAATCTATTTGGTGGTGGATAATTAGATAGATATCTAAGAAAAACATTAGTTTTCCCTTACCCAAGTGTTAGATTAAGATTGTAGAAAAAAAATAATCATTGGGACTATTATAGTTTAGTTGGTGGGAGTTATATTTGGGAATCAAATATTATATACTATTTTATTAATGGTTCATGTGGTGAGTGATTAGTAGTCATGAATAATTGATTTGGTGGATATTATATTTTATATTTTTCATTCATGAATGTGTTGGTATTCTATGTTAATATTAACACATGGGGGTTTATGAGAGAAACTTACCAAGTATTTTTATACTCATCCCTAATATATATACACTATTGAAAATTATCAGGATCAAATCAGAGATGTTAGATAGTATTATCTTGGACACTAAGTAATATTATGAGTTAGATTCTAGTTTTATTTTTTTCAGTTATGATTTATTGGAGATTATGTTTATGGTTTTTTGAAAACCTATATATGGTTATTTTATGAATTGTAAGATGTTACAATGATATTGTTATATAATTCCTTTAATTTATATTATGGGATTACATATTTTGATGTAGGGATTTTTATTTTAAAAAGTTTAATTTTTTTTATTTTTATACCCTTGAGGTTAATTGTCAACCCATGACCTATTTAAGGAGAGATTGGGGAATTATTTTAGATCCCATTTCCTATTCAAGATAAGTATAATTGGGATAGGTTCATGGAACTCTATTATGATCTCTACCATACACATACCATTCAATTTAATTAGTTAGCATGATATTTTTACTCCAAGGATTACAATGGCCACATGATGTTATTAATGATTATTCCAGGCTCATTTTTTCTATTTTGTATACTTTTATTATTTTTATGATAATTTCATCAATAAAAAAATAAATGTATGACATGTGGAATAAAAAGGTTAATTTATTCCTTTGAATCAAATATTAAAAATCACTTAGGAAATTCTTCATCAAAAATAATAAATAATTGGAGATTTTTAGACTTGATTTTCAAATATTAAACAGAGAAATAAACCGAGTAAGTTGGTGTGATCAAGGAAAATCATGGAGGACAGGAAGATCCATTAAAGAAATATCATAATAAATAAAATGGATCTATATTTTTTTCATTTATATCAATTTTTTTGAATTTGGTTATATTATTTTATAAATTGAATGATAATTGGGTGTGTAAGTAGGTTTTAAAAGTTGAATGTCAATTTTGATGGTAAAAAGGAATTTATTTTCCAAGGATAATTATCCCCACTACTCTCTATAATATTTTATTGAATTATTCCCCTTGATTTTATATTCTAGGTATGTGATTATATAAATTAATATCAGCTTTTTTATGTATGTTAGGTCACATGTATGTTTATTTTTTATCTTAATTTATCTATTTTGAGGTTATAAAGGATTTTGGGAGTTAGGGTAAAATATTTATTGATTTGGGTGAGGAAGAAAGATATAAACTCTACACATGGTTATTGGTAACCATGTGGTAACTATGAGTTATGGATATATTGGTTCGATTTGTGTTTTTCACAGTTTGGGAATGGTTTTTATAACTGTGTGAGTTGCTAAGAAAACCATGTAGAAGAAATGGTTTGGTTCTATAGGTTATTTCTTGGATTTTGTAATGTTTTTATAATTGTGTAGGAATTACTAAGTGAGAGTGCACTTTGGTTTTCAAGTGATAGTATCTACCACATAGATAGTGCACAGTTTGTCTAACTATGTGTCCTAACCATGTGATCCATGTGGGTTTCTTGAAATTGGAAAATTATGTTGATGACCTCAATCATTTTTAACCCCAATATCCTCTTAATCTCTCATTTCCTTAACTGAACCCCTCATTGATTCTCTATAGGACTATTCCCTTGATTCATTAGTGATTCTTGGTCAATTTGGGTGGATTTTTTCAAGGTGTGTATGAATTTACACCTAATATCTCCTCCTGTTTCTAGATCTTCTCTTGATCTCTATTTGACTTGTCTTTTTAGAACCCAAATGGGTTGTGATCGATGGATTTAGAGTTTTTGATAGGGATTTGATGATTTTTCTTATGTATATATTATTGTGAGGAACCTATCTCTTCAATTCCTATCATTGTTTTCAAATGTGACTAGGTTTTATCTATTGGAGAGATAGGTGTCTCTATACAATGGTTCCATCTCATGATTTACTTAGATTTATTGTATATTACTTGGGTTAGTTTTGTGAAAATTATTGAATTTTATATCAAAGAAACGTTATTTTATGAAATTTCATCTTGGGTGGTATATAAAGTCATTTATAAAAGATTTTTTCTTTAAAAATAGTTTTATTCACTTTAATTGTTTGATGAAATGACCCATATGTGGTTTTTATTCTAAAATGGAGTTTTAATAAAGGAAGCGGTAATTATTTTCTGGTGAACTTTTTTTATAGAATTTTGTGCATGGTTTACTTGAATGTTTTAATAAAGCATAGCACACTGGGAACATTGGGTGTATTGGGTTTTGGAAATATGTAAATCTTAGTGAGTATGGAACCACTATGGTTTATGATTATGATATGGATAGACTGTTTTGGAACTAAATATTGGTTCAATTCATAGTAATTCTAGATTAGTGTTCCTTCACGTTTCCTAGTATGTATTCCCATAGTCAAGAGCCCACTTGTGCTTGGTTTTATATATGATGGTATTGTATCATGTTTGATGACTCACATGTTTATATTATGGTATTCCCATGGATGATTCTGATTATTTACATTTATTTATATTATATTTAATTTTTCATATTATTGGTTTATTTGGATATGAATTTTTTTAAAAGGAAACCAAATGATTTTTTAAGAAAAAATATTATAAAATTACTTTAAAAACATGTTTTTTTAATGTTATAACTAATGGTTTCATAGTGATAGACACTTTATATATTCATGGTGGTATCCTACTGGGTATTTTCCTCACCCTATATATGACTTTGGGCATATTAAGATTTGGTTTTTTAGGATATAGGTAATGGGAATGGCATCATGTAGCTTACCAGATTCTCTTGGTTGATGTCATCTTCATTTTAAATTGGGAAGGTAGTGAGGGATGGTTACATGGAGACTTGATTTTGTTCTTGTTTGGTTTTTATCTGGGTTTATCCTTTTAGATTACTTGTGTATTTCTCCTAAATCTATACTCTTTATTCCATGTTTTAATATAATAATTTATCCTTATCTTATTATACATGGGATATATTATGTTATCCTTCAACGTTAAATTGTTCCCATATTTGTGTATATTGATACCCAGGTTCTAGTCATCATCCCATTGTGATCAGGAATGTTCTTTGAGCATTTTTTCAAGCCATATTAGGTTATGTGTCAAATAGAATCAGGTTGGTTCCTTATAAAATGGTATTAGAGCACAGTTTTTTTCAAGGTTAGTTGATATACTACAATAGGACCATAATAAAGCAAGTAGTAAGTATAGAGGGGTTCCTCTCTAGCTCACTTTTTTATTTTATCTTGAGATACCATTGGTGTTTAAGTATTTTTCCTCAATCATTAAGCTTGATTTTTTAAGTTATTTAAATGAACCTAATTTTGGGTTTATTTAGAATAACCTTGTATTCTATTATGTTGGTTTATATTGTCTCTTTTTTCATTCATTGAATCTATTAATACCTAAAGTTATTGTTATTTACAAACTCTAATATGGAATATTGAAGTTCATATTTTGATTAACAGATATGATCCTAATCTAATGAGGTGTCATCCTTCATGCTTAATAGAAAATTCCTCCAAGAAGATCTCTTTTTAATCCATGAGAAGAATTTGTGAGATATGTTCTATAGGAAACTCCTCTATTATGCCCTTTGTTTCTGGAATCATTTTTCCGGATAATCCGAATTATGGGTTTGGTGGGTGTTGGAGACCTAGAATGGATAGTGGACCATCCAACAAAACTTACCAAGAATCATCCACATATCTTTCAAGGTCAACATGGAACCCGAAAACCCAAGGAGTTGATTGAATGGATTTAAAAAAATTACACTTCTTGATGTCTCTGGAGGAATTAAGGTGGGTTTCTTTACTTATATTATTAAAGGACCAAGAAGGAATTGGTGGGACTCCATCATGAAATAAAAGTTTCACAAGGATCTTACCTAGACCAATTTAATGAAGGTATTCAATTAGTAATTTTGTTATATAATGTTGTGAGTGGTAAAGACTTGTGAATTTGTGACCTTGGAGAAAAGATAACATTCATTTATAGAGTACACTACTTGTTTCACTGGGTTATTGCACTTATCACACGAGCTGGTTTCTAATGAATACCTTAAAGACATAGGTTTGATATGGGTTTGAGGGGTGATATTTTTTTAATGCTGATTCTATTATGATTTTTGACCTTTTTCGAGGTGGTTGATAAACCAGTTATGTTTGAGGTAGACTTAGATGGTAATACGAGTTTTGGTGGAGAATCTATTATAGTGGGAGGTGGACTGGGTGTGTCATCTAGATAGAAAAGGAAGCATGATAAGGGAGCACAATTCATGTTAAGACCAGTTTTAGGGGATTCTTTAGGATAGAATCATGTGATTTGTTGTTAATGTGGGAGAACTATCTATAACAAGACTGATTATATGGTAAAACATAGGGCTTTTCAACATTTTTTACAATCCATACATCTTAATAGTTTTTACAGAATAATATCTTGAGGTATTATAGTTTGATAAACTCTTACAAAAGGCTCGTGGGCTCATTCGGCTCTAGAAAAGGGTGGTGGATCTCATTATAATGAAAAGGGGATACCTATGAAGAAAAAAATCTCAAAAAGGATCTGAGCTATACTTATTTATGAAGTGGAGTGTTCACTAGAGGAATATAAAGTGGGGCCAACTACTATAAGAGGTATATTGTTTATTTCATCCTCTATAGTTCTGGATTTATATTATACTAGTGAATCTCATTATTTTATATATTATTCTTAGAACTTATGTCATTCATGATGGATCCCTCCACTCTATTATTAATAAGGAAGGAACAAGGTTTTAAATGTTTTGAGTGTCAAGTTATGATCACCTACTTTTAGGTTTTTTGGGATTTCCTAGTGTTTGATCTTGATATCTTCAAACTCATTATTGTAATGGATTGGATGGTTATGTTTAAATCCTAAATTAATTATTATCATCATAAAGTTTATTTTGTATATTCCAATAGTTCTATGCATGTCTTCCAGGGTGATTGGGATCTTAAATTCAAGAGTGTGGGGCATGTTGTTCTTGTGGCTGGAATGATCTCCTTCCAATCATCAAATATGTTTCTTGATTTCATCGACCAATGTTTAAGAAGTCTTATTCTTTATATTTTGAATGGGTACCCTGATGTTTTTCTTGATCATTTTTCTAGGTTACCACCATAGAGATTGGTCGAGTTTTTTATTGACGTAATCCTAGGGATAAATCCCATATTCATTCCATATTATTATATAGAACCCACTGTGTTAAAGGAACTTAAAGTTTAGCTTAAGGATCATGAAGCCAAATGTTTTCTTCATCCAATCATGTCACCTTAGGATTCACCTATTTTATTTACAAAGAAATAAAATGAAAGCCTCTGAATTTTTGCTATTTATCTAAGGCTTAATTAGCTGACTGTTAAGAACAAGTTTCATTTTCCAGGGATCAATGACATGTTTGATCAAATCAAAGAGCCTAATGGTTTTCTAAGTTTTATCTTTGATCTGGGTACCATCAACTAAGATTTTTAGAGGAGGATATTCTTAAGATAGAATTCAAAAGTAGGTATGGGAATTATGAGTATTTGGTTATGACCTTTAGTATTTCAGTGTTTATAGAATTGATGAACTAGATTTTTCATCAGTTCTTGGACATATTTGAAGATGTCTTTATGGATGATATTTTGTTGTATTAAAAGTTAGAGGTTGTACATAGGGATCATCTATATATTATTATCAAAACTCTAAAAGAATATAATATATATGAATAACATTCTAAACATGATTTTTGGATCTAAGAAGTGAATTTTATAGGCCATGTTGTATCTGATAGGGAAATATCTATGAATCCAAAAAATAACCAAGTGGTGATTTCTTGGGAGAAACCCAAAAATGTGTTTAAGATTTAGAGGTTCTTGGTATTGGATGGTTATTACATGTGGTTTTTATAATATTTATTTAAGATTGTATCTCTTATGAAATAATTAACACATAAGGGTTGTGAATTTGAATTAAATGGTAAGTGTTAGAGATAATTTTATGAACTGGAGGTGTGGTTGACTTTGGATCCATTTCATAATCTTCTAGAACTAGGTTGGGGCTATGTCATTGTAACACCCCGAGATTTTATGAAAAATATTCTTTTTAATTTCATTAAAGTCTTGTGGTGTACGCAACACCAAAAGGACCTTGCACAACACGCATCCTTGACTTGCCTTGCATTACACGCAATCGCGACCTTCCTCGATAGCGTGTGTAGTACGCAATAACGAGCTTCACTAAACAACAATATGCTATTAAAATATTATTAAAACTAGCCGTTATGAATAGTAATAACCACTTTTTGAAATTTTTTAAATTTTACTTTTCAAAATGGACTTCATTTTTGGATTCAGAATATCGAAATTAGCTTAGGGTGAAATTTTGGTACTTTTCGGATAACTTTCATTTTCTGATGAATAGTGAAAATTACAAAATTTTAATTAAAAAAAACGTTTTTAATCGAAATAATTAATAGTGATAAATTATTAATTTGAGTGGTTTTAAAGTATATTTAGAATATATTTTTACAATTTAATACAATTTTGGTCATTGGATGTAATTTCACATTTAAACCAGACATAAACAAGTGTCAATCTTTTGATAGTTATTATCTCTTAAGAACACGCTATTTGTTTTGACGACGGGAATTAATTTTTAAATTAAGTAATGAAACTGATATGTTTTTAATTTGGTAAAATATACATCATTTTTCAGTTCATAATATCAAATATAGCTTAGGCCTAATTTTTGGTATTTTTCTGGAAACTTTCATTTTTTGATGATTAGTGAAACCACTAAGTGGTAGTTAAAAAAAATGAATTTTTCATAAATCTTAATTTTACTGCTTCTGTGAGTGGAATTTCAAAAATCTGAGAGACACAGTTGATGTCATTAAGTAAAATGTGGTTCAATGAGATGAAAATAATTTTTGGTGAATAGTAACTTTTTACTTTTTTTACCACGGTTAAAAGTAAATAGGGTAATTAAGGGTAAAAATGATATTATTATTACCCTAAAACATGTCATAATTCTATTGGATAAGAGTAATTCAACCAAAAACAACCTCAGGAATAAAATATGACCATTTAGGCCCACTTGGATTAGATTAGGACATTTATTATTAATTTATTTAAAGAAGGGTTAAAATAGTTAAAATCAAAGTTTAATAAGTATATCATTTTCAATATAGGGTTATACATAATATAAATTCGACTATAAATATTTATTAGAAATCTAAAAAGATTTCCTAAATAATAGTATTTTATTTTTAATTTTTAGACATTAAATAATTTAATCTATTTATGACACAAAGATGATGTAGTAATTATATTATCAATGAAATATTGACATAATTGATGTTATAAATACCCAAATAAATGTAATTTGAGACTTTTTATGAATTCTGATAATTTTATAGGTTAATATGACATGTTAGTATTGATTTAATCAATGTTTTTAGAACTAATCATTCTGTTATGATTTTCACAAAAATCAATTACCAAATAGTGTCAAAATTGACATAAAATAGTTTTTAAAACAAATATTATATTATTAATTGTTATCTTATTCCTAAAAATCTAAGGCTCGGCCAAATGACTTATATAAGGTTATATATATTAATAATAAACAACTTGGGGTTCGTTTGGCTTGTTATAGTAAGTTTATTAACCTTATAGTGTAAGAACACAAGAAGACACGGTAAAAGTAAAATTATTTAACTTAATGTTAAATCTAAATGATAAGGTTAAAATAGGAACCTAAACTTGTCTAAATTCTATTGGATGAGAGGATTTAGACCAATCCCCACATTATCTTCGAAATTATTCAATTTTGAGCTATTTAAAACCGAACTTGACTTTATAATAAAATAATATTTTTAGTTTTTCCAAAAGAGCCCCTCTCCTCCCTTATAAAAGGGCAACTCCTCCCTCTCTTCCTCACACCACTTTGATCCTTCAATCTCAGCCAACACCTGACACATTCTCTTCTAAACTTCCCTAGAAACATCCTAGAGGTCCTGGTCTTCTTCAAAGACCAATTTTAGTTCCCTAAGAGGGGGACTCAAAGAGGCGCTTCAAAGAAGAGGTAATGTCCGTTACCGATTCTTTCAACTTTATTTCTTATTCCACTTCTTCTTATTAGGTTGTTTCATTATGAAGTAATAACATCAGTATCACTCATATACTGATATGTTATTATAAGTATGAAACAACCCTATTTCACCATCTATCCATCCTACGGAAAATGAAATCACCGCGCGTGCGTACGTACGGAATACCGTCTCCACGTCGTGGTGTAATCTATTTTCCACCACCACCTTACTTGGATGGGTATAATGGTGTAAATAATAACTATATATGATTATTGTAAATTTATATTGATTATGAAATAGTATACATACACTCCAATACAATTCCATGATCATGAGAATGATATCATCGCTCGTGCATACGTACGGACTACGGTCTCCACGACGTGATGAGATTCATTCTCCACATTAACCATTCATGAATGATTATAAAGTATATATAATAAGTAATCATGAAATATATGACATAATAATGATACTGGATTTATGTGTATATATATGTATGTCGTCTACTTAATTCCATTCAACTCAATAAGGAAACGAAAACAGCGTTCATGCGTACGTACGGCCTACCGTATCCAGGAACGGTGTATCTCTTTCCATTTACTGATCTATTATATATATGTATATTCTGAATATATATTATATATAAATCATGTTTTATATTCTTTAATTAAGTAATCATGATCTAAGTAATCATATGAACAATTACAAGTCAAAACACAGACGACAAATGAAACGATTTTACCCAAAACGCTCTTTAACATGGAATTTACAAAAGAACGGATAATATAAAGTCATAAGTGAATAATATATGATATCATAACAATGATTATGATTTTTTAATAAGTCAATAACATTATTTAAATCATTATACAGGAGGTTCGGACACTTACGAAGCAAATCGGACCTAAGGTAATGGATAATTGTGCAAATCTCATTTTTATCCGAGATTACTTATTCGTAAGTATTTACTAGGGTTATTGCTATCATACATGTCCATGTTTTATAAAAGTGTATTCATGTATGTTTAAAGTCATTTTATACCCATTTTGAATTTTACCCCATGGTATGGAAGGAATCATTCTTTTGTTTACCCTACCAGGTACTTTAACTTTTCCGACAAAAGTACAAGAAGAATGTTTTTTTAACTTATACGGCACGAAATTTTTTTTACAGTTTTATAAAGACATATTTTCATGATGCTTCTTAAAAATATTTCATGACTATTTTCAAAAAAATATCTTTCTTTTAAAATAGCATGACATTTTGTGAAAATAAATTGTTTTTGAAGAAGAAAGGATATTTTCCTCAAGAATTCATTTCAAGTGTTTTATCAAAACCTTTTTCCATCTAAGATGACATTATTTCATATGTGTATGTTTCAAGTATAAAGTCTCTATGATTTATATGGCTTCACTTTTCTTATTATGAAATGATATCCATTTCTTTTATATGGATTATGTGATTATGGGATGATGTTTATGAAACCCATTTTATTTATTGGGTTACTATGAATGATGTATGTTTATTTTGTGGCACAAGTAAGAATGATTTCATTATGAGATGGGTGGGACCTATATCTCCCTCCAATGCATTGGGTAAAGATTTATATCTCATGAGATAGACATGGCTGGAACGGAAATTTAAACCAGTTCAGTAATACAGGACTGGAACGAGGAGTGAACTCGATTCAGAAAGGGACTTTGTCCACTAAGATGGTCTTGGAAGCAATGCCTTGGCTACTATGGAAATCATATCATGTGCTTAATGTTTGCCACAATTACATGTTTTATTCCCATGCTATTTTATCATTCTTAATGTTTCTTTATGATTTATGCCTTACGTACTTCCATGTTTTGTGTCATTTCTCAATATTTTGATGTTTAAACATTATGTTCATTTTTTTAAGTTCAAATGTATATGGTTTGTTTTATTTTATCCATGCTTACCCTTACTGAGCATTTTAGCTCACCCTTTTTATGTTTTCTTTTCCCCAGGATATAAAGAAAGGTTTTAGGTAAGAAAAAAAGGGAAGATCTTTATGGGAGATGTTGAATATCTTTCACCATGATTAGAAGATTACGTTCCAAGTTTCCAAAGACACTAAACTATTACGGTCCTTGTGTGTCTGTTTTTGTTATGTATTAAGTATTCCACTAAAGTAATGTAATGTCTATGTACGTCAAGCTTTGGGTCTCTACAGTTGGTATCAGAGGAAAGGTTTAGTCAACCTTTGGAAACTAGGATTCGAGAACTTTAGTGAGATCCCTAGAGATATTTCTAAGGTATGTCTAGGGATGTACCTAAGGTTAAGTATAAGTATAGGTTATAGTACTAGAATTACGGTAACCTAAGATGTTAGATATTGAAGGTACTCACCCTTTTGTATGTTGTTTTCCCTAGCGTGATTTTTTCCTCTCACACTATTCTTTTTGGGTTTTAGACGATGGTTGGAACCCGAAGGAACCATGTTGATCAATGTAATGGATAATGCAATGATTCTCCTCCTGAACAAACAAATGTTATGGGAGATGGAGTGAAAAATCTTATTGCTATACTTACACAAGCTATGAATCATTCTGGACTTCCAAATGAGCAGATAAGGGAACAATATTCTATTGAGTCCTTTATGAGGCAGTATCCACCCTCATTCAGCGGGTCTACTGATCCATTAGTTGCTGAACAATGGATCAGTACTACTGAAAAGATATTTTCAGTTCTTCAATGTTCTGAACATGATAAATTCATCTTAGCAGTGTATCGTCTGGAAGGTGATACTGATCAATGGTGGAATCTTATCAAGAATACGAGGCCAAGAGATTAAATTGAGTCCATGGAATGGGATGAGTTCAAGAACTTATTTTTTAATAAGTACTTTCCTCGTATTCTTCGAACAAAGATGGAGAAGGAGTTTCTTGAACTAAAGAAAAAGGATGATGAATCTGTCGGTATTTACGAAGCGAATTTTACAAGGCATGCAAGGTATGCATCTGGATTTATTATCCAACCTGAAAGTAAAGTTGATCGATTCTTCAGTGGCTTAAAACCAAATCTTCGATGGGAATTAGCTATAAGAGACTTCAGTAGCTATGAAGAAATTGTGCGTTGTGATATCAAGGTAGAAATGGAAGTTGGTGTTACTTATCCATCTCATAGTTTTGACAAGAAACGAAAGATGGAGTTCAAGGAGAAATCTCATAATAATGGTGAAAAGAAGATGAATGTTTCCTTATGCTCAAAGTGTGGAAAGAAGCATGGTGGAGATTTTCTTAAAGGGACTAGAAAATGTTTTAAGTGTCGAAAAGAAGGTCATCGAGTAGCTGAGTGTCGAAGTAATGGAAAAAGGGTTTCTAATGATGTGAATAAAGAAAAGACTGCAGAGAACGCACCACCAACACTTCAATGCTTCAAGTGCAAGGAAATGGGGCATTATACTAATAAATTCCCTAATCCAAGGGTTAGTGATGATCGACATGAGCAACGACTTAAGGCAAAGGAAAAAAGGGAAGTCACATGCGATCATTATTGGCGATGTTGAATATGACAACGATGTGGTGGAATGATTAAGTTTTTATGTAATGGGATTCCAAAATAATGTTGTATATAGTATCGTGGAATATTGGAATATTTATGTATTGGTCTATTGTGGTTTTCAATGGTACCGGTAACCATGGAATGTGATTGAGATATTTTTGGAAAAAAAAGATGATATGCGCATAATGAAGGGAAAACGAGAAAATGAAATGTTTAACTGTATTCATGAGCTCATGATTGATATAAGGACTAAGTGATATCATGGTTTGAGTATATAGAATTTTGGGGATTTTGGTATGTGGAAAGTGTTAACTTTTAACTGCATTCATGTTTTCACTAAGGTTTAATGGGTATTAATTTTTCAAGAGAATACATGATTAAGGTATTCACATAACTGGAATGTGACCAACAAGATATATGGGGGATAAATGATGGTATTCACATGATTGGTTGACGATATTTCAAGTAATCATTTTCTTTATACTATGAGTTTGGACCGAAGTATTTTAGATAAGCCTAAAGATTGAAATGGATTATGTTGACCATAAGTTAGTATTTTTTAAGGATAGAACTTTTTTTTGATATTATTTATAGTAATGTAGTTTTAGAAAAAGGGCAACCTGCAGGACGGGCGACAACCCATCGCGTCGGACAAGGCTGTGGGAATCGAACCCACAACTGAAGTGCGACTGGCCTTTATCGCCTACCACTGGCCTACAAGAAGTCCCTGTTTAGTAGAAACTAGTTTTATTATATTAAACAGTATGATATATGAAGTATAAGTCCATTTTAGGAACCATATATGATTAATCTCACTATAGATGAACTTATGTATTTTTTGATAACTTTTCTAACCTTTTTTTGAGACAGATGGAATGGCCCATCATTCTATCACATGATCTGCTAACACATCACGAATGACAAATTAAACTTCATTTCTTTAAGATATGAAGTGGAAATTTTCCAAAGAATGACCAACGGTGAGACTATACCGAAATCACGAAAGTATTTCTTCTAATTCCAATTTCATCAACTTTAGGGAAATGATCTTGAAAACCAAAAATGTTGTCCTAGTGCTCTTATATCTGATGAATCAGATGGTACCTTAGATCGTCACAAATTTATGGCTTTGTGATTGCTGGCTTTTCCATATCCATGTTCTCTACCACTCTCCATCAGAACATGATGGTTAGATTTCTGTTCCATATCCATATTTTCACCTATGTGGAAACCCAGTGATTAGTTTATTTGGGTAAGCATTACATTTCATACTTTTGTTTTTAAAGATTGGTTTTGGTATTCCTTTTTACGATGTGGGTTTCTATTAAAGAAACTTTCGAGGAGTAAACAATTTATAACCCTGACAAATTTCGAGGGTGAAATTCATTTTAAGGGGGGTAGAATGTAACACCCCAAGATTTTATGAAAAATATTATTTTTAATTTCATTAATGTCCTGTGTTGTACGCTACACCAAAAGGAGCTTGCACAACACGCATCCTTGACTTTCCTTGCATTACACGCAATTGCGACCTTCCTCGATAGCGTGTGTAGTACGCAATAACGAGTTTCACTAAACAACAATATGCTATTAAAATATTATTAAAACTAGCTATTATGTATAGTAATAACCAATTTTTTAAATTTTATTTTTCAAAATGGACTTCATTTTTGGATTCAGAATATTGAAATTAGCTTAGGGTGAAATTTTGGTACTTTTCGGATAACTTTCATTTTCTGATGAATAGTGAAAATTACTAAATTTTAATTAAAAACAACCTTTTAAATCGAAATAATTAATAGTGATAAATTATTAATTTGAGTGGTTTTAAATTATATTTAGAATATATTTTTACAATTTAATACAATGTTGTTCATTGGATGTAATTTCACATTTAAACCAGACATAAACAAGTGTCAATCTTTTGATAGTTATTATCTCTTAAGAACACGCTATTTGTTTTGACGACGGGAATTAATTTTTAAATTAATTATTTCAACTAATATGTTTTTAATTTGGTAAAATATACATCATTTTTCATTTTATAATATCAAATATAGCTTAGGCCTAATTTTTTGTATTTTTCTGGAAACTTTCATTTTTTGATGAATAGTGAAACCACTAAGTGGTAGTTAAAAAAAGGAATTTTTCATAAAACTTAATTTTACCGCTTATGTGAGTGGAATTTCAAAAATCCGAGAGACATGGTTGATGTTAGTAAGTAAAATGTGGTTCAATGAGATGAAAATAATTTTTGGTGAATAGTACATTTTTACTTTTTTTACCATGGTTAAAAGTAAATAGGGTAATTAAGGGTAACAATGATATTATTATTACCCTAACACATGTACTAATTCTATTGGATAAGTGTAATTCGACCAAAAACAACCTTAGAAATAAAATATGACCATTTAGGCCCACTTGGATTAGATTAGGACATTTATTATTAATTTATTTAAAGAAGGGTTAAAATAGTTAAAATCAATGTTTAATAAGTATATCATTTTTAATATAGGGTTATAAATAATATAAATTCGACTATAAATATTTATTAGAAATATAAAAAGATTTCCTACATAATAGTATTTTATTTGTAATTTTTAGAAATTAAATAATTTATTTTATTTATGACACAAAGATGATGTAGTAATTATCTTATTAATGAAATATTGACATAATTGATGTTATAAATACCCAAATAAATGTAATTTTAGACTTTTTATGAATTCCACTAATTTTCTAGGTTAATATGACATGTTAGTATTGATTTAATTAACTTTTTTAGAACTAATCATTCTGTTATGATTTTCACAAAAATCAATTACCAAATAGTGTCAAAATTGACCTAAAATAGTTTTTAAAACAAATATTATATTATTAATTGTTATTTTATTCCTAAAAATCTAAGTCTCAGAAAAATTACTTAGATAAGGTTATATATATTAATAATAAACAACTTGGGGTTCGTTTGGCTTGTTATAGTAAGTTTATTAACCTTATAGTGTAAGAACACAAGAAGACACACTAAAAGTAAAATTATTTAACTTAATGTTAAATCTAAATGATAAGGTTAAAACAGGAACCTAAACTTGTCTAAATTCTATTGGATGAAAGGATTTCAACCCATACCCACCTTATATTCGAAATTAATCAATTTAGAGCTATTTAAAACCGAACTTGACTTTATAATAAAATAATATTTTTAGTTTTTCCAAAGGAGCCCCTCTCCTCCCTTATAAAAGGGCACCTCCTCCCTCTCTTCCTCACACCACTTTGAGCCTTCAAGATAGTCCAACCCCTGAAAAATTCTATTCTCCACTTCCCTAGCAACATCATAGAGGTCCTGGTCTTCTTCAAAGACAAATTTTAGTGCCCTAAGAGGAGGACTCAAAGAGGTGCTTCAAAGAAGAGGTAATGACCGTTACCGATTCTTTCAACTTTATTTCTTCTTCCACTTCTTCTTCTTAGGTTGTTTCATTATGAAGTAATAACATCAGTATCACTCATATACTTATATGTTATTATAAGTATGAAACAACCCTATTTCACCATCTATCCATCCTATGGAAAATGAAATCACCGCGCGTGCGTACGTACAGAATACCGTCTCCACGCCATGGTGTAATCTATTTTCCACCACCACCTTACTTGGATGGGTATAATGGTGTACATAATAACTATATATGATTATTTTAAAGTTATATTGATTCTGAAATAGTATACATACACTCAAATACAATTCCACGATCATGAGAACGATATCATCGCTCGTGCGTACGTACGGACTACCGTCTCCATGACGCGATGAGATTCATTCTCCACATTAACCATTCATGAATGATTATAAAGTATATATAATAAGTAATCATGAAATATATGACATAATAATGATACTGGATTTATGTGTATATATATGTATGTCATCTAATTAATTCCATTCAACTCAATAAGGAAACGAAAACAGCGTTCATGCCTACGTACGGCCTACCGTCTCCATGAACGGTGTATTTCTTTCCATTTACTGATCTATTATATATATGTATATTCTGAATATATATTATATATAAATCATGTTTTATATTATATAATTAAGTAATCATGATCTAAGTAATCATATGAATAATTACAATTCAAAACATGGATGACAAATGAAATGATTTTACCCAAAACGCTCTTTAACATGGAATTTACAAAATAAACGGGTAATATAAAGTCATAAGTGAACCATATATGATATAATAACAGTGATTATGATTCTGGAATAAGTCAATGACATTATTTAAATCATTATACAGTAGGTTCAGAAACTTACGAAGAAAATCGGACCTAAGGTAAGGGATAATTGTGCAAATCTCATTTTTATCCAAGATTACTTATTCGTAAGTATTTACTGGGGTTATTGATATCATCCATGTCCATGTTTTATAAAAGTGTATTCATGTATTTTTAAATTCCTTGTATACCCATTTTGAGTTTTACCCCATGGTATGGAAGGAATCATTCTTTTGTTTACCCTTTGAGGTACTTTAACTTTTCCGACAAAAGTACAAGAAGAATGTTTTTTTAACTTATATGGCATGAACAAATTTTTACAGTTTTATAAAGACTTATTTTCATGATGCTTCCTAAAAATATTTCATGACTATTTTCAACAAAATCTCTTTCTTTTAAAATATCATGACGTTTTGTGAAAAGAAATTGATTTTGAAGAAGAAAGGATATTTTCCTCAAGAATTCATTTCAAGTGTTTTATCAAAACCTTTTTCCTTCTAAGATGACATTATTTCATATGTGTATGTTTCAAGTATAAAGTCTCTATGATTTACATGGTTTCACTTTTCTTATTATGAAATGATATCCATTTCTTTTATATGGATTATGTGATTATGGGACGATGTTTATGAAACCCATTTTATTTATTGGGTTACTATGAATGATGTATATTTATTTTGTGGCACAAGTAAGAATGATTTCATTATGATATGGGTGGGACCTATATCTCCCTCCAATGCATTGGGTAAAGATTTTTATCTCATGAGATAGACATGGCTGGAACGGCAAGTTAAACCGGTTCAGTAATACAGGACTGGAACGAGGAGTGAACTCGATTCAGAAAGGGACTTTGTCCACTAAGATGGTCTTGGCAGCAATGCCTTGGATACTATGGAAATCATATCATGTGCTTAATGGTTGCCACAATTACATGTTTTATTCCAATGCTATTTTATCATTCTTAATGTTTCTTTATGATCTATGCCTTACGTACTTCCATGTTTTGTGTCATTTCTCAAGCTTTTTATGTTTAAACATTATGTTCATGTTTTTAAGTTCAAATGTATATGGTATGTTTTATTTTATCCATGCTTACCCTTACTGAGCATTTGAGCTCACCTTTTTTATGTTTTCTTTTCCCTAGGATATAAAGAAAGGTTTTAGGTAAGAAAAAAAGGGAAGATCTTTATGGGAGATGTTGAAGATCTTTCACCACGATTAGAAGATTACGTTCCAAGTTTCCAAAGACACTAAACTATTACGGTCCTTGTGTGTCTGTTTTTGTTATATATTAAGTATTCCGCTAAAGTAATGTAATGTCCATGTACGTCAAGCTTTGGGTCTCTACAGTCATTTATTGTGATGCCTTAGGTATGGGATTAGGATTTCTTCTAATGTATTGGAAATTTTTGGTGGCCTATAACTCTCACTAATTATTCCCTCATGAGAAGAATTATCCTACCCATGATCTCGAGTTGGATATAGTGACGCATGATCTTAAAAATTAGCACCACTATCTCTTTTGAGAGTTGTTTACTGTATATTCAAATCATAAGATCCTAAAGTATACTTTTATCCAGAGATACCTGAACTTATGATATATTCTTTAGTTTGAGTATATTTAGAAATTCAATTTTGATATTTTATATACATTTGGAAAAGGGAATGTGTCCATTGATGTGTTGAGCATGAGGTTTTCAACTCAAGCCTTGAAATAATTTGTGGAAGAGTAGTCTTTGATGAATATGTTCATTGAGATGATCTTGGATGTGAAAGAGGATCTTGGGTTTGTTTTCTTAGATTATGTGAAATCTAATTCTTCATTTTATAATTGAATCCATCTTGAACAAGCAAAAAACACTAATTTTTATAATATTTGTGAAATACTTAATGCTGGGGAGAACTTGGGTAATTGACATCGGTCTCCTAATAGTTTTTTTTACTTCTAAGGTAGATTGGTTATTCTAATATCTCTGTGTAAAGAGTTGATGGATAATGAACTTCGCTCTAGTTTTTCTATGCACCTTGGTACTATTAAGATGTATCATGATTTTAGACATAGGTATTAGTTTCTAATGATAAAATGGAAAATTGTATATTTCAATTCATTATGCCTTACCTTCTAAAAGATTAAGTCAAAGAACCAAATGCATATCGATTTTTTACAACCTTTACCCATTCTGGTATGAAAGTGGGATGAGATGTCCATGGAATTGGTTTCCAATTTACTATGGACTCTTAGTGGGAAGGATTTGATTTGGGTGATCATTGATCAACTTATGAAATCAACTCATTTAATTCCTATTAATGATACAATGAGGGTAAAAGAGCTTGGTCACATGTATATCCAAGATATACTAAAGCTCTAGAGAGTGCCTTATGTTGTTTTTTCTTACAGAGACCCATCGTTCACATCCCTCTTTAGGATAGGTTTTCAAGAGGTGATGGGTACCCAACTGAAGTTAATAATGTTATATCGCCCTAAAATAGATGGGAAGACTGAGTGATCAGTTCATTTTCTTGAGAATATGATTTGGAAATTTTTTCTTGGTTTTCTATTTTCTTGAGAAAATTTTCTATATTTGGTAAAATATTATTATAAAAATTGTTTTCATGATTTGATTAAAATGGATCCATAAAAATAGTTGTATGAGAAACCATGTAGATCTTATTTATATTGGGTGTAGTTGGGATAATGGTATTTGGTTGAACCAATCCTTGTTCAAGTGATGATAGAAAGGGTACAGTTGATCCAAAAGGTGTTATTGATTTCTCAGAGTTGTCAAAAATATTATGCAGACCATCTTCATCACATTTTAGACTTTTTGGCGGGTTATTGGGTTTTTCTTATGGTTTCACCTCACCTGGTACATTCTCATTTGGGTAATTAGGGTAGGTTTTCACTGAGTTTTGTTTCAAATATCAATATCATCAAATGAATTGGAAATATGGATTAATGGTTGGAATTTTCATCTCTCTTATCGCTGATTCAAGAAATGTTTTATTTTTTTCAAATAAGGAGGTATCAACCAGACAGTCCCCATGTGATATAATGGTAGTATGTTTATCTTGATCCCAACACATCAATTATTGAGAATCCAGTTCAGATTATGGATGGATAGGATAAGGTATTAAGTGATAAAGAAATTACTTTTGTCTATTTATATTGGTATTATGGATGAGATTTCCATAAGATGTGGGAGAAGGAATCATTGATGACATAGTAGTGGTCTTACCTTTTTTCAAGTTCAGAATCTTGATTTCTTTATGGGTCTAGAAATATTCATATTAGAGAGAATTTTGGTTCCCTATGAGTCATATGTATGTTTCAATTTTAGATTAGTTTATCTATTTTTAGTTTCTTAAGGATTTTTGAGAGTCAAGAATCAATAATTTGAATATTTTGGGGAAATAGACCAATTTTATGTTATGTTCATTATTATTAATAACTATATTGTATGGATCTATTTGTTCTAGTGGTGTTTTTAATACTTTTAGAATGGTTTTTATAACTATTTGATTCACCATAAAAACAATATATAGGGTAGGGTATGATTACAAAGGCTATTATATGGATTTTACATGGTTTTTTTAACCATTTGGATATTTCTAGGTAACCATGATCTTCAGTTTCAAGGGAAAATAGATATCACATGTTTAACACATGGTTTGTCTAACCATATGGCCTAAACATGTCACCCATGTGGGATTCTTAAAATTAGAAAATTTCCTTGATGACCTTAAGTTTTTTTAACTACATATCCTCCCAAAATATTATTAGCTTGACTTAACCCCTCCTTGATTATCTAGAGGACTCTTCCCTTGATTCCTTGGTTGGTGGATATCTTCAAAGTATGTATGAATTTTGACCCAATCCCTCCTCCTATTTCTAGATATTCTTATGATATCTCTTCCCATTAACTTTTTGGAACCCTGATAGGATTTTATTTCCAAATATAGAGGGTTTGATTGGTATTTTTAATGTTTCTTATGAATATAGACTTGTGAGGACCCTATATCTTTAATTCTAGCTCTTTTTTTAAGGCAGATAGATTTTCTCCATTAGAGAGGTAGGTGTCTCTATAAAATGGTTATATATCATTATTTACTTAATATTATTGTAAATTCCTTTGTTTTAGTTTATTAAAATTATTTATGTCATATCAAAATGGTTTTTTTATGAAATTGAATCTTGTGTGGCATGTAAAGGGGTTTTTAAAAAAATAGTTTTATGTGCATTATGTGTTTGACGAAATTCCCCAAATATGGTTTTGATTATAAAATGGATTTTTAAGAAAGGAAGAAGTAATTATTTTCTTGATGACATTTTTAATATAATTTTGATCATAGTTTACTCTAATGTTTTGAAAAAACATAGCACATTAAAAACCATGGGTGTGTTAGGTTGTAGACATATGAAAACATTAATGAGTGTGGCACCGCTAGGGGTTATGATCTTGATATTGATAAATTTTGGTGGGACTTGATAATAGTTAGATTCATGATATTCCGAGATTAGTGATCCTTTGTGTGTCCTATTATGTACTCTTATAGGTTATATCCCACTTGTGCTTGGTTTTATACATAATATAATTGTTTCATGTTTGATTTCTTACATGTTTATCTTATGATATTCCCATGGATTATTAGAATAATTTCTCTCTATTTAACATTTATGTACTTTGTTATATTCTTGGTTTATTTGGATATGAAATTATTTAAAAGGAAACCAAATTATGTTGTATAAAAAAATTCTTATAAAATTTCTTTATAAACTTGTTTTATTTTAAATATAGAACTAATAGTTTCATGGTGACAAACGTTGTATAGATTCATGGTGGAATCATACTGGATGTTTTCCTCACACCATGAATATTTCTTAGGGTGTATGTTGATTTGGTTTTTTGGGTTACAGGTAAAGGGAATGGAATCATGTATCTCTTCATCTACTGTTGGTTGATTTCGTCTTTATTGT
Organism: Viscum album; assembly: GCA_963277665.1. Lineage (NCBI taxonomy): Eukaryota > Viridiplantae > Streptophyta > Magnoliopsida > Santalales > Viscaceae > Viscum > Viscum album. The sequence goes on from OY728141.1 coordinate 2,068,750,283, forward strand.
GGGTTGATATGGTGGTGATGGATGGTCACATGAAGACTTAGTTTTTCTCTAGTTTCATTTTTCTTCTAGGTTTATTATTTTAGATTAATTTTGTATGTATCATGGATCTATACTCTTTATTTCATGTTATATATTGATTTTATATCCTTATCCTATTATACATGGGATATGTTGGGTTATCCTCTAGGGTAAAATCATTCCAATGGCTATGTATGTTGATGGCCAGGTGCTAGTTTCCATACCATGGAAATCGAGAATGTTCTTAAAGCCTTGTTCCAAGCCTTCTTGGGTGGCCTTTCAAGTCATCTTGGGTTCGTTCGTTATAGTTTTAATATTGAAAATATTCTTTTATGCTGGATATGTTTTCAGTTGTGGTTATTATGAACATTTTATTTTATTTTTTTAATTTTGTTCTCGTATATTTGATCTATTCCATGAAAATAAAGTGTCTATAATCACATGAAAATTGATGGTTCATTGATTTAGTAATATTTATCTTGAATATATTCTCTTTATTATTTCTTAAATAGTTTAGTTATACTCATCATGATTCTAACATTTTTATAATGATTTTGTTCATTATCTAAGAAACTACATTGTTCTATAAGGTAAAATGGATATATTTTCATGTCAAATATTTTGATTCTTTTGATATCCATTAAAACCCCTAAATGTTTATTATATTTCAATATATAATTAGATTCAGTTTATCTTCCTCTCAATTTCATAGTCCCTTATGGCATGGAAAAAATTGAAAACTATATACATTAGAGTGTGATGGGAATATAATCTTTAAATTTTTTTATAAATAAGTTCTAGAATAGAATATATTTACTGTCAAATAAATTGTCATTAAAATGATCTAGTTGATCATATTTCTACATATTCTCTTGTGATTTGTTTACAATATTCTATAAATGTGTCATTGGGAAACAATTATGTATACTTTCATCCTCTTCTTCATTTTAATGTTAATAGTAATACTATATCCTTTTCTATCAAAGATTATATTTGATGCTAGCTTGTATATTTTTAATGTGTAAATTGTCCTTTATAATGATTTTTCATTCAACATTGATCTTTATTTGGATGTCACTAATTAAAATAGTTTCCCTTAATTTGATATTATACATCTTAATAATAATGTAATCACAAACTCAAAAGGTCATAAAATAAATTCTATCAATTGTGACATAATACCATGATATATTATATTATATAGTATTGATCACCCAATCTATGTCATGATTTGATATATAAAGGCATATCTCATCATTTTTTTCAACATAGTGTTTCATCTATCAAAATTATCTTATAAACTATATTCATATTCATCTCATTACTACTTTGACACTTCTTTGGACATTTGTTATGTTGATTTTTTATAATTTGTGTCTATTACTCTATTTTTATTCCAAAAATTGTTTTTTAAAATTAAATAAAATTATTATTGTCTCCCCTAATTCTTTCTATAATTATTTTTATTGTTATTTATCAACCAATAATTACTAGATGTTAAACCATTTGAACTTCAACAAACAAAATGAAAATGAAATTATTCTCTCTCAGTGGCCTTTATCATTCTCTCCATCTCTCAATATTCCTATAAGTTAAGTATTCTTCATATTAATTTTTAGATGATGGACTCTTCCATATCCTTATCCTCATCCTTTGATAAGATTCTCTCCTTATATCATTTTCCTTTGTTTTATTTTGGATTTCATGTTTAATTTCTCTTTTTCTTTATTTTAAGTGTTATTCCATCAATTGAAGTTCCATTATACCTCCTAATTTACAATTTATACTTTTCCTGTCATAATAGGTCCCATCTTGGTCTAACATGATGATAAATTAGGATTTCAAGACCCCAACCCCAGTTTCCCAGAGCTGGTGCTTTACATCATTACATTGACATAATAAACAAGGAATTTATATCCTGAAGGACTGAATATTTTAGTAGTTTTGGAAAACCATATACAAATATAAGTTTTACATTACAACTTTGAAAGGAAATATAATATAGAAATTCCATTGGAGACATTCATAACTTCTAGATTTTCCCTGTAAGTCATTTATAATATTCATCTTCGCATTCTAAAGAAAAATAAAACATAATAAAGGGGTTATATTATATTCTTAGTAAGTGTAAGTAATATAGAGAAATCATAAATAATAAGGCATAGTGAATAACTAAAAGTACACATGCCATTAAAATATAATCTTGATCATAATATTAAAGGAATAAAAGACGATTAAATAATTTCACAATAAAAAATAACCATAGATATTTTACTATTAGAATAATCACATGGACTATAAATTACTAGTTTCATAATGAGGTAATGCACAATGTCAGTCCACATAAACATACCATCAAGGCCTCAGCCAAGACACCATACATAATGGGTAAAAACCCAGTCTAGTTTGTCTTATGAGGCCTACTGATGCATCAAGGGGCTATATCGGGCCCTATCCATCACTTACTACATAAAATTAATTCCTTATATGAATGGAGATAAACATAAATGACATATACATATGAAATACCCCAATCTATAAACATAATCACTAACCATTCTTGGTAGTATGGTGAATGGTATCAATATAGCATATCCACAATCAAATTGATCATAAAAAATTTAATATAATATGGTGGTTGATGAACCTAAGAGATAAAACTCAATAAAGAATAAAATTAAATAGTTGTTTTGAAATATATGAAAATAATTTAATAAAACCATCGATAAGTTATTGATAGAAATACAATTATTATTTTCAAAGAAGAGTTATTTTTTAAAAATCATTTGTATTTTTCATTATTTTTGTATAATACCATATATGAAAAAATATAGTTTTTCATGATAAAATTAGTGATTTTATAAAAAAAAATTGTGTCTTAAAACAGATTATGGATAGTACTTTAAAATGGGTAAGAAATCGAGATGTTCCCTATAATCATGCTTGCGTATCGGGAATAAATAAGAAAAGAACTTTGAAAGACATTTATTCTATCATCAAAGAATGATTAAATGATCTAGATATATTATTTTTGAACATATATATATATATATATATAATTTAGAATAATTATATAAAAATAATCAATAATTACATTGGTGTATAGAGGGATAATGCATAACCCGAATGAAAATGGAAGTTTGGGAAGAAAACCCTTAAAAATATCATATATTTGAAATGTTAATTGATAAAAAGAATGGAATATTTGTATACACTATAAATACACATTATAAAACATAATATAATAAAAATTAATTTCACAAATAATTATTAGTACCACATAATCAATAAAGTATAAGGTTAACCCAAAGAATGGATATTGGGTTAATAATTCCCTTACCTTATGCTCAAATGTGTTCTGCACTTGACCTTAATGTCCTGGATAATAAAATTAAATCCATTATTTAATTACTTAATAACCTTATATACATGTATTTTATTTATTATAGTTTTATTATGTTCATTTATGTCTTTTTATGATTTATAGGGTTTAATTTTATCATTCAGGAGCGTTCGTTTTCTCGATTTTCATGATCGGCTCATTTTTTATAAGTAATGAAGTTCATTTAAAATGGGTATAATTCTCCAGAATTAAAATTATATGTTATTAATGAACACAAATAATTTTAAGTTTTCATAAATATTTTTTTGTTCCTAGATATTAGGATGAATCATTGTATAACATGTTAGTGATATTCATTTAGATTAATTTAAGCAGTTTTAGATCAAAACAAACTTGTTTTGTTTTATCATTTAGAATTATGTAAAATTTTTACACATAGAACATAAAAAGTGTTTTAATATATATTTTAAATATTATAAAACTATTAAAATGGTTTCTTGAACATCCTTTGATATGGTGAAGTAAGATTAAAACTTTTCGTCCTTGAAGGCAATGAAACAACACCTCATAGACAACCTTTCCATTTTTAGAATAAAAGGTCGAGGAGAATGGTTTTAATGATGGATTATTGAATTAGCATAAAAAATTCCATTATATTTAAAGTAATAGAGTTATCACTATATTTTGATTATGGGAGTTTAGAAGAGAATAATAAAAGAAAATAACTTGGAAAGAAAATAAAAGAAAAAGGAAGAGGATTTTTACCTCTTGAATTCTCCTCCATGAGAACCTCCTTAAGGGGATTGATTTTGGTGTTTTGATGAGTAAAAGTGATCCCGGACTCAACGTGAAACTCCTCTCCTAGTTGTTCCACCTACCTCATCAACCTCACCTCCCTTTACACCCTTAGTTTGTTGCCACTAGATTCGGCCTTCCAGAACCTAAGGGCGTGCTTCCCCTTCTGCAAGTCATCAGCTTCCCACTGAAGACCACCTAGGTGACCTCCCAGTAGCAATCCACAGTGGCTAAATCCCCCTATATCCGATGTCAAACATCACATGCATCCATTTCCATTACAATACCCTCGTTGTGCCTCCCCTATTGTAGATCAGTGAAGATGCCACCAGATCTAGACCGGAAGTCCCCACCGCTATGAGGAACCCCTTTATCAAGTACTTTCATACTCGAATCACCCCAAAATTGGCCCGAGTGGATCCATCCAACCTTGAACAAGTTTGGAAAGACTGGTCTGGCCAATAATAGCCTTGTACGGGCTTTTCTTGACTCTTTATGGGTCTGTGCAGGTTCAGCATGACCTGTAATGGGCGAGAGTGGGGTTTCAGGGGCCGAGTTAATCAAAATTAATTTAAATTAATTAATTTAGTTTTAGAATTAAATTAAATTAATTAAAATATTAATTTTTATTAAATAAATAATAATTTTAATACCTAAGTATAAAATTAATTTAATTTTTTTGTATTAAAATTAAATTAATTAAGGAACTGAATATGAATATGAATTAAATAAATTAATTGAATTTTTAATTCATTTAATTTATTTCATATCCCTCGTACTTTAATTTAATGTAATTTAATTTTATTGCACATTAATTTTACCTTCTCATTGGTCTTGGGAACTAACCTGAGTATGTATTATTTTAATTATTTATTTATTTTAACTGCATGTGATGATTATATTTATTCAATATAGTCTATGAATTATTGTTAATTTTCAATCAAAATGTATAAGGGCCTACATATAAAATTTATCTAATGTACATTGACCCCCTAGACCCTCTCACCTACGAGCAAGTTTAATTTTAATTTTAATAAAGATAATGAAAGAAGTGATGTGGAACCCACCAAGATGATACATTACTCCAGACATGACATGGACCCCGCTAGGATGAGGCAGTACTCAAGACATTATGTGGACCCCACCAAGATTAGGTAGTACTTCAGATGTGACGTCGACCTTTCCAAGATGATGTGGTACTCTAGAGAGTCAATGGACACACTAGATAGGGGGGAAACTTCATCAAAAGTCAAGATATGCCTTAGGTATGATCCCCCTAGGTCATTTTAAATGCTCAAGACTATTTAGGAAGAATATTTCCTTTATGAGTTTATTTATTATTTTTTCATTTTATAATAGTGGGAAAATAAATAATAAAATTCATAAAGAAGCGGTGAATGTTTTTCTATTAATTTTCAGTTGTCGGAATGACAACATAGATGAATAAGATTAATATAAATAGATTACATTCATCGAGATAAAAACAGAAAAACCCTCAAAGAAATATTAAGTCACAAAATCCTTCCATCATTTGAATTTGAACACAACCAGGTGTTTAGGGTGCTCGGTCAACCATAATCAAGGGTGTATCTTACTACTGGGGAGTTCTTATGAGAATGATGGGTTGACTTAACTAAAGTGGTAGTAAGGATTATCCATAGATATCTTTTTATCACTTTAGAGTCAAGCATCGATGGAATCAATACTATGATTCTAAGAAGCTCAAACTTCACTCATCAGATCAAGGAGTCGCAATTTAATGTGGTTAGCCAGTCAAAATCCTACCTTGAACTCTATAAGTAGTGGAGTAGCCATATATTATAGAATATGATGGGAGGATAAAGAATCCATGCTACTAGAATACTCAAGAAATATATTATTCTGATTCTATTATAATAGTGAGATACATTTAATGATTTAATTAATCAATCAATAGTGTCTAAATTGGTAATCAAGATAAAAATAAAATCTACTAAATTTTATTATTTAGAAAATGGAAAGTAATAACACAATAAACACTATGATGATAATTGGAAAATTTTAATGTTCTATCTAGAAAAAATGTCCATGTATAGTACAGGTGCTTGTGCACAATACTACTATATCATATATTCAAGATGTAGGTGTCCATGTACCTGTTAAGACACCTCAAGAATTGAGGGTGTAAAAATTTATTACAGTATACTCATGTATAGATAATATTATGGTTATGTCATTATTCTATCATCAACATATGATTTCAATTGTGGTCACTACAACAGGACATGGATTATTACACATGTAGTCTTATCTACAAGAATTTTATGAGAATAAAGTGAATAAAGATATAAATGGGAAGTGACTACACTAGTTATGTGTAAATATGAAATATGGATCATAATATTTCATTAAATACCATTTTTATCACCCATATACTCAAAATTACTTTAATATTTCCAAATTAACAGGATAGAGTAAACAAATCATTCACTTTAGGGTAATATTCACCAAGAAATATGAATATTAAAGAAAGAATAATCTTTAATTATTATGGTTAGTAAGTTGAAAGAAAAGGTGATAAGGACAATGGAAATAGTGATGCCAAGGGAACTTTTATAACGTCCTTCAAATAGAGTGGTGATAAATAGGAGGTTATTTTCATCACATATCATGAAATAAATTTATGAAAGTTTAAACACAATGAACTAAATTGAATAAGAAACTACCCACATCTTCTTTAGTGAATATTCATTGATTGTAATTATTGTTTATAACATAATTATTTGTTATTAAATAAAATATTTTTATCACATATGTGTATTGAAATATTGTAACCCAGTAAGTGATAGATTCATTACTAGAAGTAAGGTGTATTCTCTAGGCGGCTGAGAAAGGGTGATTCCAAAGTCAGTAGTGAGAAACACAAAATTTTAATTTTCAAGTTAATGATTTAAGTCAAACTATTATTGAGTATAACAAAAACATTTATCTCGTGTTTCAATTAGAAATAAAAATACATTATTCCAAGTTCAATAATGAATGTTGTTTGTGGTGTTTCATACTCAACCAATAGTTCAGTGATACTTGAATCATCATAAATACATGATGAATATAAAATGTAAGACTTATTTACCTAGTTATGAAAAAATAATTATTTTTCAGGAACAAATAAAAGTTCATGTCAAGAATATACCCAGTTTGGTATTTAGACTTAGTAGATATAAACACCTTTGGTATTATCAATGTATTTGGTTTGGAAAAATAAAACTTTAAAAATAAAGTTATGCCACAAAGATTTCAAATTTAGTTTAGCAAGATATCTTGAACTTTTCCAAGTGTAATCTAGTGGTAAATATAATTCAAAAGATTCCTATAAGTATATAATGAATGTGATAATGAAGTATATACATGTTCAAAAGATATAAGATTCTTTAGTTTGGCATGCCGAAGAATATCTTGATTAATCATTTATCAATCAATATATTGTAGCATGGAGTAATTCTTAAATGCACATTACCTTATCCACATCAGGGCTATGATTAAAATAAGTATGATCGATGATGAGTCTTACATATTAACATTGATCAATAAAATGTAGTTTAGAGCAATTATTAAACTCATATTTTATACATCAAAGTCATTATGTAAGTAGTATCAATGTTGAAACGTATAGAAACTTCCATTATATTTAAATATGTGATTTGAAAATAACAGTGATATCCCATTACCATATGCCAACTATCATGAAAAATGAATATTATAACAGTTGAATTATAATTGAAATCCATTTTCATAAGAATGTGTGTTAATTTGAAAAGAGTTTTTTAGGATATAAACAAAATTACATCAAGAAAAACACATTGTGCATCTAAATTAATTATCCTAAAATTTTCTTAGGATGTTACATAAATTCTTATTATAGAAAATATTTAGTCAAGTGATAGACTACATTTCTAAAAAATGGTACACTTATCTACTTGATATAGTAGGAAAATATTGACTTGGGTTTATTCAATGTCTGATATGAACAAATAGTTGGCATAGGAACAAGTTCCACAAGTGTATGTAGAAGAGGAATGTTCCAAAGACACATACAACATAGGAAGGTTAAAACCATAGTTATGGTTTTATATTCACCACAGCCGATGAAACAATGTTCAGTAAGAATAATAATTCCTACAAGTAGGAAATATATAGAAACAAGCTAAAATTGACAAGTTCAATTAAAATTAAATAATGTATTTCATGTATCAAAGTATATGGTGAATGTTATTTTGAATACCATGGTGGGTATTCAAGTGAGATGATACATGAGTGGTATAAGCATGGTACCAATAAGGCTTGATTAGTTATACTAAGTTGGTATGCATAAATTCATTAGAATTTTAGTTTTCATAGAAAATTTCTATGATCGTTTAATTGGCCATTGGATGTTAAGACCAAATTTTGTGGAAGGTTTCTATACAATGCAACTAGAAATGGATGGTGACACCATAGGAAGCTAATAAGGGTTGAAAGATACTAAAATCCAGTTCAGGATTCAAGTAAGCAACAAGAACATAGAATATTCATTTGGAATGAATATTTTTCATGTGTATACCATAGGTTAGTGGGAGTTCCATTTTTTTATAAGTATAATATGTTCTGTAACATATGGAAAATAATTATTGGTCTTATAGTTAGTTATGACTAGGATAAAAGTAATTTCTTCAGAGATTTACTTAAAGTAGCAAACTAAGTTCTAGGGAACAGAATATATTTTGGTAGGTATAATGATTTCTTGGACATATATAATCATACATATACTGACATAGTATTGAAAAAATACAAGTTATAACAATTAAAGAGAATAATTTTTTTCACTATCACATTGCATATCTCTCTAAAAGTATACATGCCTGAGCATAAGAGAAGATTAAGTGGTGATTTGATTTCAGTGCGCTTCAGAATGGATCAGTAACATATTCCATGATATGTACAAAAGGTGATATTTCCAACATATAATTTATAGTAGTAAAATATCATTTATATCTAGGAGAATTGCAAGTGAAATAGTTAGAACAATATGATTGTACTTCAGTAAGTATAAAGGATAAGTACCTCATATGTGGAAAAGAAGGGATACTATTTATGGTGGGACACATACTAATCTTCCTTATATAAACATGATCTAATACCTCAGTTAGGATAAGGTGATGATCAATAAAAGATCATAAAATCTATTGGTATTTATACCTAAAAAGCTGAGTATTTTGCAGCTTCTGAGGCAGCCAAGAAGCAGTTATTAAATGAAATGATTTGTTATAGTTCTTGGAATCTCACCTACCAAGTAATGGTTTATCATAATGATAATTATGTTATTGGTATTATCCAAGATGTCAAGGTTTTATAGTGTAAAAAATGGATATACTCATGATACCATCTCTTGAGAAGTTGTACTCAAGGAGATGAGGTCACATATAGTATAATAGCCATGCAGAAAAAACATGGTAGACCTAGAAACTAAATCCATGACTCAGCAGAAACATGATCATAATCATTTGATAGATAAAAATTATGGTTAGCAAGTTGTCTCTAGTGCAGGAGTGAGTGTTTTAATGGTGGGTGCCGTAGAACCAACTTGAACATTAATTTTTATTACCATATCATGAATGTAGTTATATATATATGATGTATACTTACCATTATAGTGTAGATATTTTTGCGTCCACTATTTAATGGTAATGTAAATAGATTAATTGTCATATCAAAAGGTTATATAAGATCACATGATATAATGAGAACCTCGAGAAACTGTGACATTGGTCTTAAACAAAGGTCCTACGATCTAGATACATCATACTAACTGGACACAATTGATGTCTGTCTACCAAGTGTTAGGGGATCATAATTATTGATATTTCTTCTCATGATGTTCGCACTTGGTGATCTATAGCACTGAGATCATGAGGAAAGACCCGCCAATAGTAACACCACATGTTTTGGGAGTCATTGGTTTTTCCTATCTATAGAAATTTGTATTGGTCTCCTAACCTGAGATCATTACCAATGTGTTCCATTTGATCATGTGATTTTATGTAAGGAAAAATCCAAGATATTGAAATTGTGGTGAGGTAGCTTGGGTAGGGTGTGTTAGTGATGGTATGACATTGGTTTATTGGTTATGAAAGGATTTTTTTCTTTCTGGTTGAGGAAGTAATATATCTTCGGCCTTGTTGATCCATATGGTAGTAACTTTATAAATCCCTTTCCAAGGAGTTTAAATTTAAATCCATCTGGTTAGATCAACAAATAATAAAGCAAGGAAATGGTGATGACACAAGTTAAGTCAATACGAGGAATAATATTAATCAAACGAATATTGTTTTAATATTCCTGGTTCATTTAATATTAAGCAGTAATTATGAGTCAAGTTAAATGACACTATTTTATAATGTAATATATTTTATATATATTATAGGTATGTGATAAAATAATAAATAATATTTATGTATTTTAGTTTTTCATAATTATTTATTTAGTGGGTGTTAAATAAATGGGGGTCGGGAACCCTACCAGGTATTTATAACATCCACTATAAATAAAGAGATAGTATCTCACACAACACACTATTCATAGAAAATTTTCCAAGGCCTCTCTCTCTTATCCAACTTCCTAGAGAGAGTGACTCTCGATCCAAGTTTTTGGATTTAGTTCTCACTCATTCATCACAAGCTAGATTATGTGGTGATTTCAGGGTCTTGAAGTGTCATCAGATATCCATAATATCACCCAGAATTCAATGATCGACACTATAGTAGATTTTTGAAGTATGTGTAGATGATCTAGATGGATCCTACTATAGATCCTTCAAACAGTCACAGCTTCATTTCTCAAAAATATATGTTTTTAGTTTATGTTTGTGTGCTTATTTAATTTATGTGAGATCCTTGGACCATAACAGGGCTTGGATCATCAGAGATGACAAGTCTTGTCATCCCAAAGATAAAAAAAATTAAAATTCCATGCCCACCGGCTTCCACTATGACCCTAGTACCTATAATGAATAGATGGTGGAGAAATAATTTGATCATTACTGGATAAATATTCATTTATTATTTCCATTTTCTTCCTATCTATGTCCAAAAATATTTTAACCCTTTAAATTATCATCATGGATAGGGTTTCAAAATCCTTTATACTCATAGAATCTACCACTTTGTGCACCTTCCCATGATGGTAATGGATTTACCAATCATAATCCTTAATCATCTCTAATAAATTTCATTAGTTCATATTGAGCTCCTTTTGTATGAATATATACTTGAGGATTTTATGATCTGTATATATATCACACTTCTCCTTATAGAGATAATTTTTTAAATTCATCAGCAAGATGATCACTGTAACCAATTCAAGATCATGCATTGTGTAGTTATTCTCGTGGATCTATAATGGGCATAAGTCATAGGCTGTCACTTTTTCATCTTGCAAGAGTATACAACCCAAGCCCTTTTTAAACGCATCACTATAGATCATAAATACTTCCGCACTAGTGGGTAATGTGAGTAAAAGTTTAGTGATCAGACTCTTCTTCACATATTTAAATATTTCATCATAATCATTATTCCAAAAAAAACTTCATCCACTTCGATTTATCTTATTTAGTTGGATTGATAATCATGATAAGTTTATTAAAAATCGACAATAGTACCCAACTAATCTAAGGAAACTATAAATTTTTTCACTTAGGTTGGTTTGGGTTATCCTTTAATTACCTCTATTTTTAAAGGATCCACATTTATCCCTTTTTTGGTGATAACATTTCCCATGACTGTTACTTTATCCATCCAAAACTTTCATTTACTATACTTTTCATATATTTTTATTTCTTAGAGTTCTTCAGTATTTAATTAAAATAATCTTCATATTCCTCCTTGATTTTATAGTAGATAAGAATATCATTTATAAATACTACTAAAAATTTGTTGAGGTAATCCCTAAAGACTATATTCATTAATTCCATGAATATTTCTAGAGCAATAATGATTTCAAATGGAATCACTATGAAATCGTAGTGCTTATACCTTGTAATAAAAGTAGTATTGGGGATATATTCCTTCTTCCACTTTACTTAATAATATCTTGATAGAATATCCACCTTATAGAAGTATTTTTATCCACATATCTGGTCAAAAAATTCATCAACCATAGAAGAGGATACTTGTTCTTTATCGTGATCTTGTTGAGCTCATTATAATCAATGTAGAGGTGAATTGACCCATACTTATTCTTGAATAATAGGATTGGTGTACCCCATGGTGAATCTCTTAGGAATATAAACCCTTTATCTAGATTCTATTGAAGTTTCTTCTTCAGCACCTCAAGTTCAATAATGGCCATTTAATATAGAGTATTGGATATTTTCAAAGCTCTAGTAAAAGTTTGATTGAGAACTCAAACTCTCTACTGGGAGTAAGAACAAGAAATTATTCAAGAAATACTTTAGTGAATTCCATTAAAATGTGAATTTCATCAAGGATGATCTTTTATTTAGTATCAATTATTTTACTTGGATATGCTTGCTCACAAGGAAATAATATCCATTCTTGAGATGATGATACCAAAAAAGATTCATTATCCTCCTTAAAATTGTATATAATTATAGGATGACTAATTATATGGAGTTTTATTTCCTTATATTAGAAAATTATGATGGATTTATAAAATAGATTCAATATATACCAAAAATAACATTGAATTCTGCTAAAGGGAGTATCGTAAGGTTTTTTAGGAAATTTATTTCACACATTTTTTACAGGGGAGGAATTATATACTTGGGATGAAATAATTTCCCCAATTTACATTTTCATTGATACCTATACTTCCATGTTTTATGGTTCTTCTTAAATAGTTATTCTAAACATTTTTGATATGAAATAATGCAAAAAACCATAGTCATGTAAAACATTTGAAGTTAATGAATGAAAAATAAGTCTACCTTTCACTAGTTGATTCCAGTTCAAATCATTTACTTTATCCAAAATAGGTTTAGGGAAGATAATTTTTAAACCATTACACACATAAAAAGGAAACTAAAAACATTTAATGGATAACTCATAAATGACATTTATTCCTTATCCTATGAATTTATAGTTTCCAATCTAAATTATTTATGATCTATTTCCAAATATAAAATCTTATATAAAAAAATTTACCTTAATAATAGTTTATAAATATCTTGTAAATTTAACAAAGCATATTCACTAGGAGTGTCAAACCAAATGTGCATTAAGGATTGTTTTTTATAAACTAGGTGATGATTAAGTCCATCTCAATTCACCCTTTATAGGGTTATTTCCCCATGATAAAATTGTTCCAGAGACACATCCACTTATAGTATTCCTAAAAGGATTTATTTTATTAGGAATGAATTACTATATACTTTACCAAAATTTATATATTTTTTACTAGGATTAGTCTTATCTCTAAGGATTTAACTTGAGTTTTCTAATCATAATCTCCAAAAATAACTATACGTTTCTCTAATACCAACTATAACAACCCATATCTTTCATACACTTTATTACATGATTTATAGCATAAAGATACAATTAATACATCCCCAAAAGATCTTGATTCCTATATTATATGTGTAATTAGGTACATGAAATAACAACATGAAATAAAAATAAAAAATCATAAACTAAAACTCTATAACATGCCCTTAAATTTCCATGATCTCCTAAAACTACATTAGTTAACCTAGAGACATGCATAAGAAAGGGGTGAGATATAAATCATGATAAGAGAATAATAAAATAATACCATGATGGAATTAATACATGTGAGTCAATAGTAATATAAAGGTGATATAAGAGACTTAATAATCATAAACATGAACATGGAAGCATGATAAAAGACGATAACATAATGGAAACATGAGAATGTGTAAACAACATAAAACATGACATTATAAGTATAAGTCAAGGGTATATGTGAAGATATCATAAGATATTGTTCTTAGGATAGCCTCCCATTTACCAAACATGGTATCTCATTTGATAAAAACATTACCCAATGCATTCAAGGGTTGTACGATTCTGAGACTACTCGTCACATTCATATCATGTGCATGCATAAGTGTACAACATAGATCATATAGAATAAGGATGTATGTCATCACTTTTAATCCCACTATTAAGATGTGTGGTTATATAAATGGAATTTCCCAATAAATGATGTATATTTACAACTAGTTGAATACCCTTGAGTGGAATGGTGATGGGTATTCACTACACAAATGTTTGGAATGAAAAATAATATGATGATTTCGACAGCATAAGGGATGTATATAAAGGTTTATGAAAGTTGTAAATTAGATTGAAAGGAGGTATATAATAATATATAAATAATAAGTATAGTAAATGGATTTATAAAAACACATTACAATATGGAAAATTGTAAATAAAAAGGTTATTAGTATAGGGAAAGTACATAAAATAAAAAGAAAGAGGACATAATCCATTACCTTGAGAGGGTACTTCTAAAAGATTAGGAAAATCTTCTTAAGTGATTAGAAACACCTTGGTAGGGATATAGAGAGGTAATGTAGTATTATATTCATGATAAAATGTTTTTAGTGAAGATGAATGGGAGGTTTTGTAACACCCGGACCCTAGTTGCCTGAAGCCAGTGCATTATTTCATTAAATTGGCATGCTTATAAGAAAGTTGTATCCTGAAGGACCGAGTAGGTTAGTATTTTTAGAAAACCAAATACATAAATAGGTTCAACAATAAAATTTGAAATTAAAAAAAAAAGTTCCATTAGTAACATCCTCCACTCTATGATTATCCCTGCAAGTCATTCAAAATAAACATCTTCATGTCCTAAGAAAATGAAACATAAGAAATGGGTGAGCTCAAATGCTCAGTAAGGGTAAGAAATACATCATAAGATATCATAAACATAAACATTAGTAATGGTGAATAACTAAAACACATGCCTTTAAAAATAAATTTGAACACATTATAGTAGGAATAAGAGCTGACAAAATAATTCCATAATAAATCATAATCAATGGTATTTTACTAGTCAAATAACCACATGAACTTTAAATTACTAGCTTTATAATGAGGTAATTAAATATACCAGATATTATAAAATATATAATCAAGTCCTCTACCAAGAAATCTATAAATGATTAAGTCCTCATCCAAAACCATATCTAAAAATGGGAAAGGCCTCGGCCAAGTCCATATCTATTTGTCTCATGAGACCTATTGATGCATCAAGGGGCCATAGAGGTCCCCACCCATAACTTAATAAGTCTAATTAATTCTTCATATGAATGGTAATAAACATAAATAACATATGAATGGTAATAAACATAAATAACATATACATTCATATTGAAACTAACATATGAAATGTAAATAACATTCCTCATCCATTAAACATAAACACTAACCATTTAGAGTGATATGGTGTTTGGTATCAAAATAGAACATATGCTTTCAAAATAATCAGAAAACCTTAAACAAAATATTTTAGATGGTATAATAAGTGATAAAACTCTATAAAATACAATATTCATCAAAGGTTTTTGACATAAATAAATATACTTTTAAATGATACCATCGAAATTTTTTGAGGAAATAATCCTTAAACATT
Organism: Viscum album; assembly: GCA_963277665.1. Lineage (NCBI taxonomy): Eukaryota > Viridiplantae > Streptophyta > Magnoliopsida > Santalales > Viscaceae > Viscum > Viscum album. Next base: position 2,068,766,073 of record OY728141.1, read on the forward strand.
CCAAAGTGTCCCATACCACCTTGATAATTTCAAATTATAATACCTAAGAGTTTCATGAGAATAAGGAGACTCTTGATATTATATACCAAAGGGTATTATATACACTAAATTCAATAAATAAGTGTTTGACAAGGCATATATCTCATAAAAGTTAAAGTGAGGTGAGAAAAATCCATTTTACTTTGGAAAGAAGATATCTTTTGGAAAATTATTTTTCTTTGTCATATATATGGTTTTAAACATGTACATCCCAGAAAATAAAATTTAAGGAAATTTAAATTATATTTTATTCATAAATGATGTCCCACTGAAGTGAAATCATGTAAAACTAGTTTTTAAAGAAGCTTTAGAATTAATCATTTTAGTGAGGTTTAAGGAATTCATTAAAGAGATTTTAAAGCGCAAAGGCATGTTTTCTTTCATAAAACCAAAAATGAACCAAAATAGATTTTTAATGTTAAAATTGTTGATTTTATAAAAAATAAATATTTCTTAAAATATATTATAGAGTGATCTTTAGAATAGGTATGAATTTGAGAAGTTCCTAGAATCAGGCTCGTAATTCAGAATAATTTTTGAAAAACTATTTTAAAAAAAGTAACTCCCCATAAAAAATAAAGAAGGATTATGATTGGTAAAAAAATATAGAACATTCAAATAGAATTTATGAGGATTAAATAATAATAAATAATAATTTCATTGAGGTGAGTAGAGAATTAGAACAACCCGAATGAAAATAGAGGTTCGAGTAGAAAATACTTACAACTTTATAACCAATTGAATTGTATTCCACAAAATTAATAATAATAAAATGATAAATTTAATATCATTAAAATAAATATATTAATTATATTATATATCAATGGGAAGTATACATACACCATACACAAGATATATTAGTGATTGAGGAATATCTCACAAAAATGGAAGTGAGATGAGAAAACCCTTACCTTAAGTCTGATGGTGTTCTTCACTTGATCTTAATGACCCGAATAATCAAATTTAGGTTCATTATTTAATAATTAAAAAACCTTCTCTAAATTTACTTGATTTATTATATCCTTATTAATTTCATTAATGGTCTTTTTTATGGGTTAGGAGGTTCAATTTCATTGTTCGGATCCGTTTGTTTCATGATAGGTATACTTATATACATGAACGTAGAATCATGTAAAATGAGGATGGTTTCCCAGAATTGAAGTTATATGTTATTATTGTACATCCAAATAGTTAAATGGTTGTAAATTTCATTTTATTACTTAGAGTGAAGATGAATCATTATATAAATTATTTAATGATAACTGTTTGGGTTAATTGCTGGTTTTTGAACACAACATACTCATTTTGCTTTATAAATCAAAACCATGTTTAAAAAAATATTCCAGAACAATAGATGAGAAATAATACATATAATATAGTCTAGTTCAACCATAATAATATTTTAATGGCCATAATTGAAAACAGTAATAGAAATTGAAAACCCATCGTCCTTGAATGTGGTAAACAAGCACATCTCGGATGGTGTTTTTTACTACTAGCATAAAAAAAGGGTAAAGGAGAGATGATAATAAATTATTCAATAATCATAAAAAAATTAAAGTAAATTTAAGGTAATAGAGTTGTTATAACATTTTTATGAGGATAGGTGAGGATAGAAAATAAAATAAAGTAACTTGAAAATAAAGTAAAATAATTTAAAAGAGGAATTTACCGCTTGAATTAATCTTCCTTAAGAGCCTCTTCAGGGGAGAGGATTTGGTATTTTTATGAGACCAAGGGATACTGGATGTGGGGGAGGATATTGTAAGGATATTTGAGCAGAATTTAGATAATTCACAAGGCTTGATATGAGTGAAGAGAAGAGGGGAGTGTGGGTGGTTTTTATAGTGGAGGAGGTGAGGGTTTTCATAATATTCTAATCATTAGTTTATTATTTTTCCATAAGACCAGAAATGGTGATGATTCCATAACTAAAAATAGTAATAAGTTCATGTGAGTTCAAAAAAAGTGTTCTTACATCAGCAACAATTCTAGGAATAGTTTATTTGACTCATAATGTATATATATGGTAAATTACCATATTTCACTATTCATAAAAAAATTCATGTATTTTAGAAAAATCCCAAAAATTTAACCCAACCATTTTTTGATATGTAGAATTGAAAAATGAAATCCATTTTTTTAAAATAATTTTCTAAATATTTTTAATTCAATTTTTAAATAAAATCATAATTTATTCAAAAAAATAACTTTAAAACTGTAACTCGTTTTATAACACCTTGAAAAGTTAATCAAGGTATCATAAAATTATATTATAACCATAAGATAATAAAATAACAATTTATGATTAAATTTTATGAAAATAAATTTGCATCTTAAATTATTAAATTAATCATAAAATTTTAATTAAAATATTTATGACTTACAAAAATACCAATACTTATGCTATGATCATTTTGTCACTTATAAGATGTCTAAATTGTATTTATACATTCATTGGTGAATTTTATATTTTTTTTGGTCAATTTACTATTAATTTCTATTCATAAGGGTATGTTACTATTCATAAGGGTCAAGTTACTATTCATAAAAAACGTAAGTTGATCCTATCAGACTCTAAATATCTTACTGAACACAACCATGCATGTCAGTTTTTCGAAATTCAAATCACAGAAGTGACAAAATTATGTTTATTCGTTAGGTTATAACAAGGTATTATTTTGTAGAGACTCATTGTTTTATATATTCAATATTTATTTTCAAAATATTGGGGTGTTAGATTCTCCCCAACTTACAAAAATTTCACCATCGAAATTTGAAATTGAACTTTGAAAGTTAATGGTTGATACTGGAAAATTCCCTTATGGGAATACCATGTCAGTAATGAGGTTAAAATATCCTATTAATAAGAGGGAAAGGGAAATGCATTAGTTACTAAAAACTACGCATTCTAATTGGACAACATGGTCCTGGTAGAATAATCAAACGATCAAGTTCTGATGGAAAATGATAGAGAACATGCTCTAATGAATGATCATTACCAAAAAAAACCATAAACTATAGTTATGAAAATATTCATTGATATCATGGAAAAAATATATGATAAAAGGAAAATATTTTTATTTAAGACTCTTTTGCTATAGTTGAGTAATTATTCCACTCTATAAGAGTACAAATATACATTTCTATTTCATTAACATAATCTTATCTTTTGTTTGTGCCTTAAATTATCTATACTTAATCTCTTAGCACATGTTGCATAATGTGGTGACATTAAGCTCTAAAACCTTATACAATGATCAAATTAAACCATTTCTTAATTGGTTTAACTTTCAAAAAGATCATAGCCCAATAATTTAGAATCATTCTCATATCCATCCTTGCTAGATCCATGTACATCGGGTCCTTGGAAATCCTCATTTTGTATAGAACTCAATGATCTATCCTACTCAAAGCATCTTCTACCTTATTTTCCTTTAATCAACATGAAGCAGCCCTAAATTTTCACATTCCAAACATGTGAATATCTTCATCATGTGTCCTCTTGAAAAATGGTAATAACTCAAATTACCATAAAACCTTATTGGAAACATGCATTCATCCTTACACATGTTATTGGATATATTCCTTATATACAAAAATGTTTTAAACTCCATCAATGATAGCATATACCACTTTTCAACAAGTTAATAATCATTTTTGAGTTAGTCATTACCTATCAAAATCAATCATTTCTTCATAATTATCTTAATCATCATAAATATATTTAGGGTTGCCTTTATCTTAATCATCAGGAATATATTAATGGTTGTCTTTCCCTCAACCATATTCTTTCCCAAGATATTAACTTTCTACTAAGTCACTTATCCTTGGTAGAAATACTTATACAACCTCAAATAGTTAATGAAATAGTACTGAGTACAATCCTTATATATTCTATAATTCTTATAACCAGTATATTACTGATAAAATATTCAAATAACATGATTATTGACAAGGCATATTAATCATTACACTTTATCTATGGTAGTATCATGACTTGATCATTATCAAGTAACATCATCTGAGGAATATTCCTTGGACGCTTGGGATATTGATTTGAATAGTGTCTCATCTACTTGTAGTTGAATCATTGTACATTGGAATCCTTTTTCTGGACCTTGAAATCATGAAATTGGTGCCATTTTTCTCCACACTTATAATAAACTCCCATTCCTTTCAAGAATTTACCAGGTTGATTTTTTCCACAGTTATCACATGTGGGAAACCCGTTCTTTTCCTTCTTCCCATTATCCATATTTTTCTCGTTCATCTTATTATTTTCTTTCTTCCCTTAAATTCCATAGGAATCAGATAATTCTTTACATATCTTGTTAATGCATGATAATATTTCCTCATATGATGAGGATACTTGGGAGACTATTTTCCTTTGAAATGATGGATTAATAACATAAGAGATATGATCCTTATAACTCTTTTCATCACGTTCATTAGTAAATTTCTCATTCCTCCTTCTAAGCACCATTTATAATCAATTCCATATAATATATTAGCTCATAAAATAATGAACTCTATATAACTCTAAAAAAGTATAAATTAATGCATTGAAAATCCTAGAATCATATACTTTGGTTACTTTGGGGGCATAAATATTTCATAATGGTGGGTAAAGAAAATGTGAATTATCATAAGAATATCCTTGGGGAATGTCAACCCAGATGCATAGTAAGATCCATTAACATGTACCAGGATACCCCGGGTTAAGCCCAAAACTCCTTTTCAGAGTTTTCACTACTATGTAATTTTATGCCAGAACCACGTCCACTTGTAGTATCCATACATGAATATATTTTCTAAAAGGATCCACATAATATCTTCCTTACCAAAGTTCTAGGATGTTCAGGTATACTTACCCATATAGAATATCTTAGTATTTTGTTCTCTAATCTACATTTTCTAAAATCCATATTCCAAGTTTTATACTAAACTTCCTTTGATACCAACTGTAACGCCCTGGCCCTAGTTTCCCGGAGCTAGTGCATTATTTCATTACATTGGCATGCTTAAAAAATATTCATATCCTAAAGGACCGAGTAGTTTAGTAGTTTTGGAAAATCAGATACATACATAGGTTCAACATTACAAATTTAAATGAAAAACAACACAAAATTTACATTGCAAACATCCACCACTCTATGATTATCCTTGAAAGTAATTCATAATAAACATCTTTATGTCCTGATAAAATGAAACATAAGAAAGGGGTGAGCTCAGATGCTCAGTAAGGGTAAGAAATACAGCAGAAGATATTATAAACATAAACATTAATCATGGTGAATAACTAAAACACATGATTTTAAAAATAAACTTGAACACATTATGGTAGGAATAAGAGATGAATAAATAATTCCATAATAAATCATATTCATGGGTATTCTAATAGTAAAATAACCACATGAACTTTCAATTACTAGTTTCAAAATGAGGTAAATGTATATGTCGGACATTCTAAAACATACCGTCAAGGCCTCATCCAATTCATATATAAATTATTAAGACCTCAGCCAAAACCATATCTAAAAATGGTCAATGCCTCATCCAATTCCATATATTTTTGTCTCATGAGACCTACCGATGCATCGAGGGGCTATAGCAGGCCCCACCCATCACTTACTAAGTCCAATTCATTCCTCGTATGAATAGGGATAAATATAAACAACATATACATTCATATTGAAACTAACATATGAAATGTAAATAATGTTCCCCAGTCATTAATCATAAACACTAACCATTTTGATTAATATGGTGATTGGTATCTTTTGATCCATAGATGCTGATGGCCACTATCTCTAACTAAAAGTTTTAATTATCAAAAATCATGTCATATATTAACATATATCTTATTTCATGTTAGATATTATATTATGACACAAAATTATCTTGAATATCAGTTCATGTCATTCATATAACTATTTATGAGTTCCTAAGTCTAAAAAATCTTTTAATTGATTATCTATGTGTAATTATGAGGATTACCAGTTTCTAACTTTGTTGAATTGAAATACTGATAGAACATATATAATTTTCTAAGTATATGAACCTAAAACTGACAGATAGAAGACTCACCGTTGGATGTGACACTGACAGATAGAAGACTCATTATTTTACGTGATAGTGACAGACAGAAGACTCATCATTGGACGTGACACCGAAAAACAGAAGACTCACCATTTCACATGCTACTGACACAGGCAACCTATCGTTAGTTCAAGTGACCTACCATTTCATGATGATACCAATGAAAGGACTCACTTTCAGTATTAATGATCTATCTTTGTCTCAACTGTCTTACCGACAGAAGGAAGGAATCACCGTTGATATGAGTCGCCATTAGTTCATCTATCCCACCGATGAAAGGATACACTAACACCCTGATTCATAAATACTAATGGAAAGGACTCACTGATGTATAGATTCACCAATACCGATAAAGGGGACTCATCGATACAAAGATTCACTAATGCTGATAGACCAATTCCAGTGAGACACTGATAATTATGACTCATCGATAGTCATAAATACTGTTTTTAATTTATTAATTAAAATTTATTTCTAACATTCATATATAGAAAAATTAATGTTTCTCATATTAATTAACGTTTTCTATAGTAAATTCATTAGACAATACAAGATACATGCACGTGGTGAGATCTTCATGTCTATTAGACCTTGAGGTATAAATTAATTACAAGATGGATCATTTGACATACATTGAAAAGTAGAAAGAAAAGAAGAGATGCAAACTCCTACAACACTCAAGATTTCTTCAAAATCCCAAGAACTCAAATTAAGAACATACAGGGACATCAAAAATGTGAGAAAAACCTATTGAGCTTCACTGAACATCTTTCAAACAAGGATCTGAACAATACACACTCCTCGAAACCAGACCACAGAGACTGCGATACTCTGTTTTGAATATGACTTTCATAAGAGGACTCAAAATTAATTTTCAATACATCAAATGAGTCCAGAGATTGACTAAATATCACACAAAGACTTTTAAACCTTATTATATATCTTTAACTCTGTTGTGTTCTTTCGTTTACATTTTTGAGCAGTGTGTGTATCCGTTTGTTACACACACACTGAATATTGTTCATAACTGGAGGATACTTGATATCCTAAAACTCACCCTCATTATTATCTCTTGTATCCCATGTCGAACAGTTGAAGAGGTCAAGTGTGACATGTTTGTTATTTTTCCCATGAATAACTATGGTATATTTCAAGTGTGATCTGGACAGCCTTTTGTGCTATTGTGAACCCTGATCCAGGGTGTAGATCAAACTATTTATTAAATTAAACTTCCTGGTGGCAGGTGATCACCAAGTGGAAAGGACTAAGTTTCAGCTTCAGACTGAACCTCTTGTTTATTTTGGTTGTGTTTTAATCTTTAGTTTTACTCTGTTTTATCAAAATTTCATAAAACTAAATTTAAATTTGATAGTTAGTTTATCAAGTGTTTATATCTTTTTTGAACCAGTAAATTAGTTTAAAAAGTTGTATTAATTTCCACATTAGTATAACTGAGAACTAATCAATCTTATGAGAAATTAATGGAACTTTCATGAATTTTATAAATTCACTACAAACTAACTTTTATTTTATTTTTAATTTTGGAAACTTTCAAAGAACCAATTTTAAACATAAATTTTTATAGTTACTCAATTCACCCCCCCCCCCCCCCCCCCTCTTGAGTAATCTACTCCGACCAACATTTAGTATTAGAGGATCTTTTATAAATTTGTTAGTTTTCAACTTTTTCAAAAAAAATCAACTGTGATTGTAGTTTTCTTTCAAATAACTTAAAATTTATGTTATTTCTAAATTTTTATCCCTTTGAAATCCTTTTACAATTTATATTATGGACAATTATCTAGAAGGATATGCTACTAATAGACCACCTTTTTTAATGGAACCAATTATGATTAGTCGAAGCTTAAAATGAAAATACATCTAGAAAGCATGGGATTTGAAATATGGATTGTTATTGACAGTAAATATACAATTTCTAAAACTGATAGAAACAAATGGGATGAATCTACCAAGACTTCATATAACAATAATTGTAAATCAAGGAATGATCTATATTTTTCTCTATGAGATGAAGAGTTTAATCATATTTCGGCTTGTAAAACTGCCCATGAAATCTGGGACACTTTGTCTTTCTCTCGTGAGGGAACATCTAATTTGAAGGAAATGAGACTTAATACTTATAATATTAAGTATGATAATTTTAAAATTAACTGGTCAATTTATTTGTGATATGTATCTCAGATTTAATGAAATTGTCAACATAATGATTTCTCTTAGAAGAGATGTCACAGCCAAAGAACAAATAATGAGGATTCTCAAATGTTTACCTGATAGATGGAGAGGAACCTCTATCTAAATTAGAGATTCATGTGACATCAGAAAATCACATGTCAAAGAACTCATTGGAAAGCTGATGATGTACGAAGAAGAACTGAAATTCAACAAATAGGAGGATGATGAACCTAAGTGGAATTCTGTAGCTTTCAAGACTACTGCCTCTAAAAATAAAGAAAAAGAGAAAGTTCAAGATATTGTTTAAAGCTCTTTTATTGAAGAATCAGCTTCAGACAGTGATGAAGAAAAGGCCCAGCTGGCCAGTACATTCAAGAAATTTTATAGGAAAAAGAACTTTTTCAGAAAACCCAATTACAAAGGAAAGTATGATAACAAGGGAAATTGAAAAAATGATTGGAGAAGAAATGATAAATCAGAAGAGATAGTGTTCTATGAATTAAAATGGAAAGTACGTGTCAAATCTAAATTTCCAAATATTAAATACAAAAGTAAGATTGAGAATAAGGATAGAAAAATATAAGAAAGCCAAAAATTCCACCTGGAGTGCCTCTGAGGATAGCTCCAGTGAATCTACTTCTTCTTATGATGAGAAAGAAGACATGGTAAATATGTGTTTTATGAAAAACACATCTGAGGTAATCTTAGACTCTCCTATTAAATATTCTTACTATTCTTAAAATGAAAGTGATTCTGAGAATATGTCAAGTAAATAATTATTTGAATATTGCAACATGTTGGAAGAGATATGTAATGAACTAAATGAAAAGTATAAATCTTTAAAGAAACAAAATTAACTTACTATAACTATGAAATATGAGCTTACTACTGAAAAAGAAAATAATGCTAAATTACTCAAGGAAAAAATGAATTAAAAATGTATAATGAGCAATTAAATAAGGATATTGAAATTTTTACCAATGGAAAAAATACCATAACACAAATTCTTAGTAAGTAGATAGATTCTAAGTACACTTCTATAATAGGATATCAACCAGGACAAAGGAACTTATCAAAACCACATTTTATGACCAAAACTGAACAATCTGATTCTTTATGAAAAAACCAGAATTTTACTGCAAGCTCCAGCTCTAAAAATTCTTTTACTGCGTCTAGTTCTTCTTGACCAAACAGAGTTTATTTTTCGAATACCTTATATTATGCATATAGAAAACCCATAATACAAGTGTGGGTTTCTAAATATTTTATTACTAATGTTTGTGGACTCATACAAATATGGGTACCAAAATCATTTCTTCGATAAATTGTTTTGTAGGTAAACTGCCTAAAGAGATCCTATAAAAATATGTGGTATTTAGATAGTGGGTGTTCAAGACACATGACAGGGGAATACTAAAACTTCAAAAGTATTATCAAAATTTATGGAGGACATGTCACATTTGGTGACAATGGTAAATGAAAAATCATGAGTCTAGGACAGATTGGTAACCCTAACTCTATTTCGATCTCCAAAGTACTTTATGTTGATGGATTAAATTATAATCTGCTTAGTATATCTCAACTGTGTGAAGATGGATTTAATATAAAATTTAAAAATGATTCATGTCATGTTTTTTATTCAAATAATAACTTAGTATTTACTTCTCTTATAAATGATAATGTGTATTCTATAAATCTAGACACACTAGCCACACAGAATGTATCTTGTCTGAGTTCCTTTCACAAAGATTCTTGGATCTGGCATAGAATATTATTACATTTCAATATACACTCTCCTAGAAAACATATGAGAAAAGTACTAGTCAAGTATCTACCCAAATTAGAGTTTCGATACAATAAAGTGTGCAATCCCTCTCAAAAAGGAAAGAAACATAAAATCTATTTCAAATCAAAGAAAAAAGTTTCAAATTATCAAACTTTAGAATTGGATCACATGGATTTGTTTGGACTATCTTGAGTTTATATTTTAAATGGGAATCACTATGTCTATGTTCTTGTGGATAAGTATTCATGGTATACTTGTACATATTTCTTAGCTCACAAAGGTGAAGCATGTACTTACTTCACCAAGTATGCTAAAACTGTAGAAAATATTAGTGGACTTGGAATTAAATCTCTAATAAGTGATCATGGTCATGAGTTTGAACATAAATACTTTGAATTTTTTTTCTCACATAATGGCTATAGTCATAACTTCTCTGCCCCTAGGATACCTCAACAAAATGGAGTTTTAGAAAGAAGAAATAAGACCTCGCAAGAAATTGATAGAACTATACTTAATGAATATGACCTACCAATTTACATCTGGACAGAATCTATTAATACAGCTTTTTATATAATAAATAGGGTCTTAGTCAGACCTATCCTTAAGAAGACTCCCTATGAGTTATAGAATAATAGGAAATCCCAAAGTAAGTTATTTTAAAGTGTTTAGATGTAAAGTTTATATTTTGAACACTAAAGACAATATAGAGAAATTCTCATCCAAAAGTGATGAAGGAATCTTTCTAGGTTACTCAACCTCTAGTAAAGTCTATAGAGTCATTAATAAAAGAACCAAGTGTGTGGAAGAATTTTTGCATATCAAATTTGATGAAGTAGATCCACATGATCCAAATACCTCTCTAGACAATCTTGAAGATGATATATAAAATCTAGACATAAATGAAAAATCATCTAATTCTTATGTCAAGCAATCTGTGAAATCAATCAATTCTAAAAATTCTCCAGAATCTAGACATAATGAACCAGATCAAAATGTTGGACCATAAATAACCAGTCCTAACTTTTTCATACCAACTAGAACCCTTAAAAACCAACCCTTAGATGATGTTATTGGAGACTTAGATAAAGAACATAAACTATATCTTCTCCTAGAAATCAGGTTGAACATCAAGCCTTCTTTTCACAGCTTGAACCTAAAAATATCAATGATGAAATCAATGATGAATTTTGGGTGATGGATATGCAAGAATAACTCAATAAATTTGAATTAAATAAAGTTTGAAAACATATGGATAGACCCAAAGACACATTGATCATAGGAACTAATTTGGTGATTAAAAATAAAGTAGATGAAGATAGTAATGTTTTTAGAAACAAAGCTATATTAGTTGCACAATTCTATAGTCAACAGAAATGAATTGAATATTAAGAAACCTTTACACCTATTTCTATACTTGAATCCATTAGAATACTTATTTCTTATGTTTCCCGTATTAATTCCAAACTGTATCAAATTGATATTAAGAGTGAATTCCTAAATGGATATATAGTTAAGGATGTTTTTGTTGAACAACCCCCTGGTTTTAAAAATCCTCATTTTCAAAATCATGTTTTCAATTTGTCAAAAGATTTATATAGTTTAAAACAAGCTTAAAGATCTTGGTATGGTAGATTAAGAAATTTATTTCAAAAGGTTTTACAAAAGGAATTATTGATCCTACTCTTTTTAGAAATAGAATGTTTAAAGATGTTTTAGTATTCCAAATATATATTGATGATATTATTTTTGGATCTTCAAGAAATTATTTATGTGTTGAATTTTCTAAAATGATGCAAAATGAATTTGAAATAAGTTTAATGGGTGAACTCAAATTCTTTCTTGGTTTTCAAATTTTTCAAAATAAATAAGGTATCACTTTAAATCAAAGTAAGTATACAAAAGATTTTTTAAAAAGATTTTTCTTTGATAGCATTAAAATTAGTGACACTCCCATGAGTACTACTTGTAAGTTGGATCATGATAAAGATGGTAAATTTGTTGATCAAACCACTTATAGAGGAATTATTGGAAGCCTACTCTACATGACTACTAGTATGCCAGATATAATGTTTAGTGTGTGTATGTGTGCTCCCTTTCAAGGTAATCTCAAAGAATCTAATTAGAATGTTGTTAAAAGAATTTTCAAATACCTCAAACATACTATCAATTTAGACTTGTTTTACCCCAAAGGACAATCATTTGATATAGTGAGTTATTATGATGTTGATTTTGGTGAATGTAAGTTAGATAGAAAGAGAGACTATGGGACATGCCACTTTCTGAGAAAATATTTGTTTTCATGTTGTAGTAAGAAGAAAAATTCTGTTGCATTATCTACTACTGAAGCTGAATACATAGCTAATGGTAGTTGTTGTGCACAAATTTTGTGGATAAAACACACTCTTTTAGACTATGGATATCAATTTAGACATGTTCCTATAAAATGTGACAACACAAGTGTTATTAAAATATCTAAGAATCCAGTTTCTCACTCTAGAATGAAACATATTGATGTGAGACATCACTTTTTTAGAGATCATTATCAAAAGGTTGATATTACTTTAGAATTTATTAGAACTTAATATTATCTTGCTAATATATTCACTAATCCATTGAACTCTGAAAGGGTAAATTACATCATTTGTGAGATAGGAATGATCAATCAGTAAGACCCTGTATTTATCTCTCCTTTAATCTTTTTCTGTAAAGCTGTCATGCTGAAACTGTTGTCATGCTGACACTGTTGTCATGCCGACACTGGTGTCATGTCGACACTATTGTCATTACAACACCATTGATGTTTTGTGAAGTCTGTCATGGTGACATTGTTGGTGTTTTAGTAAGTTTGTCATGCCGACACCAATGAATCGTCACTTTTATACGTTGTATTTTTTTATCAAAACAACATTGTTTCATTAATTCTAGTGAACCCGAATAACGATTTTGTGATTGTAAAATCTTAAAATCCCTAAATGATATAAATTTGAATCAATACACTCTACTCCCACTACCACTACTCTCTTTCTCTTTTTGAAACCTCTATATTTCTCTATTTACAACATTTCACCTTATGTCCTTTGAACTGAACTGATTGGAATGGTGTGAGTAAAGAGATATTTGGAAGAGGGTGAGTCTTTTCCTTCAAAGAAACAAAATTGAGATTCAAGCAAATCATCAGGTCCTGTGAAGCCTAGTCTAGTAAATTGTGTTGTAACTTATGACAAGGAAGTTTTAGTAGAATTTCTCTTGGAGAAAAAATATTTATTGTTGAAAGTGTTGAAAGATCAATGATGTATTGCATGGTTCGCAAATAATGATAGTCTTTTATCCAAAGCTGGTGTATGAGTTTTATATAAATCTGGAAATTCAGCTAGAAGGAAGTGATGTTGCATGGATGAAGTCAATTGTGAAACAGAATAGAATCTTGTTCTCTTCAATACATTGGGATAAGTGTCTTATGGTACCTCATGAAGGATGTTTTGATGATTACCAAGGTACTTCTCCTCCTAAAAGTGAATTTTTCTGTTATGACACTGATCTAAAGGAGCTAAGTGGAAAATGAAGAGCATAGAAGACCCATCGCCTCCGAATTGAATGGTGAGTGCATAATTCTTTTCAAGTTTATTCAACATCAGATTTGTCCTAGGAAATGAGACTTTTTTTATCTCAAGTATCAAGATGTATACTTGGTTTACTTGCTTCAGAAAAATGCTAAATGGAATCTTTGTAGATATCTGATGGTGCACATCAATGAGATGATAAAACCTGGGTGTAAATCTAATTCTATCTTCTATTCAAGAATGATTTCATCTATGTTGAGGGATAAGGGTTTTGTAAATGAAGATGAGGATGTGGAAGTTAGTGAATGTAGTGGAATCTTATTAATCTCTGACATCTATAAAAGAATGAAAATAAATTGGAAGCCATGGAAGAAATAATGGGTTGGTGATGAAGACATATTGTACAAGAAGTTCAATCCCATAGACTATCCAGTTAGACCAAGGGATCTAGTGGATCCTGGTCTCGGTAAAGATGAACAAGTAACCTATTCTTCATATGAAGAATAAGAACATACTACCCCTATTAGACATGTGGGATCGCCATTTGATGATCGAAGTGACCCAGACATTACTGGACCATCAAAAAGAATCTCTATTGGAACCACAAGTCCACCTCTGGATTTACCCTCTCATGAACCTATTCTCAAATCTTCTAGTAGTGAAGAAAATGAAGTTGAATGAAGTGTAGAATATATTAGTGAATCCAATGAAGAATAAGAGGAAGAGGAAGAAGCTGGTAGTAGTTAAAATGGTTCAAAATTAGGAAGGGAAGCAGGAGAGGAACAAGTCGAAGATGAGTAGAATGAAAATGGTAATAATAAATTAAGAAGTGAACGTGAAAGTGATAGTGACTCTGGTCACCTTGATGAAAATATAGATGTTATGATTATGGAAGTTACTAAAGCTAATACTAATGTCTCTATTAAAGTTTTTTTTCAAGAAGAAAATATTGCTTCAAATGAACCTGTTTCTCAAGTTGTGTACACTAGGAAAAGAAATCTTCTTAAGGAAAATAAACCTATCCAGGAATCATTGACTGAGGGGGATCCATATTTCCTAAGAGATGAAACTAAGGGGGAGCCTCAAGCACCAATTTCTCAAGATGATGAAGTGCATCAAATAGGAATAGTAAGTCTTGACACTATTTCCCTTTTGGATTATGATATTCTTTATGAATGGATAAGGAATAATAGTTATGTCTCTTTGGGATTGGATTATGAAGACTATGATGATGAGATTTTTTACCTTGATACAAAGGAACTAGTGGATGAGACCACTCTTAGTGACTATGTCAGTAAAGCCTATTTTTTTAATTCAATAAAGAAATGTGTGCCTCCATTAGATGCTCAGTAAAATATCAAATGAGATATGATACTTATAAATCCAATAGATAGAACACTGAGCTGACTGAGAATTTGAAAGTAATCAGATCTATGGTTGATCATGTAAAGCATGCGGGTTATTCTAGTTCTTCTCCTTCTTCAACTATTCTCTATCAAGATGATGTTGCTTCTGTTTCAAAGTTAGTGATAAAATAGATTCAGCCAAATATAATCACAACTACATAGGCAATCCTAACAAGCAATACCAAGCTCAGAAATTATATAAAGAAGTTGAAAAATGGGATCAATGCTTTGACTATAGAGTATAAGCCTACAATGGAAACAATCATGAAAGGACTTGATAACCATGTTTCTCATTTTAAAGCTATTGAGTTTTCTAAACTGTGAAAATAAGTTCAGGATCTCACCTCTTCGGCTCTAGATTCAAGTTCTACTCCACCTATTCAGTCCTCACAATCTGCAAATCTTACTTATGTTAGTTCAGTGTTCAAAGAGGAGCTGCAAGTTTTGATTGAAAGTATGGCCAAAGTTGAGGATACTTCAGATAAACTGCATGATCAAGTCAAGTATTATACTATAAGTTCTTCTCATACTCAGGAAGATATGACCAAAAGGATTAATGAGTTTTTCTCTAAACTCATCACAAAGCACCAAATGAATAGTATGTTCAGGTACTTAGCTGCAAATCTTATTCTTTCTCCAATAACCAAGGCCTTTAAGGATTAGATTCAGAAACTTAGATAATTTACTCCTTTATTGGATAAGTTTATAGAAAATAAGAATGATTTTGATAAGTCCATGAAATATGGTGGATGGATCATTGAATTATTCATCAAGCTATTGAAATTGTATCTTCATGTCCAAATTGAAGCCATTTTAGTACCTCCTTCAGCAGTTCTTGGACCTGCTAGTTCTTTGGATACTCAAACTCAAATATTAGTTTCTCAGGCCTTATCTCACATTAGACCATTCATCACAAAAACTATTCCATCTCAGGTTCTTTCTCAAGTAGACACCGATATTTATCACTCACTGATAGTCAAAATTATTGTTTTTAATTTATGAATTAAAATTTATTTCTACTGGTATTATTTAGAAAAATTAATGTTTATGAAATTAATTAATGTTTTCTATAGGAAATTTAGTAGATAGTATGAGGTACATGAATGTGGGGAGATCTCTATGTTTGTTAGACCTTAAAGTATAAAATAATTACAAGCTGGATCATTTGACATACGCTGAAAAGTAGAAAGAACAGAAGAGCTGCAAACTCCTACAACACTCGAGATTTCTTTAAAATCCCAAGAACCCAAAGAAGGAACATATGGGGACATCAACAAGATGAGAAAAACCTATTAAGATACACTGAACATCATTCAAACAAGAATTTGAACATTACACACTCCTTGAAACCAGACCACAGAGACTATGATAATCTGTTTTGAAGAAAACTTTCATAAGAGGACTCAAACTTTATTTTCACTACATCAAACGAGTCCATATATTCACTGCATAGCACACAGAGACTTATAAACCTTATTCTATATATTTAACTTTGTTGTGTTATTTCTTTTACATTTTTGAGTAGTGTGTGTATCAGTCTGTTACACACACACTGACTCCTATTCATAACTGGTGGATACTTGATATCCTCAAACTCACTCTCATTATTATCTATTGTATCCCACATAGAATAGTGGAAGAGTTCAAGTGTGAACTTTTTTTCCATGAATAACTATTGTAGAGGTCAAGTGTGAACTAAACAGCCTTGAGTGCTATTCGAAACCCTGATCCAGGGTGTGGATCAAACTGTTTATTAAATTAAACTGC